>JARJCX010000166.1:0-342724 GCA_029282285.1 Mycena rebaudengoi
AACGGCAGCCAGCGCGCTGGTCCTCCAACGATGCCTTACTTGAACGTCACAATGAACGCCTGGGGGGCGCCCGGCGGACGAGGTTGTGGGGCTGCTCGCGGGGACAAAGTTGGGGCAGTGGTCGAATGCCATGTGTGTCAGGCACGGGAGCGACAAAAGGGTCGCCCAGGACTCGTCGCTGAAAGCGGAGAACTCACCATCGGTAACTTCGAGATGCGTGACGTTGGTGAACACGGAGCGCGAAACAACCAAAAAACAACCCACAGATTTCGAGAATCAACCGGCTGGCGCGTATGCGATCGAGGTAAGGCACGAACGACGGGTCCACAGTGGAGGAGCATGTGAGACTCTGCACTGCGTCGCAGGTGGCGAATATTTTCTTGATGTCAGTGTTCGAGGAGTTGATTTCCAACATACGATGTCGGACATGCCTTTCAAAGAAGACGGCACGCTCTGAAGATAGTCCGTCGCAAAGCGGCGGCCACGGTCACTCTTCCGGATCATAATTACAATGCGCTCAGTCCGTATCGCAATATACGAGCACATGACACAAGAATAGCTCCAGCCTGGGGATATGGAGGAATGAGCCAAAAGAGAAGGAAGGTGCATATATTTCTTTTCGTCACCACGTATGGACTCGGTGGGAGACGAACAACAGCCTGGCGATGTTTTTGTAGTCGAGTGCAGCAGGCTCGAATACTATATGCACGGCTCTGTGGAAAGAACGATCAGGCCGAGTTCCATGGGGGGCAGAAGTTCCACCCCGGCAGCTCTCTTGGGGCCGTCGCTCGCAAGGCCGCGCGACAAGGGGGGGAGAAAGCTGTATCTGTCACCCTCACTTCACGCTTGATATAGTTTCGAGCTCCAAGCATCTCCGCTTTCAACGTCTTCCCATTCTTTTGAATTGCGACCTTGAAATTCCGCCGGAGTACGAGTCGGGAGCAAGGCACAGCTCGGTGGATCAAGGATCGGAAGGAGGGAGAAAACTGCAGGATGAGATCAGCGGGCGGATGCGCGAGCAGAGGAGAGACAGGGAGAGGAGGGGAGGGCAGGGTGGGAACATGAGGGCGGGGCGAAACGGGACGGGGACGCAGGACAAAGCACAGGGTGGAGATGCAGGAAGACGCAAATGGTGGTAGGATAGGGAGCGCGACGCGAGGGCGACAACGGCGCGCGAGTGGAGGAGAGGAGTGAGGTGGCGGGGAGAGTCGGAAGCGCGCGAGAACGACGGTGAGGCGGGGAAGAGCGGATGGCATGAGGTGGGCAGCGACCATACTCGTGCATAGAAAGGGGCGTACTGCGCGGGCGTACTGAGCGCAAGGAAACGCGGCGCGCGCGTCCAGTGAACACAGCACCGTGTAGCCGTGGATCATGGATGGATAGATGGAGAACCCCGCGGGAGGTGGGCAGTGATTCCGCGCGCATAATGTGGTTCTGCAGTCTAGTGCTTTGGCACAGGGTGTCGGCACGTCGAGACGCCTGTCGCAGATTGGTCGCAGAACGAAAGCAAACAAGTCCCGTCATCTGGGCCACCACGCGAGAAAGCAAACGCGTGCACGTAAATGGACCGCCCGCCCAAAAGTCGGCCTTGCGCCGGTCCGAAAACGCCTTGGCCGCATCGCACTAGGAACGCAAAGAGCAGAAGCAGACAGTGTATGCACATATTTGTCAACACCTCTGCCGGTCCACTTCGGCCCGGGTCTGAATTCAACCCCGCTTGCGATTGCCCACTTGGACCGCATCCGTAGCTACGAGGCAATTGCATAGCTGAATTAATGCGAGAACGCGTCCACATAATTTCCCCGGTGCAATGTTCATGTCTTTTTGGTTTATCACTTCCACCGACCCGCAAAAATTGACATCATCTTATTGTGTGTACTGCCCAAGTACTATGCGATGGGGGCCCACACTTCTTCTTATTTCCTGCGCACATGGCCAATATCGAATGAGTGTCCTAATCTGTACTCTTTTTTCCCGCGCTAACTTTCTGTGCGTGTATTTCATTGCTTGTAGAACTCGGGTTCAGTGCATACAGGGCGATGTACAATGTGCATGCAGTTGAAGTTGTTGTAACCCATACCCCGCAATTGATGCTCTAGGGTATTGTGGGTTCTCGCAACGTGAGAAATATTCCGGAAATAGCCGAAGTTTGTGATATGGACTGTGAACTTAATTGGGAACCGACTTGGTGACAGTAAGAATCTGTGGGGTTTTCCGGATTACGGATTTAGACAGCTGTACATCCCTATCCCTCGCTACATATGCGCCTACATATCCAATTCTCACGTCCGACGCCCGGTTGCTGAACTGGCGTTTATCCGAGGAATAACGTATAAAAGATTGCCTGAGATTTAAACGGGTTCAAACCAAGACCGATTTTGAGACCAAATTAAGTCTTACCCGGCGGTTATTATAGCGCTATTCAAGACAGCCACCCGTGCTCGCAGGAGCCAGTTGGTAACGAGCGCTCAAAATGCACTTATATTCGGCACACGAGATGACGCCGGCCGCAGAAGAACCGCCTCCTTCTCCCGTAATTATGTGGGATGTGGCGCCGGGCGTCCCGACTGGAAATTTAATTCAGAATTCATTTGGGCATCGGGTATTCATAAGCTCCTGGGAACACGGGTGGGTGTTCAGAATTTTTTACTTTTATTTCTCAAACCTTCCCAAAGACATTTCTGAACACTCCTGCATTGCAGTCCACAAAGTTGATTAAGCCCTTTGACTACTGTCTCGGCATCTTCCGGCAAGTACCCCTTGCTCCTATGGATAGGCAAATGTTGGGAGCCAGTGACAGTCTTGGCTTATACTGTGGTCCTGGACGGAGCCAAATATGGCGGAGGTGGTGGAATGCGCAGGATTATCCACCTATATAGCCCACGTATCTAGTCTAGCTAGACCAGGTATAAAATTGAGGGCTCACCTCTAGCTAGAATAGCTCTGTAAATAAGTGCGGGGTACGACCAAAAGCTGGCAATAGTCCCGCATTAGGCGTCGGGGGATGCCATGCCGAACATCATGATCAACATGATGCCCTGTCATTGCCATCACGGGCCGAGTCCCGCTCACCGATACGCGCATCAGCACCCGCCATCACCTCCGCCATCATCCGCTGTCAACATCCCGTCATGTCACCGCTGCGAGACGCGCTGAGCCCGCCGCTGCCGTCTATATGGCCCCGAAATTCGTGAAAAAATTAGGGCAGGTATATAAAGTATTATACTGTACATTACAGGTTTAATTTTGCGGCTGCCTACAATATATTAGTGTTACGCAACCAATCCGCGTATTTAATCCCTCCCGCCCTCCTGTACTCCGCGCGCCGCCGCTGAATCCTGCGCCACTTGCAGCAGGCTCATCTGCTCTGCCAGCGCGTCTGCCTCGTCATCGTCGTCGCGTTCGTCGTCATCGCCGAGAGGACGCGCCGGGCCCGAGAAAGGCCGCGCAAGTGTGGGCCCGGGTGCCAGCCGCTCCTTGTTAACGGCCACGCCAGGCGTGAGAGATGCCGTGAAGCCAGGCTCATGCGATAGCTTGATGAGCCGCAGCATGTGGCTGTCGTTGAAGCGGCCCTGGCGCATGGCGTACTGGAGGACTTGATGCGCAAGGGCAGCTCCATGCTCTTCCCACACGCGAATCTCCTCGCGCTCCAGAAACGCGTCCTCGTCGCGCATGTAGGTCACAAAGCGGGGGATTTCGATGTTGAGACGGAAGATCTCCTCGTCGGCACGTTGCAGCTTGAAGTATTGGTCCATTGCGGCCCGCCCTGAAGGCTTGGCCCACAACTCTTCACGTATGTCGTGGCGTCCGTCCCGCAAGAGGTCGAAGTCGGAAAGGAAGGCGTATTCGACCACTTGCTCCCATGTTAGCGCGTCGCGGGGGGCATCGAGAGCGGCAGCTGCAACGTTGTACGTGGCAAGTGCTGTCTTGACGGCATGTGAGCGGGCCTGCAGCGCCTTGGCTATATGCTTCCGCAGCTTGTAGCCTCAGGCGACATGTTAGAAGGTGCAGGGCATCATGGGTACAATGGGTACATACCTGTGCCCGACATATTCATCTTCGTAAGCTCAAACATCCGTGAGATGATGAGCCCTTGAAGGTTGTCGAGTGCGCACTGATAGCGACGCTTGCTGACGAGCGTTGCGGCCGCCTCCCACTCGGGAGACCCAGCTACCCACCGCACCTCAATCTCGAGCCGCAGCTCGAGGTCTTGGACGGCAAGGAGAGCCTTGCCATGGAGCTCCATGGCGTGCCTACGCTGCGACTCGACGCGACGCGTACGTTTCGCAGCGTCGGCGTAGTTTCGCTGGTCGGCGACGTCCACCGGTGCGATCGTGATGGCCATTATGTTTTGCATGCGCTCGCTGTATAGAGATAAGTAAGGGGAAGACTATGCGCCCGACGGTACGTACGTTCTCTCAGCCAGATTGACCAACTTCTGATAGTATTCCATGGCGAGCGTCTCCTCGAGCGGCTCCTTGGAGAGGTTTCGGAGGCAGTCCATCTCCGCGGCGAGCCACCCGGCAAATGTTTCGCCGCTGTCAATGCCCAGCTGGCGCATCGTTTCCTCGAGGGCGGGTGCGGTGCGCTTCATCTCCAATGCACGCTTGTATTTGTTGGCAAGAAGGAGAGCTGAAGAAATTGGGTTAGTCAATTGAGTACTGCGCGTGCAGTGATACAATACATACACAAAGATTGATACGTATCGAAGACGTCCGTATGCTGCAAGTAGGCGGCAATGGCTTGTTGGCGATGGAAGGACGTGCAGTAACGCGTTGAGGGGGCGAGGGCGTTAGACTTGGAGAAAAAGGTCTCGCAGTACTCGAGGTCCTCAAGGCCAATGCCCTTGGTGGCCAAGTTGCAGAGCTGGCAGAGCCGATTGTGCCCGTGTCCGTGGAAGGCGCCGACAAGGGAACGGAACTGGTTCGCGCGCGCCAAGGGGCCGAGGATGGGGTGCTTATTCACGGTCTTCCCAAACTTACAGCCGATATCGTATCCGCACGCGACTTCACCGTACGTTCGGATAAGGTGCTCGATGACTGCGAATCCGTACTTCGATCTAGAAAGGCGGGCGTCAGCGTGGTCAATACAGAGGGGGATCAGACTTACAGCTCCCCGCTGCGGACCATGTCTGTGATGAGCAAGACGAAGCCGTGGCGGCAGAGGGACAGGAAAACACCTGTCTCCTCATAAGCCCCCACGCCTTCCCCGTTACCTCCTCCTTCATATTCTGCCAACGGTCCGCGCACCCATCATCTTCCTCCACCCATTCCTGACGGTGATCAGCTACTGGCCACGAAATCTACAACTCAGACGACTTACAGGATCCGGAACAAAACCTCTCATCAACTCGTCTATCCCCCCCTCCGCCCACTTGTTAACCTCCTCCCTCGTCAAGTAGTAGTCGCCAGGGGCTGTGCGATTGTCCTTACGCTCCTTGGATTCGCCTGGGACCTCCCGCGCCGTTGCACCGCCCTCTTCGCGAACAACATCACGCTCCCTCCGGTGGAAGCGTTTGAGCGAGTTATTCCCGTCCATTGTGCACAGGAACGGCAGCGGCAATGGGGGCTCCCCTTCCAGCTTGTAGACGCACGGTGGGCACGCATTCTTCAGCCTCCAATCAGGCGTATCGCGTCCGAGAACTGCCTTCACGCGTTGGTCGACGATTGCGCGAGTTGCCAGATACAAGTCGAAGGCGATGGAGAATTGGTTTGACAGGTAGGGACGAAAAGGCACCTGGGGAGGGGTTAGCTTTGGAGGAGCAGGGTAGGATTAGGGAGGGACATACACCGTCGATATCACACAGCGTCTTCACATATGGCTGGATCGCGAGCCGAGGACAGCGAAGGTGGGCGACACGGAATATTTCCAGTGTTCTAGTCGTAATGACGACATTAGGCTCATTCGGAGAGCATGGGAAGTACCCCAGCTCAACCAGCCCGGACGTTACAAACACGTCGCCGATTAGCATCGGCAACTCGGTGACCACGGAACCTGCGCAAAATTAGTTAGTTTAGAGACAGCAGGACTTGGATGAAGGCGTTAAGCTTACCGAAGATGTCGACGACCACCATTGGCAGCATACCCTGCACCATGGCATCGCTCGGAGGTGCGAGAAGAACACCCAAACCTTCGGCGGAGCAGCATAAGTCCCAGGCAATGTAAGCGTCGGCCATCGCCGGCATTTGTGGTGCGAACGCATCGACCATATCCTGTGTGCGGTTGCGTCGAGTACGGTAATCATGGCGGTGGGCATAAAGCCGACTAGTAGAAGAATGGTTAGCGGGGAGTAAATGAATGCGCAAAGAAAACCTTACTTGTGTGACTCTTGCAGGTCCTCCCAGGCGCGTGCTTCGTCCAAGGCGTCTTTGTTAGCGATTTGTTGAGGAGTGAGGTCCTCCCCTTCATGGCTGATTTCTGCCAGCGAAGCACCTTCGAGAACGGCGCCGAGATTATTGTTGCTCTCGTCGGCATCATCCTGGAAGTTTGCCGAATCACGGAAGGTGTCCTCTGCGCGACACTGAGCAGCAGTAAGGTCTAAGACATTCGCCCATTAGAAATCATTAATTAATAGGGGAAAAAAACACTGATGCTGACACGACGCGACAAAGAGCTGGAAGACTGGGCGCGTCCGAGGTTTGTGGGCAGCATGAGTGAGTTTGTTTGTACACGTGATCCCGCTTCGACGCGTCTTGTACCACCAACACCAACGCGACGGTGAGTCTTTAAGTTTCTCTGTTGTTCGTCTGCCCTGCTCGATGCAGGGGGCTTGCTGTGCATGGAATCAACCCTGGGTCCAGCACAGTACGCCCCTCGCATCGAGCAGGGCGGACGAAGAACGCGCCTGGCACCCGCAGCGGCAAAATACTCATTTTATTTTGCATTGGACCAGATGGCCATGATGTGGTTTCCTCAGGAGAGGAAGGTGAATGCTACTTACCCAGTTGGCTCATTCCCAGGAACTGACTGGAGACAGACACGCAAGGGGACCATATTTTCCCCGTTCATGCCACCGCTCGGCCCAACACTTCAAGCGTCGATTTTTGACTTTGCCCCTCTGCTTCGTGCCTCTACTGCGCGCGAGGCCTCATCCGACGAGGACGTCGAAGATTCTCCATCGGACTCGGAGCGTGACACACCCACCAGCCCCGACATTACCCCTGACCCGCCTACGCCGCCCCGTACACGCAGTGTGTCTCCCCCGCCCAAGCGTCGCCATATTTCTGAAGCTCAGGCCACGGAAACCCCCCCACCCCACTGACACGCCAAACGCCGCCGGCGCCGCAACGCAGCCATCGAAGCAGCTGGCCACGCACCTCGTCCTGCCGCCATCCAGCAGCAAGTCTCCGCTGATCGCGCCATCCCTACGGCCGTGGATGCCGAGGCTCTTCCAGTCGCCCACGGCGCATACGCCGCTAAGGTGGAAGACGACACGTATGGCCGCAAGAAGCGGCGCACGCTCGAGGAGCTCATTCAGCTCGGCTTTCACCTGGTCCGCTGGGATGGCTTGTACGTACCTGTTTGCCGCCCACTCCGTTTTCTGCTGACGCATGCCTCAGCAAGGCGCGACCCATCATCGACATACATGGGCGCATTATCGCGGTACTCGCCGGGCAGCCCACGGACCCCACGTACGCTGGCGCCGTTGCGCGCGCCTTCTCTGCTATGACCCGCGAGGCCACTGGCGCCAAATTTCCGGTGACCATGTCCAAACATCGACGCGGACCTTTCCCCGCCCTCAATACTGGCATTCTATACGGAAAGGGGCAAACGGTGCCGTCGCGCCTCAACAACGGCGTGCACACGGCGCTGCTACGTCGCCTCGTCGGCAACAAAGATGTCAAACGAATGGCGACATATGCCAGCGGTAAGCCCCCGCCTATCCAGATCATGGACTTAACTCATCTCATGCATAGCGGCATTCAATTTATGGGCGCCCAAAGTCTACGCCTACTACCACGAACACGACATGGCCCTCAGAAAGCACCTCCCCCATCTTGAGCGCAACTTCCCCAAGTCTGTGTTCTCCTCCGCCGCCTTCAACTTTGGCCCCGACGTCTGGACATTCAAGCACCGGGATATCCTCAACGCCCCCTTTGGCATGTGCGCCGTCCAAGCGCTGGGGGACTTCGATGCCACGAAGGGCGGCCATCTCATTCTGTGGGATTTGAAACTCGTCATTGAGTTCCCAGCCGGCGCCACCATTCTCCTGCCATCCGCCACGATCTGCCACTCCAACCTCCCCGTCCAGCCTGGCGACAAGCGCGGCTCATTCACCCAGTATACCGCTGGCGGCCTGATGCGCTACGTCGACAACGGTTTTCGCACGGAAAGAGAGCTGGCTGAGAACGATCCGGAGGAGTATGCGCGCATGTGTCTGCTGAAGGAGACGCGCTGGGAAATGGGGCTGGCCTTGTTGAGCACCGTAGATGAGTTATTAGAAGGCGCATCCGTAGCATAGCCCTACCATCCATATATATATTTTTAGCCGTACCATCCGTATATTTTTAATTACACCAGGAGGATATGAATCACGAACTCATTGTACACTGGCAGAACTCAACGTTGCCATATATATTTTTGGGTCCACAAAAATGGGCTCCTTTTGTTACATTAAAACAGTGTTGTCTGAGGCCAGGCCGAGAGTCAAAAAGGTCTGACCCATTTGACCCTTTGACTGGGGTCTGACCGGGTCTGACCCTCGGCCTGACCCTTTCCAAATTTGGAAAAGTCCTTCGTTACAGCTGTTAAGGGTCGTGTGCAATGCTAGCAAGCCTTACCCGACCGTAATCCGATGTTCTGAGTGGTCAGGACGAATATCTCCTGCCTACAGTATCAATTTTGAAAGGTAGTCAGATTTACCGGTATGGAAAACTGCTATGTGAACAACAGGGCAACCCCATATCCAAATGCACCCCGAACGGCCTGTGAAAAGATTCATAGTGATACCGATGTCAGATCATGAATTAATATAACATGTGTATGGCTCAAAGCTGCGGCGGGACGGTCGGATCAAAATCGGTCAAAAGAATCAATGTTGTCTTTGCAATGTGAACTGTGGTATAATCTGGCAATGCATGGCAAAGACCATCTGTTCAATTGTACTCACACTACACACCTGAAGGTGACTTTGAACATCCAAAGAATGACACGGACAGCTTCAAAATAAGTTCAAACACGGTCATGGCCAGGGTGGGATAGATAAATTTCCGAATGGGTTCGCATTATAGGACCGCTTGGTACAATATCGACTGGTATATCCATTCTCTCAATTATCCGATTTTTCCCTGATTTTTCCGGTGGTTCTACGAGTTTAAAACGGGTATTCCAAAAAAGGAAATCCGGCCTTGACGAAACGGTCAAAGGCCGGTCAAAGGGTCTTGACGCCCGGTCAGACCCCGTCAGACCCCGTCAAAGACAACACTGCATTAAAAATGTCAGTACCTCTAGTGAATGTACCTGAAGCTTACCTCAAAAGATGAGATTTTGTTTGGGAAAGGGGAAGTAAGAGAATATTATTTGGACATTAAAATCACGAACTGATTGTTGTGCCATAGATTGACTTGTGTTTCTAGTTACCGGTCACGTCTTTCCTACCTACTCTACATCCTCTGCATCCACATGCCCCCCGGTAGAAAACCCTTGGATGAGGTTACCAAGGCAGAACGTCGAACGGCCGCAGTCAATCGCTACGCAGAGAAGTGAGGCACAAAACAAAAGGTTTTCAGCATATTAAATAAATGACTCTTCAGACACAAATCGGCTTTGCGCCTTGCTGCAAAAGGTCGCATGCAGCGGTATGTAGATTCATTCATCTTCTTGTACCTCCCCACTCCTAATGCAAACACAGAAAACGCCTAAAGCCCCCAACTGAGTCACAAAAATCGGCTGCAAAAGAGGCTGCCCAAAAATATCGAGAAAAGTTTGTGTTACATAACATTCCTTCCTTGAAATCTCCGTGGACTCAATTTATTTTATAAAGGAACCGCAGCGCAATTCGCACAGCTGATGCTGCCCGTCGAAAGAAGTACGCAGCCCACTTGTTAGCACCACAATTTCTCACTAACAACGGGATGATGCAGAGCAGCTCAGGAGGTTGAGGCAATCGCAGCTCGGAAGACTCGCTGCAAGAAATTTTATATGTATGCCCCTGGGCCAGCAAAGCCCGGATCTCCTCCGCCGACTGCTCGGCCAACTTTGCCGCCTGTACCCCCTCCCTTGGCTCGCAGGCCGAAGATTGGGACTCGACGCGAACCTGCGTCTGCAAGCGAAGAGTCGGATTCTGATTCCGACTCCAATTCAGAATGCGTCGCGGATTCTTTCAAGACTCATGGAGTAGTTGGCAACTCCCGCTGGGGATTTGGGTACCGCGATCCACGCCACCGCGATACCACGCCACCAAATGTCTGCGGCTGTTACCCCCCCGCACGCTGTGGTTATTGCGGGTGGAACTAGTGCTCATTTAAATATATATTACTGTACTGCGGGTGGAAAGTAGTTGAAATATATATCAGTTAAAATATATTTCTGTCCGCACATTTGTCGTGTGCTTGCATATGAAGGTTAATGAATTGCTGGACGCAATTCGCGTGGACGCGTCAATCCAAAATAGGACGCGTCAAGTCACGTGCTGTATTCTGCTCGTTGTCCGCCAACTCACTCCGAGTCCAGCCTCCACTCGATGGTGCACTCTTGGGTGCCTGTCAAACCGATACTCTGCACCCCTGAGTACTACCCAAGCCCGCAACACAAGCATAACATCGATGCTCACTCAGCAGACCCCGAATGCTGCTTCTACGGTGTAACGGTAGGACGTGTTTGCGGAGTGTATTCTGTATTGTATGTCTTTTCCTGCTGCTGGTGTTCTGAGATGTTGGCTCATCCCAGACTTTTTTTCACAGGGAGGACGCCCACAATACCATCAAGGGCTTCGATGGCGGCGCGTACTTCATTGCGGACGACTGGAATCTTGTCACGTGCCACTGGGCTGAGTTCTGTGAGACGAACCACTCGCACTCCCCGCCCTCCTCCACGGATTCCTCTCCCCCATCGTCGCCCTCTTTCTCTCGCTTATCTGTGGCGCCCTCCGCCTTTACGGTCTCTCGCCCCTCCACACCAGATGCCGCTTTCTCCGGTGCTGCGCCGGCGTATACTCTGCGCCCCTCCTCGCCTCTGGGTTTGCTAAACGAGCCCCTACCGCCCTCCTCTGCCACCCGCTGATCCCCGAAAAAGGTCCCCCCCGGCCAATCCGTACAATCATCCCCCACCAAGGCTGCGTCTCCCTTGGCACTGACGCCACTGAAGGGTTTGGACCCCCCTCTTCCGCCACCGCTCGCCTCCAAAGCCCAGCTGCCCTCCGCCGCCGCACACCGCTCCCCCACGAAAGCGCTTGCCAGCCCATCCGGGCGCTCTTCGCCAACAAAGCTGCAGTTTCCCCCGCCGCTACTCGAGCGCTCTGCGAGAGCCATCCCGCCCATGCCGCCCACCATGCACGCCCGCCTTGATGTGGAGCCCTCCCCCACATCACAGCCGACTCCTGCTGCCTTGGGTACTGCCCAGCAAGTTCCCCGCTGGTCTACGCCATCAGTGGCCATCCCGTCGCGTTCAGGGACTGGTGGGTCTATTTTTTTCGTGCACAACAAGACACTGATTCCCATATTCGCAGGGAATCGGCTTTCTTGATTTTTCAGCAAACAAATCACAGTGAAATGCTCTCGACGCGTTCAGCCATCGAACTGCAGGCATTCATGGTCCCCGTTCGCATCACCGGCGGTCCGCCCATTCTGTTCGCCGTCCGTGGGCATCCAATCGCCTTCAGAAACCTGTCAGACTCCCATTTATTTCACGCGTTTTTTTTTTCTAACATATTTTTCTTGCTCAGAAAGCCTGCATTTCGTGTCTTCCAAGCAACTGTACAGGGTGAAATGCTGTTCACAACGTCCGGCACGCAGCTGAGGGCGTTCATGGAGCCGCGTGAGTATTCAGAGACTTTGTAGAGTTACTGTAAGTATGCGCGAATTTGCCCCACGTCCAAGATGTATTTTTTTCAAAACGACTACAGTGGTGATAGACACCGGTCTGACTTCGCCTCATCCCGGGCGAATGTTCACGACGTCCATGTTCGTACGCGATTCATGGTGAGTTTCTGTCTTGTTTGTTTTGCCACGCACCTTTGCGAATAAACATACCAGAACATACCACTACAGGGAAAAAAAAATCCTTGCTCCTACAACGCGCACCAAGCCATCTCGTGCCCGCAGCCAAACAAATGCAGTCGCAAGCCACCACGCATGCGTCTCGCAACCCCTCTAAACAAGTGCAAGAAACACGTGGACGCAAAAAAGGCCCGCTCACCGACTCGCAAAAAGCGACACGCGCCGTGGCCGCCTTGGCACGCAAGCTTGCGCAGGAGGCCCTCGAGGACGACCTCGACAAGTTTTACGCATTGCGCAATAAGTCCATCCTGGACATGGCCGCAGCTCACGACCGCGACCCTGAATACATCAAGCGGCTCATCATGAGCGAGTCTCAGTACAAGACGACGCGCCCAATGACTATGCGAAACGCGTTGATGCACGACTTTTCAGTCGAGGCGAAAACTGGTAAGAATAACGGCCCTCTTTTTTTTTGGAGCGCGGCACTAAACGTTGCACAGCTGGGAATCCACTTAGTTTGGTAGAGCTGCATGCACTTGCCGACGTCGCGCTGCCCGAGACGCGCAGTGCCGAAGAAGAAGAGCGCTTGTGGGCTCAGCTCTCTGCTCATCGCGAGCTCCACCGTGTCGGCCTTCGCGCCTCAAATGCCGCGGCCGCGGCTGATACACGTTCGTTGTCGAGCTTCATGCAGGAGGAGGTCGGTGCTTGTCTTTCGATTCCACAAACATCACTGATTCTTTTCTTTTCTTCACCAACAGCTCGCTTCCCTGTATGAAAGGACTGGCACGCGGGGTTTTTTTTTCCTTACCCGTGGCCACGTCGACGACGCGACCATGCCGACGTTTGGGGACGCCGGCGACGGCATCAAGTTCTGCACCGAGGCCCTGAAGATGCAGCCACTGGACATAGTGCGCCAGTTTGAGCAGTGGTCCTGCACGCGTGATTCGGGTACGTATTCTTTACTCTGGCGGAATATCCCTGCTGACATCGATGGTGGTTTGTAGCAGGAACTGAGCGCGAGACGGTCGCCACCCTCCGGGCGCAGATCGCCGCCATCATCCTCGAAAGGTTCCGTAAGTGGTTAAGTCTTCGCATCCAGGCATGACTAACGTCTTTTGCTGTAGACCTCGCCATCAGAGACAACACCCCGGCAATGTCCTACGCCAATTACGAGGTCGAGATCCAAGAGGCCTGGAAGGTCGAAATCACGGGCTGGCCCACCAGGATCGACTTCAAAAGCCCGTGGGCAGTCAAGGGTCTTGAGCGCCTTCGTACACTCCGCGACGCGTGGATCAACAAGGCCTGCGGCTGGTCCTACATGACCCCGCTGCAGATCGCCGCCCTCGCAAAGGATCTGAAGCGCCGCCGGGAAGCAAACGGGGGCGTGCTCAAAGCGCGGAAAGCGCGGTCCGATATGGGTGGTAAGCACGCATCCAGGAGGGGCGCGGCGGCAAAGGGTGATGACGAAGAGGACGGCGACGACGACGACGACGACGACGACGACGACGCGGACAACAACAACGTCGACGTGGACAACAACGACAACGACGCGGACAACGACGGCGTGGATGCTGGTGCCGCGACTGTGGTCAGCGCGGCAGCGGCTGCGCTTATCCTCCCCACCGCCACCCACGGGAGCTCTGGCGTGGATGTCGCCGCGTCCATTCCCAACCTCAACGCTACCAACGGCGGTGTTGGCGGGGATTTCATTGCCTACGTACCCCCACAGCCGCTTGGAAACGCGACCAACACAGCAAACACGACCAACACAGCACCCCGTAGCGCGACGGGAGCTACTGGCGCGAAGCGTAAGGCCGACGCTGTACCGAAGCCCCAGGCGGCGAAGAAGCCGCGCAAAGAGCGGTCCGACAAAGGCGTCCCGCGGGGGCCCAAGGCGGGGTCGGGTGGTAGCGCCGCACGAAGCACGGCAGCAGGGCGGCGGCGCCCGGGCTCTGCTGGAGGTGCCGCAGCCGCAAAGCGGCCCTCGGTGGCGGCAGCAAGGGCTGCCGGGACCGCTCGCACTGACAACATCACGGAGGCGGCAAAGCAGCGGGCCGCTGTTGTGCGGCAGGATCGCATGGCAGCGGCGGCGGCAGCGCAGCTTCCTCCCACCCCTGCATTGATTAACAGCGATTAAATAGCAATAGCTGCACCTATATAGCCCATGTATCTAGTCTAGCTAGACCAGATATAAAAATATGGCCTTGCCTCTACATTATTTATGATTTACTTGGGGTTTAAGTGCACATTACGCCCTAATGTTGGCGTGGTAAGTATCCCATACTCTGTCTACACAAGCCCCATTTTTTGTCTGAATTTATGTGCATTATTGGGCATAGCGGCGGGCTCAGCGCGTCGTGCAGCGGCGACGTGATGGGATGATGACAGCAGGTGATGATGGCGGCGTTGATGCGCGCATCAGCGAGCGCGAGACTTGGCACGTGATGGAAATGACGGAGCATCATGTTGATCATGATGCTCGGCATGGCATCCCCCGATGCCTAATGCGGGACTATTGCCAGCTTTTCGTTGTACCCCGCATTCATTTACAGAGCTATTCTAGCTAGAGGTGAGCCCTCAATTTTATACCTAGTCTAGCTAGACTAGATACGTGGGCTATATAGGTGGGATTATCCGTTCTCTTAACGAAATCTCTCAAATTGGTTTGTACATCGAAATTACCACTGTACTGGGTCCGACTTCGGTCCTTTCGGTAGCCGGACCTGACTCCTTTGTTCTTTCTAATATTAGTTATTTTCCGTTCTTGGTCTTGGCATTGCTTCTGGGTTCCTAAAATTCAGTAGAGGAGAAACAATTATGGGAATGACACTGAAGGGCATGTGTGCAAAGATGTACAAATGAATTCGAGAGATTTCGTTAATAGAACGGATAACAAGATGCACACACCCTGCCCGAAGTCGGGAACCTAAATCTCACCGGCTTCGGGCGGGATGCACACTTCGGGCGGGGCGTGTGCATTTTGTTATTCGTTCTCTTAACGAAATCTCTTGGAAATCTCTCGAATTCATTTGTACATCTTTGCACACATCCCCTTCATTGTTATTCCTAAATCTCACCGGCTTCGGGCGGGGTGTCTCGAATTCGTTTAACTACTTACTACGTACACGCACCGAAGATACAAACTCGCGGAATTCGCTCTCTTTACTTTACTTACATATCGCTAGCGTAGGTACTGGCACCTTCCATAGTGACTGTGTCTTAGCCCGTGATGGCTTGTTGCGGTATAGAAATATAGAATTCTCCCTCTCTCTCTCTCGAATTCATTTGTACATCTTTGCACACATCCCCTTCAGTGTTATCCCCATAATTATTTCTCCTCTACTGTCCTATATTCGTTGCACATTCCGCTCCCACACCTTCGCAGCAGCACCACAGTATTCCCCCTTTCGCCTCGGCGTAACTCCGTTTTTTTACCCGTGGTTCTGAATTTGCTGCGGACTCAAATGAAGGGTCCTGAATTGTCATCTGAAAAGCAGCTACGACGACCCGATATCCTGCTTTCAGAATTGCTCAATCATCATGTGGTCAAACTGCTGTATTTTTGCGCAGCTATTCCTTGGCTGTGAATGCTGCGTGTTCACCACATCAAGTAATCTGTGTAACGGTCAAGGGACTCCAGAAGGAGAAAGGAGCTGGGATCTCTAGAAATGAGGAGAGAGAGAAACCGAGAAGGGGTCTTAAGGAGGGGATCCCGAAACTGGCGTTGATTCGGCGGTGCTTACGATGACGAACCAAGAACTAAATACTGCTTACAAGAGTTAAGTAATGCTCAAGTAATGCTGATAAGCGGCGGTAAATATCTAGGGGCATAAAAACGCGGGGAAATACAATGTCGGAAATATATCTAATTGGGGAAGCCATGCCCACTACGATCTGGACGGTCCCATGTTCAACTCACACTGCAGTCCGCGGGATGTACATGTTGGCCGCAGTAGAGCCATCCATGTATGCTGCCCCGCAGCCACTTCATGTAAAGCTGAAGCATTCTATGTGCCTGCACCATTCCACACATGGCACTTATTCCTAGAAAACAAGCTCTGATCCTACTTCCGCCCTTCAATCAATTGATCAAGCCGTTCAACTTCAAGAGAGCCTTTTACTGGTCTCGTGCTACTGTCACAAATGGACACATTATGCAAGATATTATCTGTACCCCTGGGGGCCGCTCTAACCCGATTTGGTATTCAGCTTTTGCAACAGCTTTGAAGACAGAAATCTGCTGGTTTGCATTCCATCCCATAGCGAATCTCTTTGCGCCGTTCATTTTAACTGGATTATTCAAAGAACAGCAAAGGATTTTTGGATAACCGCAATTTCAGCAAGTGGATATTACTCATTCCTACCTCCAGACACATTGTCCAGTGCAATTTGAATGCAATTATTTTTCTGTTTCTCCGGTGTTCAGTGCGATAATCCTCCTTTCTCTTCCTTACTTTTTATTTTCTTCCTGCGGCTATCGGACGGGCGGAGCCGCGGAATCGCCGTTATCCTCCAGCTCAAGCGAGGTTTCTTCATCCTTCAAGCTGGCCATTTTTTAAAAATTTCAATGAGCATTTTTATTTCGGGAACAAACATACTCTTCAAATTAAGCGTGAAGCCCTTGCTGTAGCGTAGCGAAGGTAGGTTCGGATCAAGCCAGCCGTTCATTGTTTTGTGATGCGGGCATCGTTTGGTAGCAAAACAAATGAAGGGGCTTGAGCCAAGATAGGGAAATCGGGGGGGATGTTCATCGCGTCCTGCTGTTTTAGTTCGCACGAAAAACAATGGTATATATGAGAGAAAGTTATTCATAGGAAGCAAACTTAAATTTTCAGCTATTCAGAATAATATTCTGAAAAGAAATCACCAACTTCCGAAGTGCTCAAGGTGTGCTTCCGGACAATTCTGGAAATGTGTAAATCGGCTGTTTTCTGCAGCTATAAGGCCCGGGGGAAAAAATCTTAGAGTAGGAATACTTCAGATTCATTTCAGAAGGCTGTTTAAAAAGTAATTTTAATATTCTGTGCCGATTTCAGAGCGTAATGTGAAAACCTGCTAAAATTGATGGGCGGGATCGGATGAGATCCCAAGTCACGCAGTGACATTTTGGCGCAGAGTCACATGCGTGACCATATCTCCGAAGCGTAAAACGTCGAATGGAAGAGAGTTTGGGACACCGAAAAGAAATCAAGTCGAGAGATACCTTTATTAATGGTATATGAAGAGCTAGGTGCCACTTTTATAACAAAAAAGTACCACCTCAACACGGTCTTAACTCAACTTCCCTGACAACTGATGGCACAAAAAGCCCGCAGACCATAAGTGCCAGGGCTCAAAAGATTTTTTGAATCCCTCTAGAATATCTAATATGCTCTTGTATCAATGGCTGAAGGTGATTTTTTGCCGAAAAGCATTCAGTTATATGCCAAACTGAGCTTGAAGATCCCCTCTGTTTGTCCCACTTTGTCCCTCCGAGATAGACCGGGTATCCGGTCCGGAGAGAGGCTTGTTCCGAACCTATAGCGAAGGCACATCTTGTAGCGGTTAATATAAGTACATCTGGGAATAGGTTAGTGACTACATAGTTCCTGATAGAGCCTAGTAGAGCCATAGAGCCGTAGCAACCCCCCCTTTATATAGACGCTGATAGAGAGGGCAGTCTCTGCATACATAGAGCCGCCATAGAGCACCATAAGTAGTGGTGATCGGCAACGCCTGCCAAATTCAAACTCCGACACGTGCAGAAGAGATGGTCAGTCGATGTATTGCTCTATAGAGCTCCAATGGCGCATAGTTTGTATGAATCAATATACTGGCATGGCCTCCACAATTCCAGTGTCTGTTGTAGATTTTCCATTAACTGTCCCAAAATACTTCAAACCGTGCAATTCTACTACTAATTGGCCTCTAAGTCGTTAATGTAACAGTCTTTACAAAATCCACAACAGACATTCAAATCTGCGTTAAATTCTACAGTATTTACTCCGCAAAGACGTACTGAAAAAAGCCAAGTGCGATCTGCTTCCAGTTTCCCGGTATTTTGGCGTGACGGCAATCCGGACCGGTATCCGCGGCTGTGCATCTTCGCGCTCTGGACGCGTCGAAACCCTAATTAACATTATAATAGTTATCTGGCATGTAAAAAAGTCCTTGGGGACCTCAAGCAAGCAAACGGAGCTCTTGATTCATTTTCCTGCGTGAGAGACAGGGGTCAGGGCCTAATGCGGTAATACCACTTTCTCCATCACGGAATTTTGGCACGGGTTGCCGATGACCATAAGTAGAGCCCGCCAAGATCACGAATATTACGGAAGATGCCATACGCGAATTGATCTGATCCCATCGAATGGTGCCGGCAAGCTCAGTCTCGTTCCGGCCCTCGCAAAATTTTCCTCCTCGTCATCTCTTCAGGAACGAGAGAATAAAGAAAGAAGTGAAGTTCCATAGATTTTATTCACAGCTAGTAGGGTACTAATACAGCAAACAAAACAAAAATAGAGCCCCAGAATACCCGTTGTCGAAGTAAACTGGCTCAAGCAGACTCAGAGGGAATTTGTGCATTCAAGTTGATGTGAGGTTGATAGATTGATGACAGGTCTTGCAAGCAGGGCCCAGAATAGCACAGAGTCTTGTAGATGCGAACAGGAAATTTTGAAGAGAAAGGCTTGAGGGCTTGAAGTACTTCAAGACGGACTTGCGCGCAGAAGATGGTTAGAGGAAAGAGCGATAGACATGCATGGACCTCGGCTTTTATCACAAATACTTAAGTACTGGCGCCAGCAACACACCGCATAGAAAAAATGATGAGCAGTCACCCATAGACCCTGGTAGAGCTTCAGGGGCGATGGTAGAGTAACGGACTCTACCAGGCTCTATAGAGAAGGCATGCTCTATGAGGCACTATCAAAATACCAGGTCTCTATCATGCGCTATCAAGATGCCGGCGGCTCTATCAACAAGCCGAGGCTCTATCTGGCTCTATCCGCCAGAAACCTGTTTCCAGATGTACGTGTTATCGGTCCGAGTCCGGGAGGTTTGCGCGTGTTGTCTTTGGTCACTCGGAGTGACAGCGTGACCTCCCGCTTGTCTCGTTCTCCCACTCGTCCCGACAACTTATTTGCTTGTACTTGCCTACTATCACCCTTTGGCGATTCGTGAGGTTGCCTTAGGTCGCATATTCTTTAGTTTCTTGCTGTAACTCGTCCCAAATCTCAGGAAATCCGGCGGCGGCCGCCTTCGGCGCCCGTGCCACCCAGTCCTTTTTTTGAAGCTTGTCTTTCTATGCTGCCGTTTGGACTCAGTTCAAGACCGTTTTCTCCGCCCATCGTCTCAACGGTTAAGGCTTACTGCTGCCTATGCGTGCTCTTATGGTCCGTTGGAGAGGAGAAACCTTCATCCACCAACTGTCGAGATCCTGGTTTGATCCTGGTTTGATCCTGGTCTATCTTGGTATCATACATATTTTTTCGGCGCGGAGCATTGTTCAATTTCCGACAAACAAAGACAATTTCACGCCCTGGATATGTGCCTGTGCAAATACTTAAATGCTCGATTCTGCCATCTCATCTGCTCTATATAAGTAATGCTTACCACAATTAACGGCCGGATCAAAGCAGATCAAAGCCCAGGAAACTTGACGAGCTACGAGCTATTCAACATTTGATCATCCTTATCCATCAATGAAGATCAATGACCGCATGGGCTTCGGGATCTACGGCGCCTTCAGAATTATTCTTCCTCGAAGCATATCCGCGCGAACTCAGAAGAAACCCTACATGTTCCGAAATGGGACCTAGTAGGGTAATATATTATCCTGATACTTATCCTGCGAATCATCCAGAAATTTTCGAAAGCTGCGTATTGTCATAATGTCATTGCCTATCATTGCAGGGTCTTACAATGTTCACATCCGGAGGAGCGGGTCTGCGTGCACGAACAACAACACGTGTGTCTCTCGGACATATTATAATTTTAGTGGACTCGTCAATCCTCGGCAATCACCATCCGCACCTCGAGATCGAATGCAATAAAATAAACGGCATTCATCTCCGAGTTGCTGCTCTTCCCTCTAGCGTCCGTGGCCGATGCCCCCGTTTTTTGGCCCGGTAAACGTTGGACAGATGTGAGTGGGTGCCGCGTCCTGGCCTGCCCCCACCCTATGCTCATCATACGTATATGATGAAGCACGAGCCCGATACTTTTTGGCGGCCTCCTAGTTTTTCTGTTGTTCGGCGCGCTTTCCGTCCAACTATGTGCATATTCCGCTCATTCTGGGCGGACAATTGCTAAAGAAAGCTCTAGATGTTTACAGCGTCTGTTTCCCGCAGGACAGGCGCGCAGTCAAGACCCTCGGTACGTTCATGACGTCTTCCAAGTACTTGCCCGCATCTCAATTGGTTTTTCTCGCAGTTTACGGGATCTATTTGACGATGCTCGTCTTCTTCTGCCTCGACGCGGCGGACATGCATTTCTGGTTCGGCGCCGGCTTTGGCGACCTCGACAAGTTCCAACGGGCACGCTTTTCCGGAGTCAGCGGCCCGATCGGCGGGTCCCTCGTCGGGCTCTGCCTCCAGCTATTCTTCGCGTATCGCATCAGCATGTTCCGCCAGGCCGTCTGGTTCAGCGGCATCGTGGTCTTGGTGCGTCCAATCGCCTCCTCTAAATATCACAGATGCTTATCGAACGGGCTTTTTCCTACTTGTACATATAGATTTCCTTGATGCAAACCGCGGGTGGGATCGGCGCGGGCACTACGCTGTACCTGGCGGACAGCGGACATGTTGAGCTGCTCGCCAGGAACGAGTTTTTCATCCACGTGCGTTTTCCGCCTGGCTGCGCGCGCCCCTTCTGCTCGATACTGATTCCCGCGGACACCTATGCTGCTGCAGATGTGGTTGATAGGCTCCGCCGTCGCAGACGTGCTCATAGCGAGTTCCATGACTTATCTCGTGAATTTTGTCTTCTTGTCGCTTCGCATTTTTCACTGATGATGTCCCTCCTCCTCAAGCTTATGAGCAGCGCGGAGCCGGGCACGCACCATATCATCAAACGCGTCGTGCGCCTCATAGTCGAGACCAACTCCCTGACTGGTGTGCTTTCTTTCTTCTCTAATACTTGGGCTACTGTCTCTTAATAACTTATCCAGCGATCGTAGCGATCGTTGGCGCCGTCCTCTTCGGAATCTCCGTATGTCTCCTGCTCTCTCCTCCATCCAACCCAGCTCTCACAAATAATCCAAGAACGAGCACACAACGTACTTCCTCAGCGCGTACGCTCCCTTTCCCTCCAACTCTTCCCTCACCTCACGGGCCATTTTCTACCCCGCAGAACCATGATCCTCCCCGAGATGTCCATACTTCTCCCATCTCGCATCTTCACACATACTCACGCGGCCTGCCCACAGCTACGCCAACACCCTCTTGCTCGTGCTCAACAACCGTGCCGCGTCAAACCGCACCGCCCCGCAGCGTGCGCCGTCCAACAACAACATCGGCTCCGGCTCGGAGGGCACGACCGCCCACACGCCCACGCCGGGCATCCGACGCAGCGTGTACGGCTACGGCGCATCGGAAGACGTGCCCATGAAGATGATGTCGCCCCCGCCCGGGTCCAACCAGCGCACGTCGCTCGAGAAGAGACCGAGCATGACGCACGACACTACCCCGATGCCGTCACTCGACAGCACACGGAGAATATTGTCGCCCCCGCGCTCCGACATGTCCCTTCCGTTCCAGGCGATTAATGGCAATAACCGACCGACGGTGGATCTCGACCGTCACGATTTTGGGGTGCGTGGTTTTTTTTTCCTTTGGTGAAATTCTCCGTTTCGTCTCGCGGGGTTTCATAAGGTTCTGGCCTGCGTGCTTGTTTGTTCTGACCTTGCAACGCCGTCGGGTTTTATCGTATCCTGAACTCCCCCATCCTACTCTCGAACTTTGTTTGTTTCGAAGCTCTCGCCATTGGCGGGGTTCTTCCTCAATCTGACTGGTCTTTATTATTTTTCTCGCTCGTTGTGCTGATTATCCGTCCACTTCTATATCAAGGAGCGACCATATGTGAGCAGCTGGCAGTAGCACCTTTTGCTTGGCGATACTTGTTGCCTCCATTTCAGGCGTAGTACGCCGCTCCAGGATGTGACCTAATACTGTCGTGGAGAAACCCAGGATGCTCAAAACAAGATATTTTGTCACTACGCTCCGGCAACAAGGATGGAAATCACTATGATGATTATGTCGTTAAATTTGAGAAATATGGAGGATAACCCAAGGTCCATTACGCTACATGCAAGTATTCGAATTAAAATCTGTGAAAAATTGGGCTCTACTTCTTGCCAGCCACCCTAAGTCCTCCAAAAAATGTACTTACTTTTGCCTTACTTGCAGCTGATGAGGGTAACTTGACGGTTCAGTCAGTGGAGAGTTTGCAGCGAAGTCTTAGCAAGATGGCGAAAGAAATGAAGACCATTCCACTGTCGATGCTCTGCGTGGGAATCTCCTGCCTCATTTGGGTAAAAAAAAATTTCGACCCTATATACGATTATCGAAAGCCGACAGCCCATTGTGTTAAGAGAATGGCGGCCTGTGGCAGAAACGAGGAGGCTGACAGGCACGCCGCGACCCAGCGGCTGTTAGGGCGCTATTCTGAACACCCACCCGTGTTCGCAGGAGCTAACTAGCAAAAGAGCGCCAATATTGCAATGTTTTCGGGACACGATATGAAGCCTGCCATAAAAAACTGCCTCCTTCTCCTGTTATAATGTGGGATGTGGTCATAACGCGCATAGCGTCCCGACTCTCAATTGAATTCATTTGGGTATTGACTGTTCACAGACACACCGCCATTACCTGCGCATCAAAGCGCCGGAGCACCGCCAAGCTTTGACGCGCATGATCCTCTCCAGCCATAGCTTGGCTGTCGAGCGCCGACGCTGGAAGGAGCGTAGAAAGCCCGTAGTCCCGAAAGAGTGGCGCCTCTGCCGTTTTTGCTACGTGCACATAGAAGACCCTGCGCATGCAATGTTTGTATGCGATCACCCTGACTTAGTGGAGCTCCGGAGTGTTTTCACGAACAAAGTGGACCAAGAGCTGCCAGGGATCATCGCCCAATTCAGCCAGTCTGCGCTGCAACTGTTCAAAGGTCTCCTTGCTCGAAGAGAGATTACTCCACTACTCGGAAAGCTCGCGTTCGATGTCCAGAAGATATTCGATGCGACCCCAATTCTTCTCGTTTGCGAACCAATGTTGCGGACTTAGCATCAATCTCAATGTGATATTTCTTCGCCGCATAGTGCGCGGTTCAACTGTTCCCTTAACTCAAGACTGGAAGCTTTGTCAAGACCCACCTCCTTTTAATTATACTCCTTTTTCAGGCCATGAGACTGGTTTTATCGTTAGCTGTGGACCTGCTTTGGAAGTTGAACACGCTGACTTGTGGTCTTGCATGCACTCTGCAAAGGGAAGACATACAACAACTTTCTGTTGACTGGTGGATACCGGGGACTTTTACCTGGGAGGAGGGCCCCTCCTCCCGTACACTTGCGTCTTCCGCTCGTGGTTAGGTCCTACTGGGTTATAACCGGAAGTCCAGTGTGATTGACCCCCTGGAATGGTGTTGTGCTCAGTTGACATCCTGTAGAATTCTAGAAGGATAAACACCCTAATAGTACTACTCGCTTGTCTTCTGTAAACTTGTTGTTCATGTTGTGGACCACACGAGTATAATATATCCCCCCCAATGATTCTTCCACATCTGAGTCAACAGTCGCTCTGCTGGAGAAAAAAAGTCAAACCATGCACTAATGTCAGAAGACGGGACAAAAACTTACCGCATCATGAGATAGATTTTCCCGCAAATGAGAAGGACACAGAGTATGTGGAACATATGCATATCCCAGAAAATAAATTGCCGCATGTAGGTGATGTTTGAGATGGGGATGTATTACCTACTAAATTTGGCTGAGCTTCTAGAGCTAAGAAAATCGACGAGAGTTGCATTGTGTTGCTACCTGTGAGGGGATTGCGTATGTAGGAAATCTTCACCCCATTGTGTATGTATACACGGCGGCATATTTTTATCAAGTTGACTCACGATGGAGCAAGCACTGCATTCGCTCAACCTCGGAGTGCCCACGGAGAGCCCGAGGCTTAATGCGTGTCCCAAATAAATCCCAGGCTCTCGATAGACGATGAGCGGGGAAAGCTGTTTATTTTAAGATTGGGGAGCAACCATCATACAATGCGGTGGAATTATCCGCGGGCTTTTCAGTAACTAGGCGCTCCGACTTTGTAATTTTAAGATTGGCAAAAGTTTATTTTAGCATGCTGTTGGCTGGGATCAAACGCGGGCTCTCGGTGGGCGCTCCGAGGTTGAATAATTTGAGTCATGAGTCACAATAAGTGGTCGGAGACTGTCCGAGAGCTTACTAAACTTCAAGGTTTTAATTTTGGCATGCTGTGCAGTCTGGTGCGGGATCAAATGAACGGGGATAATGAATCAGAAGTGGGGACTGAATGCGCCAAAATTTTGCGAGGTACGGGCTGACAAGAACGAATCTTATACAAGTTAGGACTTGTGACCGTTTTGTCAAGATTTGGCATCCTTACCGGATGCACAAAGGTCCCGAGCGCGAAGGCCAAGGCCGCCGTGAACACGTGCATGACGCTGGCGGGCAGAAAGTCGGGGCATCAGCGCGTCGTGCTGGAAGGCAGAAACCGATCGGTGGGATGATGTCATTATTCTTACAAGTCGGTGAGGAAAACAAATGAATATATTCAGAATTGATTCAGAAGCGGACTAGAATCAATGTTCAGAATTGGGGTGGTCAAAGTTGTTTCCGATTCTGCACCGATTCTCAAACCAGAATTGGTGCCAGAATCGGCATCAGAATCCGTTTCAGAATCCGTTTTTGTGAGATCTTTGACTTCCCCTAATGTGGGATGTGGTCATAACGTGCATGGCGTGACTCTCAATTGAATTCATTTTGGTATTGACTGTTCAGAGGGTCCTGCGAACACGGGTGGATGTTCAGAATAGCCGCTGGGACGCGGCGCGCTAGTGAGCCTTCAACTCAGTTTGTTCTCCGAATCATACCGGTAATTTGAACTGGCCCGTTGCACTGGCCGCGTAATACTCAATATTTAACTTATCTGTGAGCTATAAAAGCAGACCGACAAGAGCTATTTCATTCCAGCATTCCCAGTAGTACTCCCATTATTCCTTGCTTCGAAACAATGTCCAGCTTCTCCAAGCTGAGTTTTATGGTGCTCGCCTTGTTTGGGTCGGGAGTCCTTTCGGGCCCCACCAACGTAGGGTCCCGCTAGACGTGCATTCCAGCTTAGCATCTGATGATACCCTCCCTGGCAGATCGACTGTCGCACCGCTGAAGGCCCCACCCCTGGCATCGGCGGACACGGTCCAGTCAGTATTTTTTACTGCGCATTATGCTCATGCCTTACCTTACCCTCCTAGGCTCCCACATGGATCTAACTTCGGGAACTGCGTCAACCTCAATTCGGGGCAAAATTTCTGGGCTGTCGAATTGTTGAATCGGAAATTTTGCGTCACAGCCACACCCCCTGTCGAATTGATTGAAAAAAATACAGTAGTGAGAATATGGAGAACAATGCACACCAGTATAAACTTGAAGCTTCAAAATTGAGTGCAAGGGGCAAGGAGACTTCCAGCCAGAAGTATGGCATTATTTATCTTGTGTTTATTCTTACATCGTAGTCCGAAGTCCAAACATC
Source organism: Mycena rebaudengoi (assembly GCA_029282285.1). Lineage (NCBI taxonomy): Eukaryota > Fungi > Basidiomycota > Agaricomycetes > Agaricales > Mycenaceae > Mycena > Mycena rebaudengoi. Next base: position 25,901 of record JARJCX010000166.1, read on the forward strand.
CGGCTCGAAACTTTGATGTCCTGTCTACGAAACAGGCCAAAACTGAAGTGTTGAAAGGCTTGGCTGGACCAATTGTACAGACCACAGTACGGGACTAGGAATAAATGATGAAAAATGATCTCATATGGTATGGCATTATTATGACATTATTTATCGTCATTTATTCTTGCTTTGTAGTCCGAAGTCCGAAGTAACAAGGCTTGGTCAATTTTAGAGACTACGGTACGGGACTGAGAATAAATGATGAAAAATGATCTCATACATTATTTATCGTCTTTTATTTTTACATCACAGTCCGAAGTCCAAATGTCCTAGTCCGAAGTCCGAAGTAACGAGGTCCGTTTATTCTCACAGCAGCCACAACACCTTACACCGACCAACACAGTGATTGGGTTCAGTTCTCAGTCAAAATACCGTTCAATGGAACACAAACTGTTGGGGACCTGAAGCGCGCAACGAGGGAGGGGAGGGGCATCGAATGGTTGGTCCCCTTCCGCAAATGAACCAAAACTGATGTGATTTCTTCTGTTTTTAGCGAGCAAGTTAAGGCCCATTGCCTGAAGGAGAACCGAATGTACCTCGCATCAAGTGTGCCATCTTGTATATCCTCCTGCCCCGCAGTGACATGCAAAGAATCCCCGGGCTTAATTTAGACGGGTGTTGGCCAAATAGCCGGTCAGTTCTGAGTTCGCCGCCTAAATCCGGACAGCTTCGGAACATTTGTTCCCGAGTCTGGGAAACTTTTGCAATTCATTGAACGAGATGGATCCAGATGCAAAAAGACGCTATAAAGTATTGTGCAGGTATACGAGGCTCAATTCCATCGACGCGACTCTGAAGTAATGCATGGATGGGCGAAGGTTGAGGGAGGATCTGAACTATCTAGGTTACGCACCGACCGACAGAGGATATTGGTGCGACGACGGAGGCAGATCTGGTCGATTCACACGCGCACTGCGATAGATACATACGTGCGCCAAGTCAGGACAAATCGTGACGCCCGGTGTATGATACACTGCCAATACATTATTTATCTCGTCATCTTCAACGGAATTTCTGACCGGCTTGATTTTTTTCAAATTGACGCAATATTATTCTGAATACGCTGGAACAAATAGCAGCATATCCTGCCCCGATCCACTTTTTTGCCATTAGGAAAGCAGAGCAAGTCAATTAATAGCAGGAAATTGGAAAAGGTTCAAGATGATAGACAGAAATACGGATGTTTCTTTTTAAGGCCCTCCAAACTCCGCTGTTCCGATCATCGCGAGATGCTGGATCAAAGAATGGCGGTGCGTCTCTTCCTGCTCCCACTTGGATCTTACTTGCCTCCTTCAAGCTTACTCTCAAGAACTCATGTTCCCCTCAAGAACGGCTTTTTAGGTGCGCCATCCGGAGAGCCAGGTTCCATGCAAGATCGTACCACCATACAATCTCCGCCTTAAAGTTGCATCAAAGCCTCCCGCCACTGATGAATACTTATGAGAATCAGAACGTTTGATGAACGCATCCGGCGGTTGCGTTGGCGCCATCCACGACTTCCGCAAAGTTTTAGGTATAGGAGGCAGCCTACTGGGGAGCATCACAGAGATGATAGTGAAACCTGAGACGGTGTCGGAAAGCTGTTGGAACAATTTGAGGAGGGCGGGAACAGGAAGATCTGGTGGCGCGAGCGGCATGACCTACCACCGGGACGCTGGCACTTTTACATAACACCGAGTGTTCAATTTTGGGCGGCCCTGGGTATCAAAACTTTACGGGCGGTGTTCATTTGACTCGATAAGCATCTTGCGTGTTTTAACCCTGGAATAGTGTTATTTTCAGCTGACATCCTGTAGAATTCTAGAAGGATAAAAGCCGGATAGTATGGCTTGTTTGTCTTTTGTAAACTCGTCGTGCATGGTGTGAAGATTCGAGTCGCCATGTCAGCATTTGCTCGCGAGCGTATACAGAAAAGTGCGCATTATCAGGCTTTTCTTACTCTGGAACTCAGTCTTCTTTCAGTTCACAAAGGCCGTGAGACGCGGGGCGTCTTGATTGAGTCCACCGAGCGCACCGTTGGATCATCATCCTGGTCAATTCTGAGGTTTTTCCTCGGCTCCTGCCTGCTTTTTTCATTGCCTGCTATGGGCTGCCTAGCAGTTTTTGCATCGTTATCGTATGCACTCTCGCCCTTGACCGCTATTTCTATTGCTCAGCAGGCTCTACGTTCTCCCGAATTTTTCGGTGTTGCCAGCTACATCTACGTGTACTGGACGCTCATCTGCACGAATATATGTGCGCTATTTCCTCGTCTATGTATCTGAGTCTCATTTACAAGCACACAGTGTATTCGATCCGCCCAAATGCGCTCAATGCTGTGAAATACCAAACGTTCCATACGCCATGGAGGTATGGGCGCGACCATGTATCGAATATGCGACTCGACCGTTTGCGACGCGTATGTGGAAGTGCGAAACGATCGTCATCGCAAAGCACAGCTGAAACCAGTGATTCCTACCCTCTGTTTGATTTCACACCCACTAATTCATAGTAGCTATCGAAGTCCCTCCGGATGCTACCACAGTATTTGTGAATGTATCTAACGGAACCATTGCCCTCAGTGAGCGCATCCTCTTCACAGACATTCTTGACTTACCGTACATCGATTTCCAGCCGTGACGCCCACCACCACCGTGCTACACATCCGTGAAGCCGTTTATAACCGGGGATACGGATCATGTCGCAATCATGGACCCCTGTATCTTTCCGGTGTCTGGCGCCCGTTGAACCTTTACGAGACAATGGCCCAGCTCGGCGTTCAAAATCTCTCTCATTTTGTCATGCCGCTTCGTCTGCGGGGTGGTGCACATGGTCCGTCTCTAGTCTCATAATATCCACGAATATACAAGTTGATGGGAAGTAATCCACAGCCTCAAACGTGGTTTATAACGAGAAGGGCTGGGGGCAGGGTAGATTAAATCCGGACGACTCCTTGAAAGACGCCGAGGACATCGATTTCAGACCCGATACCGGTACTCCACCAGACCCATCAACTTTAGCATCCGGTACGTTTGTGATCTCGCTTGATTGTAATGTCTTCTGACATTTTTTTTGAGGATCTGGGAGACCGACACATGACAAGGACCAGCTCTTCGAAGATGTTCCCGAGGCCGATGACAAGAAGAAGCCAAAGAAACGAAGGCGACGGGGTCCTGCACCTCAGACAAATGCAAAAGGGAAGGGAAAGCAGACTAATGACGTCGAAACCGACCCTGAAGATCTCACATATTCTGGTGATGACCTGGGCGATGATTCTGACGGCGAAGCAGACGCGGCGATGACACATGAGAAAGTACGCTCAACTAAGTTACAGATCCATTCGCAGTGCTTACAATATATAGGACGGGCTTCCCTCTAAAATGGTTCCAGCGGGTTCCTCGCGCCGCCTGAAGGAACCGAAAGCCAAAGAACCAATAAGGAAGCGTAAAAAACCAAGGACGGAAACCTTAGCTTCGAAAACCACGCCTAATACTCAGGTTTGTTCGTCTTTTTTGAATATGAAGACGAGAGCCCTCAAATTCTGTAGGAGTACGTTCACACGCCAACCCAGGTAAGCTCTCAGGAGCCTGTGTTTATGGGCACCATGACTCAGATTCTGTCTATAGCGTGCATCGCGCACCCGCAATCCCATTTGGCACTTCTTCACCAATATTACCGACACGAACCACGGTCAAGACGCCGATGAAGGCGATAAATTTTACCGTTGCCGCCACGGAGAATCCACGAATATCCACAGGATAACACTCCTCATGCGGCATTGTATCAATGGTGCGATCTTTCGCAAACTCATTGTTGAGCTAACAATTATTGACAGGGTTGACCGGGCACCTAAGGACGCACGCGCCGGACATGTTTCGTTTCTACGAAATCTTGAAGAGGCGGGGCACACCTCTCACGGATGAAGAAGCTGCGATCGCGGAAGGAAAGAAAAGATTTCCCAGCCGAGATGCGTTCATGAAGTTCCTTGATGTCTACGTGACTACTTCCAAAGTCCAATGTCAACAGTCTCTCCCGGAGTCATTTGCTCAGGCTGGTGAGAAGAGCCTCGTGAGTTCATCGTCGCATCTGAGCGCTCATGCTTCTCTAATACATTGTGCAGAGTGATTGGGACCAAGCAAAATTCGAATGTCTACTCACAGAGTGGTTAATTGCTAGCGATCAGCCCATTCAGGAGGTCGAGCGACCAGAGTTTTGCCGACTGCTTGAATATGTTCATCACCGTACGGCAGGATTATGTGTTCCTTCTTCGAGCGCCGTGGAACACCGGGTAACAGAGATGGGAAAAGAGTTGGAATTCGAATTGCGTTCATTCTTTGCCGTAAGCTTTGCTCTCGGTCGAGACCACTATACTCAATGCTTTCCAGTCTCTGGAGGGAATGATCTCGATCTCCCTAGATTGGTGGACTTCCTCAAATGATTATACATTTCTGGCGGTAGTGGCCCACTATGTGTCTAACGGTGGGAAACTCGGTAATTATCTTTGCATTCGACATTATTGTATTTCATTGCTGTGCCAGAGGAACTTCTAATCGATTTTCAAGAGCTGATAGGCAAGCATTCAGGAGAAAATATGGCGGAGGTAGTATGGGAAAGCTTAGACCGTTACGGTTTGATTGGCCGTGTAAGTCAACCGATGCAATACTCCTTGAACTGTTCTTACAGATTATCAGGTTCTCTCCTTCATGATGGACAACACGACAAACAATGATACTCTCGTCGCAGCTATCGAACGTAAATGCGCAGAAAAATCAATCAAATTTTCGGCCAAAAATTCCCGTCTACGATGCATGCCTCACACGGTCCATCTAGCTGTTCTCCAGGCAAGTCCACAACATTCACTTTCGTGCCCTTCGAGTTCTTCAGAACATACTAAGTCCATTTATAGCTTCTGGAAGCAATTGGCGCTGTCGAAAAGAGTGCACGTTCGTCTCCTTATCAGGAATCCGTCAATGTTGCACCCGAATGCGAAGAGCTCGATGGAGAAGAAGCAGCAGACACCATCCTCTCTCCCGCAAAACTTGTTGCGGGCATGCAGGACTGGAACGCAATTACCCTAGTTTCCGACTGGCTGCTCAATTTCCGTTCTGCAACAAGTCAAATGTCGACGAGATCACGTCTCATGCTGTCATCTACACATTCCACCTTTCGCGGTCTCCAGAGAATATTGAAAGATAAGCTTTCAGCACTTCCTCCTGGGTCGCCTCCCGAACTCGTTGAGGGATTGACAAAGGCGCAGCGGAAACTGAGCGAATATTATTACAAGTATGATCATTCCCCGTTTTATATTTGGGCTGCTCGTAAGTGTCTCAATACGTATCCCAGTTCAAATCACTGACATTGTCCGGGATTCATAGTTCTTGACCCTCGCTTCAACTATAAAAAGCTCCGAAAGGACTACGCTTACGACCCGGACCTATTAAACTATCTCGAGACGCAGAAAACCGCGCTTTTTGATTATTTCGATGAACATTACCCACCCCAGACTGCGACAGCCTCTAGCACATCAAATGGATTGACCACTCGTCCCGGAGTCATCAATTTTTCGGCCTATGACCAGGGTTCAGACGACGAGGAGGAAAGTAACGAGCTGCAACGTTATTTCGACGCATCTCGAGCTTCCTCCACGACCGATCCGGTTCAATGGTGGTATGCACGGAAGACGGAATTTCCACGCCTCTATCGAATGGCCCGTGACATCATGTCTATCCCAGGTACGAGCTCCATTTCCTCGACGCACAGTTGTCGTTGCTGACGGACCTTTCTGGCAGGATCCGCAGTCGCTGTTGAGAGGATCCTTTCGAGTGGGAGAGACACAATCTCCCTCCGGCGTGTACACTTGAAGCCAGGCACTATTCGCACTTTGATGATGGTCAAGCACCACCTCCATCTGAAACGCAAGAGTCTTGAAGACGCTCTAAAATCTTCGCAGCAAACTTAGAAGTAGCGTATTCACTTTTTATTCAAATTAATACAGGTGTAATTACGGGAATGTACCATAGATGTCCAGAATCTACCATAAAAAATAGGAAACTTCAGAAAAGGATAAATCGGATGCAAATGAAATTTTCATGGAAGTTCGGCCCAGCGTTCACAGGTTTATTGACCACCATCAAGACTTGAATATAAGCAGCTCAGAACCAAACACTGTAAACTCGTTGTTTACGTGGTGAACCATGCGAGAATATAATATACCCCCCCTGAGCATACTAGCCACTAGGTTACAAACAGAAATTAGGACAGCCTCTAAAAGTCATTCAACCAGAGCCAATTTTTTCGAGGCGAGAAGTGGAACCTTCCTGAATATTTCCCGCTGCGAGGTTTAGAAAACAAGCCTCGTATTTTTCTCACAGAAGAGGTTCGCAACTCCGAGTCGTAACTTCAAGACTAATACCTCCTGATACTTTGCTACTATTAGTTGCATTCATTGGCTGTTGGCAACTGATCCGGACAAACTAAAACTCTCCTGGTCATTTCCCCAATGCTTCAAGCAGTCGGCTAAGTTCTTAAGGTTTCGGATCTGTAATGGCAACGAGCGTTGTGTGAGTAGTGAACTCACTGCGTTCAGGTCCCAGGTAGCAGGGCCCGTGGCGAGCCGTATAGCCATGAAGTAGTCGGTGCCAACTGTCGAGGTCGCGCTAGCCGCCTCGACGAGAAGTGTCTAGCCGTGGCTAGCCATCTAGCCAGAACTAGCCAGGGCCCTTGTCTCGCCCGCATCTCTAGACATGTCTTAAGGCATCTGGTAGAAGTCAGAGAGTCAATGGGATAAAATCAAGAAAAATGTCTACAGCATGGGTCAAGTGTGGGTGGGTGTTTGTCCCGTGTCAGTAGCGGTGTTACTTGATCCGAACTTTTGTCCTCAATCTTTGTACGGGCGTGCACGGTGCGACTCCATACATCGACACAGTAGCAGGCTCCTGAGTCCTCTGTTCCATCCCTGAATATGATTACCGTGCACTGTGGTGGTTGCAATAGTGTTTAAATAATATATTATTATTACATTTTTGCGTCCATGTCAATGACTCGTAGTGTAGCCAAATGAATAGCTAGCACCAGCAGAACTAGCAAAACTGGTGTCGAGGTTGTGCTAGCCGGCTAGAAAAGCTGCGTCGAGTTGAGCGCCGTCGCGGACCTACACTAAGTGGACAAAAAAAATGTCCGATGGGTTTTTAGGCATAAGTGGGCGACCACATAAGATTTGGACCCGAACTAAAATGTTACATTGTTGAGCGAGTCGGGGCAATCTCTTCATGGGGAATATTCGAGCCCCGTGCCCCCGAACATTTCTTACCTATTGATACCATCAAAATATTGTGATACGCCATCAGGAGAGGCTAAATACGAAAAATCGTATTTTTTGGCTCAGTGAAGAATTTTTGGGAGAAAATCTGAATCATCCAGATTTTAGCCTGAGGTGTACCGATGAGTTTAACAAGTTGAATCATGTAAAAATATACGGGCAATAGGGGTGCTCAATTGCTATCTCGTGGGCCCGTCCCGTGGGTTCATTTGTCCCGAACAAATAGAATTCAAACTCCGCCATCCAAAAAGACTTTTTATAACAACGGTGCGGCCGCTAACGGTGCATATATCTTGCCCCAAAATCACATAACACATTCTAGAGTACTTTGGTAACATTTCTGGATAGATTTGATGTGTAGAAGCAGGTCTGGAAGTATGAATAACTGATGACTAGCTTTGCGTGCATAGTTTCGCGGATTCATTTCCAAATACCACTCAGAAAAATGTCCATTAGCTCATTAGAGCCTCTTCATGTTTTATAAGTGGTGTTGGAACTCCACTGAGAGCTAGTGTAGCTCTGGAAACGGCATAAATACCGGGCGGAGTTTGAGTTCTATCTGTTCGGGACAAATAAACCCACGGGACGGGCCCACGAGATAGCAATTGAGCACCCCTAATAGCTCGCTACGGAGCTCGCAAAGTGGTGAAAAACAGCTAAAAATGCCAAAAACAGTGCAAAAGTTGCCAAAATAGTCACTTTGCTGGCTCCGTAGCGAGTTATTGCCTATATATTTTTGCATGGTTCAACTTGGTAGACTTATCAGTACCCCTCAGGCTACAATTTGGGTGATTCAGATTTTCTCTCAAAAAATTATTCATTGAGCTAAAAAATACGATTTTTCGTATTTGGCCTCTTTTGATGGCATATCACAATATTTTGATGGTATCAATAGGTAAAAAATGTCGACCCCGACTCTCTCAAGTTCGGGTCCAAATCTTATGTGGTCGCCCACTTATTCCCCAAAACCCATCGGACATTTTTTTTGTCCACTTAGTGTACAATGGTCTCGCAGAGTCGCAATTGCTCCGACTAGCCGTTGTCTAGGTGACCGGGACGAGCTAGCTAGCCGGACCTCGCCGAAGCTCGCCGCGGCTACAAGCGGCTAAAATGGCTTCGGCTATCCGGCGCCTGAACGCAGTGACTTTCAGGATGCAGACCGTTAAATACTTGAAATTCTAAAAATTCATTAAATAATAGGTAGTTATGAATAATTAGTAATTACAGCAGTAAATAGTTTACACAGTCAAATCAAAGCGAGAAAATCAAATGAAGGGGAGGCGTGCAAGTAAGTAGTACTGAAAAAAAATACTTCAGTGGGATCCCTTGATTATATCGGCTGCACGCTCGGCCAAACAGTAGGTAGGAATCTGAGTAACACCCGACGGAACGAACGGCTACGAGCCCCAAGTGATTCAGTCTTGCAGGCCATTTATAAAGAAGGAGACATACATATACGGACGCATCGACAATGCGCAGGCCTTGAATACCTTTAACCCGCAAATCCGGGTCAACGACGCCCCAAGAAGCACCGACGGCCGACATGGACGACGTAGCGACCACATGTGCCCCGTTCTGGACATTATTCCGCACGAAGTCCTCGAATACAGAAGAATTATTTGTTTTCAGCGCTTCGATGGCAGGCCCAAGGCCGTTGGCCGGGGCACCAAGATACGAATTCCAAGCCTCAGAGTCCGTGAAATCAAGGGCGGCTTCGAAAGCTTGGCGCATAACGAACATGTCATATGGCGAAGACATGTAGGCCGGGTCGAATAAGGGAGGCTGGAGATATGAGGAGATAGGCCAGATGAAAGAAGCATCTCACTCACTCCTCGTGGGTCAGAAGGGTTCAAAGAAATGCTTCCGCCTGGTGGATCATTTTTTAGTATCGACAGGCTCAAATGGTTTAGCGACTTACGTGACATGGCAGATATTACACTCAGAGTCATACTGAAGAAACTCTTACTCTCGGAATTCACAGAGAGACCACCATCCTAAAATGTCGGTTAGGATGAGAAACAGAAGGTATAATTGCAACATACGATGAAGAGGAACTGGAAATCCCCTGCCTGGGGACCGGCACTCGCATCACCGAATTCCTTTATTGTTTTCTGAACCTCGGGTTTCGATCTGTTCATACGTGCAAAGCCCGACATGTTGATCAGCCCGTTCGCCATCCGTCCGGTCCGGGTTGCATTCCACTCCGCAAATGCCTCGTTTCGCGCGGTGATGTTGTTCAACAAGATATCAAACGTAGCGTTGGATTTCACTTCCCAGCTTATGTACATCAACGTTGTGTCAGTCAAATTTTTCCCGACCCCAGGAAGGTCATGCACTAGAGGGATTTTAAGCGACGACAGAGTCTTTTTGTCGCCGATCCCTGAATTGAGCAGGATATGCGGAGTATTAACCTACGAGTGAGGATTTAGCAAGCACTTGTCGAGAGGGAATTGAAGCTTACCGTCCCGGCAGACAAGATGACTTCGCGAGTGGCATGCACTTGAATTTCGGGCTCTGCAATGACAAAAATTAGCACACAATGGCAGCATAAGCACGATTTAACTGACCTGAAGGACCCTGGTGGAATTCTACTCTGTCGATCTTCTTTCCTGTCTGAAGAACGCGGGAAACCATAGCATTCACGAGGACATCTAAATTTGGGCGCTGGAGATACTTATCAGCGAGATACGCTGTGGCCGCTGTGGTCCTTGTGCCATTGTGGATGGTAGAGACTTGCCATCCTAAACGAAAAGTTAGCAATCCCGTGATCGAAAAGCATGTCGTCGAATACTGACCAAATCCTTTCTCCACGCCGCTGCTCAGATCGTGGGTAAAAGGGAATTCACTGTTCCCGGATTCCAGAACCATCTTATCGATCTGCTGAGAGAATCCCGGGAGACTGACTCCGAGTGGACCCCGAGTGTTGTGATTGGTCGGAATGACCTGGCCTGTCGTGTCGTGGTGGTCAGCCGGTGGACCTAGCCCCTCCATCTGGATGTTGACTTTCAGCCACCTGAATTTAAATCGGCGTTTCTAGAACCAACCTTTAAGAAGTAAGGAAGCATACTATCCCATGACCATCTATCGTCCTTCACAGTCCGAGCCAGCTTGTCATAGTGGTCTTTGCTTCCGCGGTCATAAACCATGCCATCTGATCCAGGATTAATTATATAGTGTTAAAAATCAGAATACACGCACTTAAAGCGCTTGATCCGCCCAAAACGTGGCCGCGGGGATATAAAACAGGTCTATTGTTGAGATGTTGCTGTCTGAGAGAAAAATGGGTGTCAGGTTGGACAATAGGCGAGCTAAAAAAAAGAGAACATACGGAACAGTGGTGTAGTCTGCGCGGAGTTAGGTCAGCTAGGGTACTAGTCAGTGACAAAAGATGGTGGACGCACTCCAGCTCAATCTATCCGGGATACCCAGAAAGAAATAAAATGGGACCATGATCTCATAGATCCCCTTGTGCCTGCCCGGCTTCTGCGTCAGAGGCACGAACATTGTTCAAAGATAATTGTACTAACGACGGGCCGGCTTCGAGCAATAGCACATTTGTATTACGATCTTCAGTCAAACGATTGGCGATAACGCTTCCAGCGACTCCTCCTGTTCTATGTTGGTCCGATATACGCCAATGGAAAAAAACAACCCACCTCCGACGACAACGTAGTCATAGTCGCGACGCGGTAAATCTTTAGCAGTGTCATAAATAATGGCGCTGCAGCCCGAGGCTAGAAGAAGAGTCGAAAGTGCGGTATTAAGAATCATGGTAAAAGAAAATGAGAGCGACGCTGAGAATGACAATCATACAAGGATCGTCCTATTTATGCTGTTTCCTGAAAGGTCGTCAGCTTTGAAACCGTCGCCGTACCCGAGTCCCCGACACCGTATCAAATGTAGATGAATAAGGCTCGGGAAGGGCGGCAGCGCATCATCTTTGAAATTGAAACCTGACAGTTGTACTGCCGTATTGAATGGATACTTATCAATTCCAGGGAGTTTGTAGCCACTTTTGGGGCACCTGAAGTGGATTGGGCGGCGCATTCATGCTGTACAGATCATTAAGTAATAATGGAGTGATGTTTTTCTTGTTAAAGATATTGAGCCGTTTGTCGTCTTCAACGTTGAACGCACACTGAACGTTTAGCTTGGGCCGAAAAATGGAGGGACACAGTCCCAAAATTGCATACCCCGAAGGCAATGTGGTTTACATCCTAATCTATTTTTTGGTGAGCATTGTGGCCATTTCTACATATTTTCATCTGCGCTTGCCTCGAGTTGGCCCCGAGGCATTCTGGAGCCTTTACCCTTTGGGCGAACGCGTTACTGAGGGGGACCGAGAAGACGAGAAGTAACACCGCCACACCAAACAAGAACGCACAGTACGTATTTAGCCCCGTCGATCCCGCTTCCGTCATCAATGTAGCGGCCGCATGGCCGGTAAATATCAGTACTCGTTATCCGAGGTGGGTCTCGGAGGCAACATGATTTGCGGATACTTGTCAATAAAACGCCCAAAAAATATCCCAAGGAACAGTTCCGTTCCAGTTCCGTGCCCTGCAGTCACAAACTAACCGCGACTTTTTTTAAACAGACGGGATGACGTATACTGCGGGCCTTCAACGGCTATGTCCTTGATTGTTACCTAGCTCTATTCCTGGACCAGCCACAGATTATGATCAATAGGTCAAGGTGATTGGTTATCATGGATGGTCATGGGGCGAGATGCGTCGGTACTTAAAGAAGATGAGGATAGAGAGATTTTGAACGAAATATCTGACTGACCCACTCCATTCTAGAGCGAGAGTTTCACTGCTCCACTTGACAAGCACAAACAGTCGCCCCTTGGGTTTCGGTACGGTTTCACAATTTATTTCATAGACTTGACTGGTCCGTTAGGAAGGAAACAGGTAATTCGCAATGGGTCCCGGAGCAGTGCGGGCCAGCCTTTCTTGACACCGTTTCTAGGAGGTCTAATCTGGATCCGGGTTTCACGGTTAGGGCACAACCGTCGTTGAAAATTTCTGCGGTTGAACTTCACCCTGAACAAGAGGGAGGATTAGGCCATTTTTCTGTCTTGGCCATGTTGGATTGTTAACTGAATTGCACACAGGACAGTCGGCTGGCTGCATCTGAGCCCGACCAATCCGGCTTTCGGCGGAGACGCAGCCCCCGGCCCCAGTCGCCGCACACGGAACTCCGTCCGCCAAAGTTTCACTTACGGGTATCATGGACTCGACAGGACTCGCGCCCAAATACCATTAGCCTTTCCCCTCGATTTGGTTTCACCACTCTAATAAGCTGCAGGCGGGACGATCACGTTCCGTTGAATCCCGCAGATCCATTTGGGCCTTTGTTAATTGGATACAACTTTTATAGCGCCTACCGGGACAGAGAAATGGTGCTGCTGGCCGGCCGTGCCGCATTTAGTCCGAGTGAGCCCGAAATAAGCTAGCTAGCCGCCGTCATTGATGCCATGCAGATTCAGAGCGGCCCAGTTGACGGGAATGCGGCCGTGCATGTATCTGAGCGGCTACTTCATCGCATTCCATTTGTCATCCTAGAGATTCGGATAGGGCGTCGTCGACTCCGACTCCGTGTTTCTAGTCTCCGGATGATGGCGAGCCTTGTTTTTTCTTCTTTGGGTACCTAGGTAGGCGCTGAGTAATGACGAAACAGCCGTCCCGTAGCCCACGCCCAGGCACCGGTCTGGACTATCGAAGAGCGCGCAGCTAATACCATCAAGAGCTCTCGTGTTGAACTTATGATATGATACTGAATATTCGAAGCAACAAAGCTAGATCAGCTGCATATGTCTGATCCAGGTCCGATCCAGCGCTTTGACCGATCAGCTTTTATTCTGCAAGATCCGGAGAGCCGTGCCCCTCACAACTGCTGCCAGCTCCGAGGAAATTACGGCAAGTTCCAAAAAAAACGTAGCAGAAAAATGAGTGCAAATTTGGTGAATATTCGGAGCAGTTGGGAACGTTATCAGCGGATTAATGTTCAGTCGACCGATCGGCGTTTTCGGTGCGATATCCGAAGAAATAGCTGTGCCCGTCAATCAATCGCAGTAAATACTGCCGCCGGCTCCGACCTTCCCTTCTCGACTAAGACTCAACGCTTGGTATTCAATGGCCCTCCGCATGAAAAAGAAACGCGAGTCGGAAGCACGTCGGCAGTTAGACTCGTTACCAGTCTGTAACCGATATCCAAAAAATGTGGCGAGCACTTTTTGTAACCGCCAAAAGTGCTCGCCACATTTTTTGGATATCGGTTACAGACTGGTAACGAGTCTAACTGCCGACGTGCTTCCGACTCGCGTTTCTTTTTCATGCGGAGGCTTATATTATTTATTACACATAAATCTATATAAGAAAAGACGTGTTTGTCTAGACAAAAGTGGCACCTGTGGGAATGAAGAAGCTCTTGACTCCACAGTTCACTGTCGAGATGTTGCATTTGCGCGCAGGACTCCACTTTGACTCCACTCAACTGTTAAAGCTCTATTTATAAATGAGGTAGCGATATCGGGTTTTCGTATCTGACTCCACCATATTGTCAAGATGTTACTTCTTGCCCACTGCTGAGTTCAATGCCTTGCAAACGAACGTGGGCGGCAACCTTGCGGAACTGGAGAACTTGGTGGAGGACTGGATCCATATGACCTACGGTTCTCCGAATTCGGTTCCACCCCGATGTTGGTTTTTCAAGTCAACACAGCCGGGTTGGATATTTGTGTCCAACCAAAAAAAGAAAAAGAATCGAAAAGAGGGCGGACTTGAGGGGACAACGGAATATAAAAATAAATAAATAAAAACGAGCCGCAGAAATGTTCAACAATGCCGGATTGGCGCGGGGCTGTGGAAAGCTTCCACAAATACAACTTCTGCGTGAATCTGGATTTACCCGAGATGCCCGATACACGATTGAACATCATGTCCAGCAGAATCAGAGCAGAATGAATTTAATTGAAGGTCCTCACAGGAATTATCTGAACATTCTGAGGTCGGCCTCAACCTGGATTTTGCACTGTAATGGAGCCTGCCGTTAACAGCAAATACTGGCCTGGAAGATGTATGTCCTCGACACTGGACGGAAATTGGAATGGGTGTAATTGACAACTGAGTTTTCAATGACCCTGTTTAACGGAAGCTACCCGGAGTATCGTCGACCAGCTGGGCAGGCCGAATATGCCTGAGAGGCTGTTACATTCTCTGTTCCGCAGGATGAAAACTCAAAAGCTGGCTTCCAGCACGATAGGTAGGATGGCCGACGGATGATGGTGCTGTTAATTCCGTGGCGAAGCACGGGCAACTGCTAGTGATGTCACAAATAAGAAAAATAAGAAAAGCTGAGAAAGAGAGTCTTCCTGTGGAGGAACCGGGTCTGCCCGAAGGGGCGTGGCAATAAATCTATATATATGACTCTGAAATATGTACGCATGACCGGCAAGCCTGTAGCTTGTTCAAATCCACCATGCTGTACCAAGAGTCTTCAGGCGCATTGTCTGCAATCGGTGATTAGTGTTCGATTCACCAGCAAGAAAGAGAATGCGTACCTAATGAGATTCTTCAACTTATCGACGTCCACGAGGGGATATCCAAGTTCATTGGCGACATCTTGACTATTCGGTTCGAATTCTTTTGCGCGATGAAACTCGGCGATTGAATCATATAGCTCCTGGTTCCATTGTTCCCCATATACCAGGACCCTAAACTTCACTTGGGGAAGAGAGAATTTTTCCAAGGCATGCTGAGGCAAGCGTTCATCTCCCGCAGGGTCGGAGGACCAGTAGCATGTTTTGCTCTCCGGAGGAAGGGGAACACCCAAGTCACCACATTCGGAGTCATATATCGTGATGGGTAACAAGAGAAGGTAGATATCATCCCTCGGGGTGTCGGCCATGAAAGTTCCTTGCAAAGTAAACTCATCCACATTGGATGATATTGAGAATTGCAATATGACACGATGAACGATGACTGCGCGAGGAAGTTAGAAACCTGTGGGTTGCATCAAGTGTGACCTACAGTATTAGCCTGAGAGGATTATCGTTGAGCTAAGGACAGAAGCGTTCATTTGAAGGATACTTACCTGCATCCAATCCCGATTTCTCGATGACATGGTTTGCCTGTGAGAGCCAGATTTTTTCAATTTCTCGGTCTGCTTCCCAAGTCAGAGATATGCGTTTCCTGAAGTGACAGTCTTCGTTGATGGGTAAATCTGGTAGCGCAACACTAGGTTTCTGTTGAGCCACAGCCGGGGGTGCAAAACTCATAGACAGGCATACCGTGTCCACCCGTTTTCTACTGTGACAAAGCCCTCATCGGAAAATGAAGAACCATGCTGGTTATATGAATCAGTGTATTCCCATCGCCCCATAGAAACATCCCGATATCCCAGATTATGTGATACAGAGATTTCTGAAAATGGATCGAACAGATGTGCCGAAAGAGATCCAAACAGAATAGTGCCTGGATCATAAGCCTCGATTCGGCGCCACTGGCCAGAGGAGATAGACATGTTGTGGATAGCATGGAGAGACATCTTGGATAGGATTTTTTCCTCCAAGTTTATCTCGGATGTGAGATGAACTCCGAGTGGAATGGAGTCGGCCTGTAGTCCCAGAGGCAGGGGTGTGGGATCTTGGTTATTGTCGTCATTGACCTCAAGGCACAACTGCCCAGTCGAGATGCAGATCCACAAGACTGTTCCCACCCCTAGTCGGGTTCGAAAACCAAACGAATCCGGGACAACTAGCCATTCTCCGGTGACATCCATCCAGTGATCAAGGGCGGCCTTGAGACCATGAGTTGAAGATCAAACTATTGCCTTCTCAAACTTACCAACAAATGTCTTCCCTAATTAAGAAACGGTTAAGGCATCCTTGAATCAAACAAGCTAATCACACACGAGCTCAGACTCCAGATAGCCCGACACCAGCACAGATTGCTGATGGATTTGTCGAAATGCATCTAGTGGCATCAATCCTACAGTATTGTTGAATTCAAAGTGACTTCGAAGGAAAAGTCTCGCTGACCGTCATTGTAGATTAATACTTTGAGGCGGGATCCCGAAGTCACACCAAACAACTGAACTAAGGAGGGATGTCTGGGTTGGAATGTCAGCGGGGCAAGACGAGGTTTAGGTCTGCGAAGAAATTGTTCACCGAAACTCTTCACGTCGTTCCGCATGAGCTCGGTGCTGTGAACTTTCCATGAGGATAGCCAACTAAGAATAGAATATAGGTTGCCTTTTCGAAATCAGAGCCTTGATCATACACGACCGCGGTGAACTCCTCTCGGCTTCCATGGATACGCGCTCGATTGATTCTCCGAACCCCGACTACCTCTGGAACACGACGTTTTACAACGCCTGTCCTCTTGTGGTAAACATCCCGATATTGGACAATATTATGTTTGGCGACTTCTTTCAAGAACTTGAGATGGCCCATTCTGATATTCGGAAAATCTAATTTCATTTGGAAAGGATTAGATATCTAGGAGAACTCAAGGCCACGGATGATCTCACCGCTTTCATCCGAATTGCTACTAACGCTCACCGGACCAATGAAGGTGCCCCCGGTGTGAAGTTGTGGGAGCGGTCAAACATCGTCTGTCTACATAGCACGCCTCAGAACCGTCGAAGTTTCAGGGAGAAATAGGCAGATACCGAGCTCCTTGGGGGTTAGTTGTGTTGGTAGAAGGATGGGGTACAGATGGACGGGCCTGATTCTGCATGAGGTGGGCGAGATGGTGGGGGTGGAAGAAGAGAGCTTGCGGAGCACAGCGGCGATTTATGTGTGCATTTCTTAATTTGATGGGCGTCTAAAGTCTAAATGAATTTAATCACTGTAACACAGCAAAACTGCGGTATGCATAATTCTGCCGACGTCCGCCGATCTCGCAGTGGACAAATTGTACCCAATGACGTTAAGCCGCCGGCAGCCCACCAAAAATACTTCCCATACATATTTCCTGCCACTACGTGTTGAGACAATTATTCCAGGGCCCCTACGAAAGTAGCATATTGCAGCAGACACTACCCGTTTATAAGGTCGGTCGAGGTCTTCCCAGCCCCATCGGCAGAGTCTCTGCTGACGGGCCCGCGGATCGCAGTGCATGTGTTACGAGCTATCTTTGAATGCGGTTGAACAATATTCCCCCAAATTATGTCGCCTTCATAAGTTCGTTTTTCATGGATGGATGGGATATGACTGAGGTAAGGTCATGCTGTTTCGGACGAAGAGCTGTAAAATAACCAACTGTACATATTGATTGTGGATCAAGAATGCGCTAAATTTGAAGCTACGTATCGCCCGAATTCTGCAAGCATCTTCGCGATTCTTTATATCTTCTGATTCTCTTTGGTGAGTCATCTCCATTGAGACCCTCGATACCAAATCACCCACGCCCAGACCCCAGATTAAACAATTCTCGAGCGCATTAATAGAACCCAAATTATGAAATCTCCGGTGTCTTCATATATATACATCTTCCATATTACATCTTCCATACGGGTGTCTGTCATGTTCACGATTATGGACACTTTATTTTATTTTGTGTTATGGATTCTGCAGTGTTTCTTTGATTTGTGTACCATCTTGGAGCTGGAAGAAGCGTTCCGCAGCTGCGGATGGCATACGGTCCATGCTTCTCTCCGTTTGAATGTTGCATCGGCTGCGATTTCATTCCTACGGATCTGACACTTTTCTGCACCTGACGACATCAGCTGTCGCGGCAGAATGTAACAGCTTTCTGCATGAAGTCTGTGGAAAGGCAATGACCGTCACGCTCCGTCCCGCCGTGGACTCGCATCGCCGCGCCCTTCATTTGATCGCATTCCATTCTGCCTCGCTAGCTCGCGCCAAGCTCATGCTATATATACGCTCTTCATCTTGTATTCCATAGTTCCCCTAGTTTCCCCCCACTTACTTGGTCACCAATATACCTTCTGGTTACTTGTGACTTGGACTTCCAACAAAGTCATTAACCGGTCGTAAACAAATACTTTGCGATTCTTTGCATCTTTTTCGCTTTAACTCCATCGAAATTCGAATCCCCTTCTATCCCTCTCTCTCTCTTCCTAGTAAGCACTCATTCTCCGATGTCAAATGACCCTCGCGCAGTCTCATCAGGCCCCAGCTGCCCGTATCCTGGTACCGCTCTTTATTTTGCAATCACACTCCTGCTTTTCTACTGTTCCTACATTTGCGCCTTCTTCGCCATTGAATGGGTCCGGGCCGCAATTTCTCTCCCCTTCTGGCTGTGGTCCCATCTTTCAAGAAAACAATCCTCCCTGAAAAGCCGAATAAGTAATATTATGCCCCGAACTAAATACCCGTACATTTTTTATTTTAAACCCTTATTTGATTATGTTCGCTGGAGCACAGGGTGGGCATATCTTGGGTAGATATGCATGCAAGGAGGCAGGCTTGCATATGTGCAGACATCCCTTCCCTAGAGACAGTTTTGAATGTACAGTATTAGTGGCAATATATAGTTTCCCTCGCCATTTTCAACGAAAATTTCTGACGTTGAAGTATGGCTTGAATTTCTCAAACCGTTAAAACGGGTACATAGCACTTCAGGATGGAATATAGTTGAGCTACTCGAAATGCTGGAGCACGTCGGAAATACTAAACCGGTAAGTCCCACGGTTGCTACACCAGCTCTTTTTTTTCATCATGAAAGTAGAGCAAGCCAACCGAGTCAGTCAACTAACGGGCGAATATTCGGAGCAATAATGAGAATTTTATCAGCTGCACAGCTCTGATCCAGGTCCGATTCAGCGCTTCGACCGATCGGCTCTTTCGGTGCGAGATCCGGAGAGCTGTGCCCGTCAATCAATTGCGCAACTGCCCACCTTCCCTTCTTGACTCAGACTCAACGCTTCGTATTCAATGGCCCTAGCAGATTGTTTTGAACAGCTCGCGCCTGGATCCTACTCCTCCCTCCGTCACTCTCTACGGCTTCTCTGAACTCACTGATTCTCACCTGTCGACGCTAGGGATCCCCACCGTAACCGTAAAATACGGCTTACGGTACGGGTAATACGGGTACCCGTAACCGTACCGTAAGGCCCTCCAGTGGGTCTCATACGGGTACGGGTCGTCACCGCCGGGGTGCCGTATAACCCCGTATGACTACGGCCGTATACGGCAGTACACGGCCCGTAATTCTGCCAAACCGGCAATCAAGGCGGTAATCCAGCCTTTCTCCATGTTCGCGAACTATCTCGACGCGCCTGCAATGGACCGACGCGTTGAATGCTTCTAAATCGGACATTATGCTGTCTCCACTGACTGTCATTCTGCCCTCGGGCTGGCGGTATGCCCCCGGCTAAACACGGGTACCTTGCGTAGCATTCAGGGGAAAATATGGCGGAGGTGGTATGGGAAAGCTTAGACCGTTACGGTTTGATTGGCCGTGTAAGTCAGCCGATGCAATTCTCCCCGAAGTGTTCCTACAATTTATCAGGTTCTTTCGTTCATGATGGATAACGCCACAAACAACGATACTCTCGTCGCAGCTATCGAACGTAAATGCGCAGAAAAATCGATCAAATTTTCAGCCAAAAATTCCCGTTTACGATGCATGCCTCACACGGTGCATTTGGCCGTTCTCCAGGCAAGTTCACAATATTCAATTTCGTGCCTTTCGAGTTCTTCAGAACATACTAAATCCATTTATAGCTTCTGGAGGCAATTGGGGCCGTCGAGAAGAGTGCAAAAAAGAAGACTACAGGTGCATCTCCTTATCAAGAATCTGTCACTGTTGCACCTGAGTGTGAAGAGCTCGATGAAGATGCAGCAGCAGTGGATGGGGAAGACAATGTAGATGACGCGCCGATGCCAACGGGAATCAAGGCATCTGTACGCAAGGTGAGTTGCATCCCTGCGAGATCCAGCTTGAAATATCACTGATGATCGTAAAGCTTCGGAAGGTTATTCGTGCTGTTCGGTCCAGTCCCCAACGTCGTCAGCAATGGTACAACATACTCTCCCCTGCCAAGCTTGTTGCAGGCATGCATATGCTAATCTTGGATGTCAAAACACGCTGGTCCTCAACGCACCAGATGATGAGTGCGTACCCGCAGAAATATTCTCCTGAGCACAAATCAATGAGATTAATTCTACAGATCGCGCTATTAAATACCGGACTGCAATCAGCGAATTTATTGCTGCAAATAGTGATCTTCACGGTACAGAGCTGACTATGCAGGACTGGAATGCAATTACCATGGTTTCCGACTGGCTGCTCAACTTCCGTTCCGCAACAAGTCAAATGTCGACAACATCACGTCCCATGTTGTCATCTACACACTCCACCTTTCGTGGTCTTCAGAAAACGTTGAAAGATAAGCTTTCATCACTTCCTCCCGGGTCGCCTCCCGAACTCGTTGAGGGACTGACAAAGGCGCACCGGAAACTGAGCGACTATTATTACAAGTATGATCATTCCCCGTTCTATATTTGGGCCGCTCGTAAGTGTTTCAATCCTTATCCCGGCTCAAATCATTGACACTGTCGGCGATTCATAGTTCTCGACCCACGCTTCAACTATAAAAAGCTCCGGAAGGACTACGCTAACGACTCCGACCTATTAAGCTATCTCGAGACGCAGAAAACCGCGCTTTTGGCTTATTTTGATGAACATTATCCGGCCTCTTCCTCCGCTGCTTCCACTCAGACTACGACCGCCCCTAGCACAATAAATGGATCGACCACTCGTTCTGGAGTTATCAATTTTGCAGCCTATGACCAGGGTTCGGATGAGGAGGAGGAGAGTGATGAGCTGCAACGTTATTTTGACGCACCTCGAGCCTCCTCCGCAACCGATCCGGTTCAATGGTGGTATGCAAGGAAGACGGAATTTCCACGCCTCTATCGACTCGCACGCGACATCATGGCTATCCCAGGTATGAGCTCTCTTTCCTCGACTCAGAGCTGTCATTAATGACTGACCTTTCCGGTAGGCTCTGCAGTCGCTGTCGAGAGGGTCTTTTCGGGTGGGAGAGACACAATCTCCCTCCGGCGTGTACGCTTGAAGCCAGGCACTATTCGCACTCTAATGTTGGTCAAACACCACCTTCGTCTGAAGTGCAAGAACCTTGAAGACACTCTGAAATCTTCGCCGCAAGCTTAGAAGTAGCATAATCACATTTTATTCGAATTAATACGGCCGTAATTACGGTAATATACCGTAAAATGGTACCGTACCGTACCGTACCGTACCGTATGAGACTCCGACACCATGTTTACGGTTACGGGTACGGCTGGATTATTTACCGTAAGGCACCGTAAAGTTTACGGCCGTAACCGTATACGGTACGGTGGGGATCCCTAGTCGACGCCTGTGGAAATCCTGCAGCCAGACCTAGAGGCGCGCCTTACCCCTTCTCTCGCTAGCCGGATCTTGTACTGGGCGGCGGCGTCCAAGCCACACATCATAAAGAAGCTGCTTTCCCCGCCCCACAATTATGGAAACCGGGACGGGACAGCTTAGTTTTGATCAGATGCCGTGTGGTGCCGGTTCGGTTAGAAGTGCAGGACCCCGGACACTGGCCCTGCTGACGTTACCCACACCATTTTACAGCCGAACCTACTTAAAATGGCCAACTAAGCAGCTTGAAGGTGAAAAATATACAGCCAATTGAAAGCACCAATAGATTCCGGATTTATGCGATCGGAAAAAGGGAAGGGTCTGATAATAGCAATATTAATTTAAAGATGAACGGCAGTCAAACGGCAG
Organism: Mycena rebaudengoi; assembly: GCA_029282285.1. Lineage (NCBI taxonomy): Eukaryota > Fungi > Basidiomycota > Agaricomycetes > Agaricales > Mycenaceae > Mycena > Mycena rebaudengoi. The sequence continues at coordinate 47,996 of JARJCX010000166.1, forward strand.
TCGTACAACTGTCATTGCACTCATTTTTGGAGCAAGAAATAACAGTATATGAGGGTAGCCAGGCGCCTATATGACCTACGCCCGCTTAACCAGCATATATAGTGAGCTAGCCACAGGAGTCAGATGGGTGGGCAATGGGTAGTGTTGATTGCCTGGGGTTAACAGGCGGGCACATAACAGGTCGGCGCGCAAGCCGGCCTCGCTCTCTTTCACTCTCGCGTATCAATGTGTCTTTGTCCCCTCGGCATATAAAGCACCTGCGAGCTTTTGTGATGTGGCCGTGCAAATAGTCCTCGTACATGAAGTCGTCCGTGTCGAGGGGCTGCAGGAGGATGTAGATCCTCTGCGCCATCCTCTGCTATCCGGAGCTCTGCACAAGGAGCGCAGAGCGGTTAGAGCAGCAGCCCGCGAAGAGCCACTGTGCCTGAAGGCGCCCGTGGTTCCTCGCCACACCCGTTTGCCGTTGTGACCCATCGGATGACCCGCTTGAAGAGCCTGGGAGGCAGTTGTACGCTTGCCTAGGTGATGGAGGGGGGCCAGAAGGAGGACAGAGCATGGTATAACCCATTCAGCTCATAGGTGAGGTTGAAAGTGGGCAAGTTATCGTGTATTGTTTGTACACGATCAGAGACCAATAAGCTAACTAAGCGATATGTACTAAATAAGTAAGTAGGTACGAATATTATACAATGCTACTACTGTGTCTTTGGGCTGGCTATGTGTAGCTAAACTGCACGCTATCACAGCTTTTGTGAGTTTCCCACGTCTCACACTGTGCTCGCAGTTACTTGTATTCATTTAGATTCACTGCATACAATTTAATCCCCCACCCTCCATCCCTATTCCACGTACCGTTACATTCTACTCCTACAGCTCACTCCTCTTCGTAGTATCTCATGTCCCTCGTACTGTAGTTAGCTTGAGTCTGACCCATCTGGGTAGACCCGAGAACTTAGGACCTAAAATCCCATTTTGTCCCTAACCCTTTCGGGTTCGATTCTATCAGTCTCTCTTTACTTTCGCCCTCTCAGGAGGCGAAGGAGGTTAATACGTAACACCGTTCCATTACGACACGTGATCAAGTCGCGTCGACGCGTTCCTTGCCGTTTAAGCGATTCGAGGTGTTTTTTTTTAGCTGTAAACAGAAAGTAGAATATGCAAGGAATCACTCAAGACAATTATTCCCCAGTTTGGGGCCACAAGTGGAAATCCAGTAACTTCTAGAAAAAGTATCTCATGAGATAAATGGCCCAGGATATGCGGGGAGGGGGGGCAACGGATTTCAAGATATTTCAACTCGGATCTCAAGATCACACTGACGCTGCAGGAGCTGAGGTCGGTGGGCATAAACTTGAAATTAGGCCAGGTTGCCGCGGAGATGAACCAGTCAGATACACCTGTGAGGAGAGGCATTGTAAAAGAATTGCGGGAATAATCTGCGCACAATTGAACAGGCACAAGGTCATTCCAGGGCAGGAAATGCAGCATTCCCCGGCGGAATTTGTAAACTTTCTGGACTACATGAGACTTGCATGAGACCTTTGGATATTCGTAATCAGATAGCAGCCATAATATACTTCGATATGCACCTACACTCTTCCGCATAAGGGAAGTGCGCTGATGCGGCGGCCAAAGACTATCCCCCTCCTGACTCGAACCCAGGCCCGTCCAGGATATTAACCGACCAGTTCAAAAAATACCCAGTGATCAGAGGTTTAAGAAATAATCATTACATTACATTTGTATAAAACAGTTACAACTGCTCCAGTTCAATAACCCAAATGCAGACCCTTTACGGACTCCCTATTTGAACAGTGTTTAAATTTGAAAGTGTCCCGGAGAGTTGTGACTCGCACAGAACTCCTCTATGAGGTATCTGCAGCTACTTTCATCTGCATTTACCAGGTTCCCATTCCATTCGCAATTACAGTATTTCTTCTACTGTAATGCAAAATTGAAGAATGTGAATCTGGTTTAACATCAGATCATCATGTCTAATAGATAAACTCGATCCGCCTCGCGATCGAGGTCATAGCCCCACACTGAAGTACGACCACAGATTTCTTCAAAGTAGTTTTAGGGTTTCAAGTCCTTTTGCCAATTTACCAGCGGGTGGGGTGGCCGATACGATCGGTCCAGTTGATACGGAAATAGTTCTATTCCTGAACCCACTACCCCCAAAAAAAACTTCCGTTTGCACATTGTTTGAATGACACCTCTGGTTGTTGGAGAACACACTGTTACACAGCTTTAACTGCGATTCAGGCCTCCAAACCATTCATCAGATCGCTAATTCTGCATTATGACTAACACACTTCAAACGGTGAATCAGGTTCGAATGCAATTGGGAGAAAATATCATTACATAGAAGGCGCCTCAGAGATTTCCCCTGACTTACCATTTAATCATAGTCGTCCCTCGAAAATTACTGGAGATAGAAGGAAAACCAGCAAATGTGGCAATTTATTTTTTGAGCCGCAAAATGCGAAAGGATACTATGACAATAGCCATTCATCATGATCAAATTTTTGCATGTTCATTCATGTTTCCTGCTTTGAGAGTCCATAAATATTCTGAGTACCTAATCCTTTTTGGACAGCGCACGGAAAGTCTTCCAGGTTGCTTCCAGGTCCGTAACTCTGGAGTTTGCCGGAAAATTGCATAGCGCTCGCTTCAGAGCTGATGTAAAAATATTCCTAAGATGTCATTCCCTCCAGAAAAACGAGGTGATTCGGAAAATACAATTTTTACACATGCAGTCTTTAACTGGGAAGCGAAACACCACGTGTTTTGCATCATTTGAGCATCCCCCAGGGCCCAATCTTTTTGAGCGCATTCTATAATATCTAAAACTCATATTCACAAAAGGAATTTTCCAGGGAGCGCTTCAAGAGCTCAAGAAAAAAATCGCTATTTTGAGTTACTGTTTGGCTCAGTTTTACAACTTATTGAGCTGCCCGGGTCCCCAGCTGCTGGGCAGTCATGGCATGCTGTGGGGGTTTTTAAGGTCGTAAAATCAGAATATGACTACCCCAGGTCTTCAAAGACACTCCATCGTGCCCATCGTAGTGTTTCGCTTCGTGGTTTATGGCAGAATTTGATGGTATCACTAAATTGGGCCCGTTCTCCACCAATACTTCACCAATTCACTCCAACCTTTCTGTAGACAGGTAGCCACGGAGTATTTACATCGACTGGAAAAAAAGTTTGGATGAATATAACTCGTAATCACGGAGTAAATCACGATATTGTCTAATCATTTCGCTTCTAGGTTAATGACTGTGTGTATTAAGATTTGAGCACGAAACGAACGTTCTCGCGAATGCAATCAAAAACGGCCCCAAAGAGAGTAATAAAAAGGCTGCGCCCGATGCTCCGCAAAGAGATGCTGTATGATGAAGATCACAATTTAGGTTGGCGCACTGACATAGATGTCCATAGCTGCGCCGGCAGTGAGGCTGAGTGTACGCACTGTAATGGGTGTGGAAGTGGTGTCTGGGGTCATGCATACCGGACCGTTTCGGCATGCGATGCAATCACTCGCCAATCACTCGCCAATCAATAAACGTGAGCTGTCCCGTCCCGGTTTCCACACACAATACGCATCCCAGCGTAAGACGGCTATTGCGGCCACACCCCGCTGCATGCCGCCGCAGATGCCGGCAACGTCGAGATCGCAGCCCTGCTCCTGGACGCGGGGGCAGACCCGAACGCCCAACATGACCCGGAACAACTCCGATCACTCGAACAGGCCGTGCAGAAGCGCGACTTCGCGATGGCAGCACTGCTGCTGGACCACGGCGCGGAGGTCGACGCCTGCTGTGGGGCCGACGGGGCGTCGAGCAGTGTGCTCCACACAGCGTGCTCGCGAGGCGATCGGTAGATGGTGGATCTCCTGCTTGCCCGCGGGGCCCAGCTCGAATGTAGAGGCCATTTTGGCACCGCCCTCGGCTTTGCCGTGCGCGCTCGACGGCTCGAGCTCGTGCGCCACCTCCTGGCGAAGGGCGCGGACGCGACTGTCGTCGTGCCGCTATATATTTTTCTGAACGGCGCCCCGGCTGCGCCGCTCGACGCCGAGCTCCTGTCCGTTGCAATGCAGCTGCGGCGCCCCATGTTGAAGTCTGAGCGACGGATGTTTGCTAGGAGACGCAAACAAGTGCCATTGCTGGCGTGGATGGGGGTGTCGCTCGAGGATGTGCAAAGGGGGGTTATGGCGTTGCTACTTGCGCATGGGGCGAGCAAGGACGCGACGATCGCGCGTATTTCCAAACACTTGACGGCGTTGGCAAAGGAGGCAGAACGCACAGAGGAAGAATTTCTGGAGGTGTGCCACGCGATGATCAAAGAGGCGGAAGATGCTGTCCCGGACGTTCTTGGGACGCGCACCGGAGGTTGAACCTGTGTTCCAGGATTGTGATTTCAGACCCACAGCGATATCCTCTCTTCGTTCGTTCGATACCTTGTTTTCATCTTGCTGATATGGATTCCATTCTCAACGAAATCTGCAATTGGCGTCCTCCTTTACGTCTCTGCCATTACATGTCCCGCATTCTGAGGCGCTTCTTTAAACCTTATTTCTCCCTCAACTCGCCGACAGGTCTACGGAGCCGATTCCAGATTCTTGTCGTGCCTTGCGCCGTGGGCATCTCATCCTCAGGTACTCAGGCAATCGTTTATTGCGCCGACTCAATCCTGTCTGTAACCCTCTTCTGTGGCAGCTGAAGGTACACTGTTCACGATGTTAATGGCGCCACAACTCCCATCTTCTCTACGTGCCAGCGTCGTGCGCCATTTTTTATTGGCTTCTTGATATGCATATGTTGGATGAATATGATCCAGTCAGGTACTTATAGAAGCCGCACTTGTGCCACACTTGTTGTTCAGGCGCTGTGAGCAGGAACTAACGACTTTGTCACCACCCTTCACGGATGGTGGTCATTTCTGAATATAGGCGATGGAACTAGGTTCGTGTCTCGTTTTGAGATGATTCTCAATGACAGTACTCGCGGCCACGATTCAGTGACAGTGGATATCTGAGTCGAAACGGTAGCGCAAGGTGGGTCATATCGTCTTTGGAGTTTCTATTAAATCACTGTTTCTTTCTGAAACCAAGTATACATAGAATCAAGAGCTCAGGAACAACTGGGGCCTGTCCTGGGAGAGGACAATGCGCACCCGTCACATCTCGAACAGGCCCACGAGTTTACTGAATGCGGACCGGCGTGCTTCTCGACTTCTTGCCCCTGTTCCTTGACTGACACCCATCTTCGGCTACACTTGGCTAGGGCCCAGAACCTTCGACAATTGTGTTCACAGGTATGGCCAGCGCAGTATAAGTAGCCTTGCGAACCTCCCTCCTTTAATATTCCCCCATGGCGCTCTGTGTCCCAACAGGCTTCACCCACGTCACCGATTTTCAAGGTCACGTACTCGACAAGATTACTACTGGCAACAATGTAGTGAACAACAAAATTGTCATCGGCTTCCCCAGGAATGTTCCAACTACGGTGAATCAGCTGGTGAATTAAATCACAATACGGAGTTGTACTGCGACTGAATGCTCTCACTAGTGGTCGTTCTCTCCCGTCCCATCCCCTGGGAATGACACATACATTATCATGAGCGCAGACCTTAACGTTCCCTTTCTGTCTTCCATGGCCACGGGAGTGCCCCCGCTGGCCCAGTCAGCAACGGTGATCGCACCGGTGAACTTTACTGTGGAGTGCCTCACCACTAACAGTGGCCGGTATGTTACATATCAACACACCCTTTCAGCGGGACCCCGTAATTCATATGCGTTCTCATCCAGTATCCGGGACGCGCTATTCCAATCGGTGCTGACAAGTTGGTCCTCGCAGCCGGGACTCACAGGAAACCCGGCAAGTATTTCTGCTCAGAGTCCGGAGAAATGAATTATAACAAGACGTATGTGCGTATAGGTAACCTGGGAAGGCTTCACGGGTGGCCCGCAGCAGACGTGGTCCTTTGTTGCTTGATACTTAGTAAAGGCTCCCTGGATAGGCAGTTCAACCTGTCGCTAGCGTACAATATTAGTTTGCGTGAGTTTTTGGCAACGTACTTGCAATGCCCAGCTTCACAGGACCGTGTCATTTCCTTGAAACAAAACCAAAACAGGCAGAGCAAACCCGGGCCACAATCTGTGACAAAGCGAAAAATGGCGAGCATCTAACTTGCATCTAATCAGAAGCCAAAAGTACATGAGCATTAGGGCTTGATGTCTCGGGACTCATGAGGAGCCGCGGCCCTCAGCCTCAGCCGCCACGATTCTGTGCGGCAGTCGATTGGCCGTGTCGGTGATTGCCGTTTGAGGCATCATCTTTGATGGGTGAGCTACATGGGTCTTAGTCTCTCCTAGACAGATGCTTCAACAAGGTATCAACTCGTTCCTCGTTTTGTTGAAGTCTGTTAGTGATCGCGGGGGTCCGATCAGAGTGCAACCTTGTTACATAATCTTCGGAGTTCGAAATCTCAATACAAACTCGCGCTGTGCTCTCTTTGTGACGATTAAAGCCCTAAAAACTCGTCCAGAGAGCCTGGTGAGTCGTTTAATGCGTTCTATGCATCTATGCAATTTTTCCGAGCTCGCTACATATATCTGAAGTTCTGCGACGCGCTCGTGGGAGACATCAACTTATGCCATCAGCTTTCGGCGGTTTCCGTGGGCTCAATGTTTTCAGCACTTGTTGGGAAGATTATCGAAAATATGAGGAGGCTAAATGTGTCATACAGGTCTGAAAGCCTCGATTCTCCAAAAGAAACACATTTTATACAGTCTACGTCGCGAAACCGACGCGACGAAACTTCAAACTCCGATGATTATGTCATAAGGCCGCACTCCAATCGGAACCCCGTGATGGCAACAGGACTACATAGGTCTTTCAATATTTGCTTCGTATCAGCGAGCGTATGAGCGTTCCGCCCAATTCCCTGCGCCGCGACAGCATTTCGCGCCTTCCTGCTCACCTGCGGGTACGTATACCGAACAGTTTAAGATACCCAAGTGATTCTAACCTTCTTATTTAGAAAACCGCAAGCGATGCAGCAAATGGCTCGGAGGCGGCTCTCTCACTGCGAATTTACGACATTGTCGTCGCTGGGGGCCGAGTACCTTCGTCTTCTAGGAAATCAGCATTATATCTGCCAGTCATATACGCACTTCTGGATCCCGGACTCATCCCCACTGCGCACGAGCTTGATATGGACCCCCAGTGCCGGTGGATACAGATGATCGAGCCGTACCATCATTGCCTCCCGCAACCTTGCCCAGACGCAGAACACATCCGCGCCCCACTAATAGCCAATTTGCACCTCAGCCATTTGAGCCATCCAGTGGCTTTTTTGCGTTGCGCAAACCGGTGGCTAATCGCTGATTGATGGCTGATAAAATGAAGTCAATGGAAGTCGTTTCGGGCCAGATTGAGAGGGATTGAATATTTTTATACATGGTTACAGTACCTCATTGAATGACCCCAACGACATGAAAGCCCTAAATCCAAAGAAACAAATATTTTTGTGCTCCAATCGGCCTGTAGGCAGTTGTGGAGGGTCTTAGCATCCAACCATGGTGTTTATGACTCATAAGTGTCTGAATTGCACCAACAACAAGCATAAGTACCCAAGCCATTGAAGCCACAAGCCATCATTTTGCGCAATGCAAAACAGCCACCAGATGGCTCGAGTGGCTGCTACGCAAACTCTCTAATATTGCTGATGGGGTCATTCTATCGCCATGCCGAAACAACCAGGCTCATAGGAGAAATTCGCAGGATCCGACTTCTGCTCGCTGAGGCCTGGGTAACATTCCTTTCAGAGAATGATCTCGCTGGGCTTCAACCAGTGTCCTACATCATTCGTGATTGTGCTCTGGGCCCGTCTCACATCCAGGAGTTCATTCATGGTGCGGGCGGTTTTTTTGCGGTCGACGCCTTCTACCGTCGAAGATTCCTTTCACTTGCAAGCCGCGATACTCTTCGTCAAGAATATGCACGACGCAGACGAACAGCTCTTCTTGGCACTGCTAGAAGCAGGACTCGCGAGAGCTCTGACCACCCTACTGCTCGTCCTCTGCGGAAGTGACATTGGATATAATGCAACCCCTCCAATCGGCTTCTGCATGAATATTTTGCACCAGGCTGCGATTAGCCCCTCGAGATACAAGTGGGTCGGCGAGGCTTTCGAGGCCGCGTTCCTCCGCGCCATCGTGTCCTACTCGGCGACGATACTTCACAGAAGTACTTGAGGTTCATCCTCCCGGGGACGCTCAGCTACTATTCTGTCAATGAACTAGTGTTTTCGCCGGCCGCTTTTTGTTTTGTTTTTTTGGCCCAATGCTAATTACTGTTTTCAGAGTGGAGAACCTCACTTGTGGCAGGCTCCAGCTTCCCGAAGAAATGGAGATGGCCGTTTCTTTTTCTCCGACTGTTGGCCTGCCGTGGACCACCAATCACCGGCGCCGTATTATGGCAAGATGATGGCCGGCTCGATGACGAGTTCAACTGACGCCCGGCCCTAGCTAATCTCGGCTCCAGATGTTCGGGTATGGGCGGAGTTTAAAATCTGGGGCAGAAAAATGATGAAAAAGACACACCGGAACCCATACCCTAACATCTGGTGCATCTCGCGTAGCAAACAGGCGATCGCTCTTATCTCGTCACAGATGTCACACCTCCCTATTGCCCTCAGTTCTTGATAATGTACAGACATGGACTCAGAAACTATACTTCAGATTCACTTAGAAAGCAACATGGATGTCATTGGGGGAAATAAATGCTCGAAAAACACCACAGATGAGTGAGATTCAACAAGTCAACATTTTGATCACTTCCTCAAACAATAGGTTCCGCCGGCTCTACAGCTCTTGAGCAGGCTCTATTTTGTGTATAATGACGAACTAATGATGCTAGAGCTATGAAAATAATTTTCAGGCTCAACAGTCCACTGTAAACCGATATTTATACAGTCCTGATCTATTTTTAATTCTGAGTGCACCGGAGGGCCGTGTGCACTAAACATGGGTACCAAAATTAATGTAATATGCAGCGTAGTATAATAGAAAGTGGCTTGGGACCATAAATTGCGGAGAAGTTGGAAAACGAAGTGGATTAAAAAAAGCGTGACACGATCGCCCGTTTTCTATACGAGTTGCACCAGACGTTATAGGGCAGTGCTGACTTGACATACTTCATCAAAATTCTGCCTCAGATCCTTCCGCCCGGTCCGGAGGACCGCTCTCTGCCCGCGAGCGCAGCGAGCGACTGCCCTATAACGGCGGGAACGAGACTAGGCCCTAGCTAGCCGCCCCTTAAATGTATGCGAATCTCTTCTTTTAAGCGATATCCACTGAACCCAGATAGGCCCCCGGACACTCGCCTATAACTACGTCCGCCCAATTTCGGGAATTTTCGTTGATTTACCTTATAAAATCACTTTCCCACGGCTCTGGCGACCGCAAAATTACAGTTTTTTTTTTCTCTAAGTCCTGGAATCACCTTATTTTGGCGCTGCGCATCGGTGTAGCTGGTTGAAATCTTCAGCAGCTGGCTAGTTCGCGAAATAGACCCTCCAAAACGACCGTTGATTTACCTTACGGGGCGGATGTAGTTATGGGCGAGTGGCCGGGGGCCTACCCAGATGCCTTCTCTTCAAGCAGCCCGAATCTCCAATTCAGCATACGGCCCCTCCTATCTGCCGGTAGCGATCTTCGGTGGCGGGACGGCTGGCATCGGCCACGCAATGGCAGCGCATCTGGAAACCTGATTTAGTTGGATAGAATACTGCTTTCTATGTAGTACTCACGGACTATATAGGTCTATGTAGACCGCGTAGAGCTGATACTCGCGTAGAGCCTATAGGCGCGTAGAAGCCAGCTCCAAATGGCAAGCGCCATGGGAAAGATGGCGGCCGCATGGCAGCAGCTGACAGCGCAGGCTCTGCAATGATGGCATCAACTTCAACATATTAAACGTGCACTTCCTCCCAAGTCGCTTAACGCTTTCTTCTCCCACTCTCATCTTCTTCCTCCTTGCCTCGCCTTCACTGTGCCCCGTCCAAAACAACTTCAAGCAAGCTTCAAAATATTCAAGCCTCTTCTCGTCTTCAAACCTTTAACCTCAACTGGAGCCTTGTCATCTCTGAAGTTATCTGGGATCTTTTGCTTGTCTGTCCTGCGTGTATCGACCGTCTTGCTAGTTCTACGGCGGCCTGTATCCTGGTTTGATCCTGGTCGAACCACTTGTGCACTGGGTACGCTGTTTATGACTGAGTTATTGACTCCCCACTTCTCCCTCTCGCTCTCGGAGTCTCGTTTCCCTTTAGTCTACATTCTGTACTTACTGCTGCACACAAGCTACACAAATAAAAAAATTTCGTGTTTCATATTCTGCTGGCACGATGATCGCAACGCGATGAGTCGCCGATGACACTTATTAACAGCTCGGTTAAGCTCGCATAACTGCGGAAGACCACGTAAAGTGATTTTAGCCCGTTCTAGCCGAGAATAGGTGACTCTATATAGCATTCCGTAGAAATCATGGACTCACGATAAAGGGCTAGGTCATACGCGACTATGAGGTCTACACGGCCTATATAGGGCTATATAGAACCTCCGGCGTTTTGAGATGCGGCTTTTGCGCGGTATACCAAGGGGCGGGCACACATCATTATCATAGGACAGAACGACGACGCCGCGAACACCCTTCTCGCAAGTTTCCCGAAACCAGTCGGGGAGGACGCCAGTGGCTGGAGGCACGAGTTCGTCAAGTGCGATGTCAGCCTCATGGTAAACCTCCGCAAAATGTGCAGGGATCTCTGCGCGCGTCTCGAGAGGATAAATATCCTGGTACTGAGTGCGGGGGTGAATGCTGTCGGCGTGTCGGGAGAAACGAGCGAGGGGCTGGATTGGCATCTATCCGCGAGGCGAGATTCGAGAATGATGATACTTTTAGAATGCGGGCTTTTCTAACTCCATATCTGACAGATACTTCTCTCGTTTTGTATACATTCAGGAGCTCGCACCGCTCCTGAAAAAGACGGCTGAGCTTGGACAAGATGCGCGAGTCATGTCGGTGGGAGGTGGGGGATTGGGCCTTTCCATGCCGACGGAAGACATCAGTAATGCCCAAGCTCGCACAAGCACTTACCAGTGGCTGAAAGGAATGGGAGTGGTGAGCAGTCGCTTGTGCAGAAGCCAATCCCACTGTCTTATTCTGCCAGTCTGCTGCAGCGATGCGCGCCGCTACTATTAGCGCCCCGTACAACGACGCGATGGTGACGGTGGGCACTCTTTCCTGCCCTCATCTTCGTCGCTCTCATTTTCAAGTTGCAAGTGGTTTGCTGTGAAATACCCCTCGATTTCATTCATGCACATTCATCCTGGGATGGTCACGACGCCCGGGTTCAACGGCGGTCTGGGCCTCGGATGGCTTCTGGCCCCTCTTGAGTGGATCTTTTTCCTTCTAGTAACGGCATTTTTTACGGTGTCACCGGTACGAGCGAATTTCAAGCTTTCCCATTCCGGACGGCTGTTCTGAGGTCTAATCACAGCAAGACTGCACAGAATGGATGCTCTGCGCGCTCCTCGATCCGGCGCATGCACGGGGCATGTTGCTGGCCAATAGACACGGCGACGTCGTTTCGGCACGTGTATTCTATGCGGGCGATGTGCTCGGCGAATCGGACAAGAAGGTACCGTGTCTTTGCATTCAAACGTGATTAGTGCTTTCTGACTCGGTTGGTACAGGGATTTCTCAACGGAACGCGGATGAAGGGGTTCGGTGGGACAGATATGGCTGTGCGGGCGGTTTGCGGATTTACGGAACAGCTCACGAAGGAAAAATAGGTGGAAGAAGTCCATAATATGTGGGCCACTCAACTTGTCGACACTAGTAGAGCTTACAGCACATACATACATGCTGACTCAATCTCCGCGACCGAGAATCAAGCCGAGCATGGGTGCACCTACATCACTAAAATGAATGGGATTAGATTATGATCCAGGAAGTCCTGTAGAACTCTGTAGGATACGAGCAGCAGCCTCAGCCACGAAAACACCTTCAAGCTGCAACACGACTGTGTATCAGGCACGTAAACGGGTACTCGCAGCGTGGCCTCATCCCTCGTTCAATGCTATATTTGGGTTCTGGACCGCAAAGACTTCATGGTACTACGGCAGTTCGAAAGAGTAGGGATTTCAGGACTTGCTGCGTGGGCCTGTTCCTGAAAATGATGAGACTGGGTGACTTCCCATAAGCATTAAATATTCCTGTGGAATATTTTTTGAATTTCCGCCGTGATGCCGGAGGTACCATCAGGACCCCATCGGACTCAGATCTCGCTTAGACCCTCGAATAAACCACTATTTAATCGAATCTATTCGAGGGGTACCCCACCCTCCCCCTTGAATAGACTTGAATTGTTGTGAATAAACCATTTTGGGCATTTTGATGACGCGCGTTCACGACGCGTCTTCGTGACTACAACATCCCTCTTACTCAGAGTCGCCCTCTTGGCTTCAAGTTCCTGGGGTCTTCTGAGGCCGCTGATCCGGTGAGCTGGGCCACCTTTTGGCTGCAACCCGGAGGCCTGAGAAGTTGGGGATAAAGCCGGCTGTCTTGTCTCCGTACCGCGCGTATTTAAAATACGCCGCTCTGCTGCACAAAGCAAAATCACAGCTGCCGCAGTTGTAGCGCCATCATCCTCTTCTATGTCGGCACCGTTCTGATGTGGGAAGTAATGTCCATCGACCGGCGTATGGGTCGGGAGCAAGTGCTGACGCATTGCTTGCACACATTTGCTGAAAATAATCATTAATTGTATGAAACACTCATGGGAATCGTAGTCGATTATAATTAATCTCTTTATACTTAGCCGACATCATTGGCACCGCTGGAAAATCCAGCTAGAATAAAAAATGCTTATGGGAAGTCACCCACTTTCAGGATTTCTTTATTCAACACAAACATTGGGTGACTTTCCATAGCAGTTTAAATATTCCGAGGAGTATCTGAGCTTGTTTGAGAGTGCCAGTGATTGGATTGTCAGGAAATAAACTATTCCACAGAGCGCCCTGGCCTCTGGCCCATAATAGACTTTGACAGATGTCAGATTGATACAGCAGTAGATATGTATATAAACCCTATGCCCTCAGTCTTTGATCCCACATAGCGGGAGACTGAGGGTGAGTTCATTACTTACTTTTCATACTTTTACTTATCCTGTACAGTATTGCGCCTTCCGCGCATTTACAGGTATTTAATATACAGTCTTTGATCCCACATAGCGGGAGACTGAGGGTGAGTTCATTACTTACTTTTCATACTTTTACTTATCCTGTACAGTATTGCGCCTTCCGCGCATTTACAGGTATTTAATATACAGTCTTTGATCCCACATAGCGGGAGACTGAGGTATTGCGCCTTCCGCGCATTTACAGATCTTGACAGGTTATGGGCATCCGGAGCGCTGCGCTCTAAAGACCTACCTCAAGAAGACTCACTACTGGCGACCGTTCGCTCCTCTCGGGCTTGAAGCACCGCCGCGATACACATCTGATACATATCAGATACACATCAGATACATATCTGATACATATCCGACATCTGGTACACATCAGATACACATCTGATACACATCCGACACACCCATGTCAACCATGACAGCTCCGGTTTCCACTGAACTCTCGGGTGCAGAAGACTGGCACGTGTTCCGCGTTAATGCTCAGATAGAGCTGCGCCGAGAGGGTGTCTTTACTTTGCTGGAATCCGTAATTCAGGCTGCGTCTGCGGATGATGCTCTAACTGCTGCTGCCACCAACATCCCCCTACCTGGCACTGCCCCTGCTGCTGGCATTGCATTCAAAGACACACCTTCAGAGCGTAACAGTCGAGCTTTGGGAGTCATTAATAAATTCCTATCAGCTGAACTGCGTCTGGAGTATGTGGACGAATCAAATGCTGGGACTCTGTGGGCTAAACTGCGGGCACGTTTTGAAGAGGATAATCGTGCTGATACTGCCATGGGTGTTCTTGCAAACCTCTTCACCACTAAACTTGTGATAGAGAGTGAAGCAGAACTTATTGATCGCACAAAGATTGAAATCCACATTGGCATTATCAAGGGCTACTTTGATCGTCTTGCACAGTTGAAATATCCATTCTCCCCAGATCTCCAACCTCTCATCCTACTCAGCACCCTGCCAGATGACAGCTATTGGACTGGAATCAGAGGGAATATTGTTTCCTCGTTGGGTACAGCGATGACCTGGGATAAAGTTCGTGCCCGCCTGCTCACCCTTGGGAAACGACCCGACAAAGAGGATGAATCTGCCTTGGCAGCCAGAGTACAGACCTCTAACAAGGGAAAACAGCCTGCCAGCACTGACAAGCACTGTCTCATTCATGGGCAAAATAAATCACACACAACTGATCAGTGCCACCAAATGAAGACTCTTGTCTCGGAGGCAAAGAAGGGTAAATCTGCTAAACGGGGCAAAAGGTCTGGTGGAAAGGCAAATGCCTCTGCTGCGTCGGATTCTGAATCAGGCAATGAGGACAATACGAATTTAGCTATAGCTTCTGTATCTTCCAAATCCTATGCTGCTATGTCTGCTTATATCTCGAGTGCCTCAACTGGCTCAAAATGGGTCATTATACTTGACTCTGGAGCATCCCGGGTAATGACCCCAAACATTGACTGGTTTGAGACCGGGACTTACCAAGTCCTCAATCCTCCCAGGAAAGTTCGCCTGGGAAATGACACATACTGTGACGCCATTGGTATTGGCACTGTCTGGCTATCCTGTAAAACAAAGCGTGGAATGACCAAACTCTCATTAAAGCGTGCTTTGCATGTTCCCTCTTTTGGGATTACTCTTGTATCAGTTCAACAATTAACCAAAGCTAGATACAAGTGCATTTTTGAGGGAGAGGAATGCATTGTCCGTGATTCTCATGGAAAGCGAATGGTGGAGGCAAAACAACAAAAAGGTCTTTACCACATTACTTGCACTCCACTGAGTGAAGATCCACATGCTTTGTTTGCCATGGATATCAACCATCTTCACAGAATTTCTGGACACACAAATTACCAATTGCTTCAGAACTCTGTAAGCAAAGGCCAGCTCGGTGGGATCACCTCCTTGACTGGGCAACCAAAATTCTGTGAAGCTTGTGTATTGGGTAAAATGAAGAAACTACCATTTTCCAAAAGCCAGACTAAAGCTCGTGGTCCTCTAGACATTATCTCATGTGATGTTGGGGGACCTGTAACACCAGCAGCTCCTGGCGGATTTCGCTACTGGACTGTGCTGGTTGATCATTGGGGTTCTCATGTCTGGGTTTTATTTGCCAAAAAGAAATCCGAAATATATAGACTCCTGAGAGAATGGCGACGGGATGTTGAGGCATTCTTCCGTGCACATATTGCAAATTGGGAGTTCTGTGCAGGCTGGACTAGATTTTTCCGTTCAGATGGAGGAGGTGAATTCACATCTAAACAGATGGAGGCAGAATTCAGGAGACTTGGAATCATACATGAAGTAACTGCGCCTTACACACCAGAACAGAATGGTGTTGCCGAGTGTATGAATCAAACCCTGGTCACACGGGCAACAACAATGCTCATTGATTCCCGGTTGCCTCGAAAATTCTGGATTTTAGCCTTACGTGCAGCTGCATATACTATAAATCACACTCCTACCTCTTCTCAGAACTTTCGCATTCCACATGAGAAATTATTTGATCGGCCAGTGAATGTTCACCATATGCACCGTTTCGGATGTCGAGCATATCCTCTCATTCCAAAAGAGAAGCGTCATAAACAGAAGTTTGGAGATAAAGCAGAACGCTGTGTTTTTGTTGGATATCATGAAGGCAGTAAAGCATATGATCTGCTTGTCATCAACAAAGACGGAACATATGGTTCAATCATAACCTCAAAGCATGTCAAATTTAATGATGATGAACCATCCACTGTAGTGCAACCTCCACTAGAGCCAGTGGCTACTTCTCGAGAGGAATTTGAGAAGGTTTCTCAAAGTCTACTGCCCAGAGATACACCATACTATGATGATGACGAGGATACTCTCACACAACCTATACCAGGTTCAGTGGGGGGGCCTCAAATCTCTGTGGCTCCACCAGGGGACAGTTTACCTCAGGCTAATCCCCCTTCATCACCAGATGATGGTCCATCTATTGGACACCCTTCTGAGAGGGGAAATCCACCATTGCGAAAAGTTGCTGGTGTCAGATCTGAACCCTCCAGAAAATCAACTCATCAACGTGCACCTGCTAAACACCCAAATGCTGAATATGAGCACATTGCAGAAGGACAACGGGGTCAAACAAAGGCTCAGCGTGCAGCAGAAATTGCAGCACGAAAAGATGCATATGAAACACCTCCTTCATCGCCTACAGCAGAACCTGACTCAAATGATGAAGGTGTTGATGTACCTGCAGCAGTACTTCTTGCAAGTCTTGATGATGTTATTGCAGAAGCTTTCGCTACACAGGATCCCCTTGATCCAGCCAGCTGGCAGGAAGCCATGAACAGTCCTAATGCTGATGAGTGGACTGCAGGGCTCAATGAGGAACTTGCTGCCTTCCAGGAGAACGATGTTTACGATGTTGTTCCAATTCCTGAAGGTGTTAAGCCAATCAAGTCCAAAGTTGTGCCAAAGGTCAAACGGGACGAAAATGGTTGGCCAGCACGATTTAAAGTCCGCATTGTTGCCCGAGGGGATACACAAAAAGAAGGCATTGACTACAAGGAGGTTTTCGCTCCCACTGCAAATTTGGAGTCTGTTCGCATCATTTGTGCTCTTGCTGCAAAGCATAATCTAGAGCTTGACCAAATGGATGTCTCCACAGCGTATCTCAATGGTGAACTTCAGGAGGAAATCTATATGATGCCTCCGAACTGTGTTGAGATTCCAGATGGCCATTGCTGGCACTTGAAGCGATCTTTATATGGTCTTAAGCAGGCAGGGAGAACTTGGAACCGAACCTTGGATTCAAAACTCCTGAAGCTTGGCTTCCATCGGCTGAACTCAGAAACCTGTCTTTATGTCTACAAAGATGGGAAACAGACATGTTTTGTGGTTGTTTATGTCGATGATCTTCTCATTGCTGCCACCACAAAAGAGTTCTCTCAGAAAGTCAAAAGCCTACTCTCTTCCAGCTTCAAAATGCGAGACCTGGGCCCAGCTAAATATCTGCTCGGAATTGAAGTTGTCTGTGACCGCAAAAAGCGCACAATTGCACTAAATCAGCGTCAATACATTGACAAAGTTCTTGCTCGCTATGGCATGACTGATTGCAAACCTGTATTCACTCCAATGGCAACCGGTACTGATCTCAGTGCTATTGACCCTGAAAACGACGAGACCATACATCAAATGGCTCTTGTTGAAGGAGGTCCTGTTGTCTCATATCAAAGCATTGTTGGATCTTCAATGTACGCAATGCTTGGAACCCGTCCTGATATTTCACACACTGTGGGAGTCCTTGGACGTTTCAGTTCAAATCCAAAACAGATTCACTGGGCTGCTGCAAAGCGACTTCTTCGTTATCTCAAAGGAACACGAGATTGGTCACTGCATTTTGATGGAGCTGATCTTGGGATGGACTTGACTTTTTATGGCTACAGCGATGCAAACTGGAATGGAGACAAAGACACTTCTCGTTCCACATCAAGCTATGTCTTTATTGCAAATCGTGGAGCTATTGGTTGGTCAAGCCGAAGACAATCCATGGTTGCTTTATCATCAACTGAAAGCGAGTACATTGGGCTTGCAAATGCAGGACAGCACCTGGCATGGCTTCGATCCTTCTTCGAAGAGCTCGGACAGCCACAGAAGGATCCCACTGAACTGCGATGTGACAATCGGGCTGCCATCATACTATCTCAGGACCCACAATATTGTGCACGAACTCAGCATATACAGTGCAAGTACCACTTTGTGCGAGATGACTTGGTGAGGCATGGAGAATGCATAGTGCTCTGGTATCCAACAGAGGATATGGTGGCAGACATCTTCACCAAAGCTCTTCCCCATGACAAGCACTTGAAGTTCTGTCTTTCAATGGGACTACGGCCTGGGTCGAGTGGGGGTGTCAGGAAATAAACTATTCCACAGAGCGCCCTGGCCTCTGGCCCATAATAGACTTTGACAGATGTCAGATTGATACAGCAGTAGATATGTATATAAACCCTATGCCCTCGTCTTTTACCCTCAGTCTTTGATCCCACATAGCGGGAGACTGAGGGTGAGTTCATTACTTACTTTTCATACTTTTACTTATCCTGTACAGTATTGCGCCTTCCGCGCATTTACAGGTATTTAATATACAGTCTTTGATCCCACATAGCGGGAGACTGAGGTATTGCGCCTTCCGCGCATTTACAGATCTTGACATGGATCAAACAAGATAGTCGCGCATTTTCTACGGGAAACGCACAAGAAGCATTTTTGAAAGTTGACGCGACATATTTCTGGTATATTTCGATAATTGAGGGATGCTGCCGGCCCGCCATGAACCGCCGGATGTTTGGAGCTCGTGATGGTGCCAAATAACGCGTCCTCAATTATTTCTTCTGCCTCAATCATGGATCTCAACACACTCATGCTTCTTCAGGAGGAAGAGGACATGGATCATGAGACAAACCAAGACGAGCAGACCCTTATAGCGACAGCAATCACTTTCATTGCCCTCGGAGCTGAGGAGGCTTTGTGTTGAGATGGTTACATGGGCACCCCGGTGAGCAACATGAGCACTTGTATGTAAAATGTTGCTAGCCGGGAGCGAGAGCTGTATTGAGGGATGTATGGTGCTTGAAACGAGCATGAAGGACAGTTGGCGACGAATGACGGAGGTAACATCTGTGACAGTGTGATACACAGCCCAGTCCGGCGGGATCACCGGAGTATTGGCCCAAAAAGTTTATTTCAGTAAATGTGTGGTTAATAAAGTCTGTACAGGGGGTAGGGACCCCCTGTACAGATTTCTATAGATTCACATAGATTCACATTAAAACCCATCCGCTTTGAGGTGACAGCTTTTCCGGGGTCCTGACAGCTGCCTCGGCATCGCAGCCGAAAATGTTCAGATACTCCCCAGAATATTTAAACCGCTATGGAAAGTCACCCAATGTAGGTACGGTGGAACTTTTATTCCGTGCCATCCTACCTCGAATTTCCATGAAAATTACTCGGACAGAACGGCAATAAATGAATTATAAACCCATACATCATCTATAATTTAAAATCAATTGTGAGAATCATGTAAAACCAGGCTCCGAGCTCGAGATACCTGGTTCGGAAAAATATATCGTCGGACGAGGGACCGCCGGACTCTTCAACTTGGGAGCGCCTAGCAGATTTCTTGGGAGCGCCCCAGGCCTGAGGTGGGCAAGAGCATAAGCCGACCATCTAATATGGATATAATGTGTAAAAGAGAGTCGCAAAAGTGGCTTGTCAGAATGGGGTGGCTTCCTCACTTTTTGGTTTGCAAAAACGGCGTGCGTCCGGTCTGAATAAATCCTAGGCCTTCCTGTGGTCCTGAATTTCAATTTCTTTCTTTTTTCCTGTTTTTTTTTTTCGCCATCCCTTCGGTTCTTTCGGAATGGGTATGGTACCGACAAAAACATCTTCTGTAATTATAAATCTACAAAAGGATTGGCTTGCGCAAGCTTTCGTCGAAGAAATTTGACCCTCGGAATGATGGATCCCCTTCGCGCCACTCGTTAATCGGGTGTGTCTCCTTTTAGTTCAATTATATATACACTGTACAACGAGAATATGCATCGGTATTTAATAATTTAATCCCCATCCCGAAAAAAAAACATGAAACTCAGGTAGGACAGGGAACGGAGCCTGAGGATTCCGACCCATGAGTCAGGGCACGAAAAATAGTACGAATGTATCTCATTCACCGGAGTCTGAGGCTAGAGTCCCATGTAGCTTCGGAACGACAGACTCGATATTAGGTACGTAAATCACCGCTACATCCGCCGGCCTTCCTGAGGTTATGCAATGCACATAATCAGTTCAATCCCGCTTCCTCCGAGTACACTCCCCCCCAAAAAAAAAGCCAGCCGCACAGCGCATACAAGTTCGACACACGCACAATTTATGTTAAATTGAAACTGTACCTGCAAGGGGAACGTGCGTATGGTTATTATTAGTCTAGACGCTTCAACAGATTAGATTATCATGTATTATCAAAACTGTTCTTGCACGGGGATCCGGAATATGATTCACGATTCTGCTGCGCCTGCACGCGTGATTACTGAATCCCAGAAATCGAGAACGCGGAAATTCTGTGTATGAAGGACCCGGATATTTATTTATTTATTCGGCAGGGCTTGTTTACCAATTTAAAATAAATAAATACATATGCATCTAGACTGCATTTACTTGTCGTAACATATATACACACCATGTAGGGAAATTTCTCTGTTTCGGCATTCGCGAATCGCTAAGTACTGTATTTTTCGCGTTTCTCACTTGAATTTTGCTTGAATTCCACCTTGATTCCACCATCGGAAAAAAGAATCAGAATCAGGATCAGAATCAGCGCCGCTGGGTACCAAAATAATAATATCGACGATGGTGTCGTCCTGCCACGTCGACTCGCCAGAAATAAATAATCCAACCGTATGCATCCCCGATTTAGAGCGTAGTCGGTGGCGCAATCGAATCACGTGGCATCTCAGTCATCACTCTTTCCTGGAACCCCGCGTTGCCCAGCAGCTCTCAGTCAGCCCATCCCGTCTTCGCCGCCATCTGTGCTGCGCTCCTTGTAATCCGCGCGTGAGCGTGCGACCCACCTGCAGCTACTTAACGCGCATACCGATTGTCCTCGTCAAATTATCCAACTCTTTATCCTCAGCTACCAGCAACTGACCCAACTATGTCCGGTGCGCAGTCCCTTTCCTCTTGTATGTATGTATCCTCTATAACTAAGTCCTAACGCAGCCGCCGTCGCAAAAGAGATCGCCATCTTCGCCTCGGGTTGGTCATCCCGTCCTCGTACCTCGTACCCATCCTCAATTCTTATCGTTTAGGCTGCTTCTGGGGCACGCAGCACATCTTCCTCAAGCACTTCCCCCCCGCCGCCGGCTCCGGCATCCTCGCCACCGCCGTCGGCTACACCGGCGGCGCCTCGCACATTACCAACCCGTCGTACGAGGACGTATGCAGCGGCACGACTGAGCATGCGGAGGCGCTGCGCATCGAGTTCGACGGTGCGAAACTCAAGTACGCGGACTTGGTCGAGTTCTTCTACCGCAGCCACGACCCGACGACGGTGGATCGGCAGGGCGGGGACGTCGGCACGCGTAAGTCGTCCCTCTCAATCTTGTCATGGGATTGACGCGATGTGTTTGTCGACACAGAATACCGCTCGGCGATATTCACGACGACGCCGGAGCAGGCTGCGATCGCGCAGCGTGTGACGGAGGAGGTCCAGGTGAAGCATTTTACGCCAAAGGTGTGTGCCGTCCCATTCATCCATTCCTCCCTTTGCAATTGTCCCTTCCTTCATTCGCTATCGCCGCTCCGCGTCGTTCGAACCTTGCGCACATTCCATCCTCCCCCAAATATACACACCTAACCCCTACGCCACATACCCACCTCCATCTCCACCCCATGACTACAGGATCTCGATACCCATTTCCTCCCTCCATCCCTCTCTCCTTCGCTGCTTGATTCGAGCGTCCGCCATTGCTGCGGTATGTTCGGTCGCCATTCCTCGCGATCTACCTTGCGCATAATTCGCGAATCGCGATTGTAACCTTGCGCACTCCTCCTCCCATCCTCCCACATACCCTCTCCCCATTCTACCGCCCCAAATACACACACCCCACCCCTACGCGAACACCCACCTCCCTCCCCTTTTCACAACTCCCACGCCTCGATGCCCATTCCCTGCCCCCTTCCTTCTACGCTTGTTGGCTCGTTCGTTCGAGCGTTCGAGCGTCCGTTCGTCCGTTCGCGCGATACGTGCCGTCGGACTCCTGGCGTTTGGGTATAACCCTGTACGCGCCGTATTCCCCACATATCCCTCCTCCGACTCCTCCTATAACCCCTTCCCTTCCTATACCTCCAACTAACCCACCCGCACACAGGGCCTAACAATCGCCACCCGCCTCACGCCCGCGGGGCCCTGGTGGGATGCGGAGACATACCACCAGCTGTACCTCGAGAAGAACCCCGCGGGGTATCAGTGCCCGACGCATCGGTTGCATTGGTGAGCGTGTCGTGTCGTGTCGTGTCGACTTGGCGCGCTGTGCCACCACCCCCGTCCTTCCAAATGTCCATTAAAATCTTTGTCGATCTTATCCATGTTATGTATGTATAACAGATTCAGACTTGAGCTTGATCCCGTTCGTTCGTCTGCTGGGGCAGTGTGGGAGTCGGTCCTTCTGCACGCCTCTGGGAGATGTCTATATCCGTCCGAACGTGCGTGATCGCTTCCATCGTCCCAAGATCCCCCGGGATGATTTCCCAGTGAGCGGGAAAATCCGGGCCAGGTATGTATTGACGTGGCTAGATATAGATAGCCATGGCATTGGGTGGATGTACTGAGGATTGTGTGCCTCATCCGAACCTGCGTGATCGCTTCCATCGTCCCAAGATCTCCCACGGGCTGTGATGAATTCCCAGTGAGCGGGAAAATCCGGGTCATGAGATAGCCATGGGTGGATATACTTAGGTTTGTGCCTCTCAGGATCGCAAGTAGCAACCGACATCAGAAGCAGATCTCACGCAACTATCACGGCCATCCCACCATTCCACCACGATCCAGATTCCACCAGTCGGATGTCCATTTTATCTTCTGAACTGGAGGAAAGGGAGGATGTTCGCGGTCCACCGTTGGTGAGTAGCCATTATGTGCGCACCGCGATCCCATGATGATTTGGACGTCCTGTCGAGATAACGATGGTGGTGGAATAGCAGATGGGATTGAATAGAATAGGGGCGTAATACAGTTACCTCCATCTGTCAAAGTGAACAGTTGTTGATTTCGAAGTACTTGAGCTGTAACCAAGCACCTGAATCCTGCTTGTTTGTTCTCGCCCACCGCGCGCTGTTACTTACATTCAGCGCTGGCGCCATACAAGTTCTGTCTGCGAGTTCAGCAGGACCCTTTCGTGAACCCACCAATCTCTGGCAACCGCCCCCACCTGGAATGCAGAAATCCCTCTCCATCCCCCGAGTCGTTTGTCTGTGCCTGATATTCGGAGCAAGTTTCGCGCGGCGCGCAGCCGCCGCCTCCAAGTTCGAAACTTTCAATTGCCAGCCAGCGGCGAAGAATGGGATTGCCTTGCAGAACGCGCACGGATTTCCGGGAAAGGACCGTGCGGTGGAATGCGACTATCCGAGCGCAGGCTCGTGTTTCTATGATCCAGACGTGCGTCGTATGCTCGTTATCTCGACCCACCCGGCGCATGCACTCACACAATATGTTGGTGGCAGGGATCCCTCATTACCCAATCCGCGTCCCCGAATTGCCCCGATAACCTCGTGCAAGACGAGCCTCCCGTGCAAGACGATCCTCCGCAAGACGAGTGAGAGATTCCGCCGAATCACTTGTTGACAGTGGTAAATAACGAGCCGCAGTACCACGTCCAGTGAACGGGACACGGCACCATCAACACCCAGCCAAACGCTATCGACGACGACAAAAAGCGAATCCCCAACAACAGTAGGGATTACCGAGTCCGCATCCAGCACTGGAAGCCCAGTCGAACGAAGCTCCACCGAGTCCGCTCTGAGCACCACATCAGTTTCGTCAGGCGGAGCAGGCGAAAACATCGTCGCAAACACACCAAGGTCCGCCCCATATGTTCCACGTTGTCCATCTGAAATCCGACTGACTTGTATTACATAGCAACCACGCCCGAGCTCCCGCCATCGCAGGAGGCGTTGCAGCCGCTGTTATCGTTGTATTAATCCTGGTGGTCATCCTCATTTGGCTTCTGAGGCGGCGGCGGCGGCGGCGGCGGCGAGGGAACGATTGGAGTGCGTCCGAGTCCCCACCCCAATATCCGGTGGATGAAGTCCACGCCTGGCAAGAAAAAGGGGCAGTTCCTCTACCAACTGTCCAACCACAGCCAGCAGCGCCTTCGGCCAGTGCCTCCGATGCCTCCGATCCAGATTCGATGAGTAGCGCTGGACAGGAATCCGAAGTCGCACAGGAAGGAAATGCGGGTAGCGAAGAGAGCACCGAGATGCTGAAGCTGCGGCTGCGGAGAGTGGAGGCACAGGTGGAGGCACTACTGAACCTCGGAATTCCTGAGACAGCTCCACCTGGGTACGCAGCATGAGTTAGTTGTTGTATTTAAACGGGAGGAAGTACGCCATATTTATATATTGGGGTTTGAACCGCAAATGGGTGGAATTTCGTGTGGGGTAAAGTGTGCGAGAAAGAACGTTTTCCATGAGAAGCGAGGCTCTGTAAAGGGGGGGTTAGAGAAGTCGTGCGGGGAATCGAAACACACCTCGCAAAGATGATTCTGTTGAAAGGGAATCCAGTAAAATGCTGAGATCTGGATTACGATGAGCGGGGAATAGATGAAGTGGTGGGTACGAAAGGCCGTATCGAGCATGTGGCTGGTGTGGAGGGAGGGAAGCGAAAGTAAGGTTTAGAGAAGACCTCAGCCAGCCAAATTCAATCACCAACTCCCAAGTGACAATTCACTGGTGCTCAGTGCTCAGTTCAGTGACCGCGTCAGCCAAAGAATGGTCAACTGGGAAGCACACAAGCAGACAGCTCGGTTTACAGACGAGGAATGAGTACTCGAATCTCGGCCTGAGGCAACGGCTGGCTTGCGAATATATATCGCTGGGACCTAATCGTCCAACAGTCCAGTGTCGGAGAGCCTGGGAGAGACTTGAGAGACATGCGAGTGGTGCCGCCCTGCCGTGACACCGCGACCGGCAAGAAGGGGTCGTGGACAGATTTATATTGATCCAGCATGGATGTGAGAATCTATGCAGCCAACGAACGCTGCTAGCTCGCAGCGGCGACCGGACGGGATGAAGGTGAGATGGCGGTTTTGATGCCGTCACGGTCAAGTGCCAGATTGATGGAGTTATATACGCGCCACGTACAAGTTCGCCGGCGGCCACCAGTGGTTTTCGCTGGCTATCAGCAACCAGTGATGGATAACGGTTGATAAGATAAACCACCGTTGATCAGCGTCAATCACCCATCATTCGTCCCAATTGAGTTCGCATTGTGCAAGGCAAAAAATCCTCATGGTTTTCGCTGGCGGCCAGTGGTTTCCGCCGGATCTACCGTATATATATTTACTTTTGTTTCTTTTATGTCATTATGCATTCCATTTTATTGAATGCCAGTGATTGCCAGTGGTTTTCACTGGTTACTCGTGGTCATTCTACCTATAAAACCAATATATCCGTGATAGAGCCCGGTGGTTATCTTCGGTTGTGTACCTTACGGTGTGTAGATATTTTCATGAGTCTTTAGTGACCTCCAAGAATTTTTTAGTGGCTGATATTGTGTCAGCAAACAATGGTTGCCAGTGGTTACCGATGGTTATTACTAGCCTTTATTGTGTGATTTATTGGACATACATTGACTGTAAATAATTATGGTGACTCAAAGGACTGAAAGCTGGCAAAAGCCAATATTGATGGTTCTCATTTGGTTTTTTGATGAGAACGAATGCCGTCGGAAACCAATGGCAGCCAGTAGGATCTACTGATCTACTGCCAAAGCGGGGCCACATTTACCAGCGGGATTAGTGAATTTCAGCCAGTGGAAGCCGGTGGAGACCAGCAGCGACTCAAAGACATCAATGGCGGCTATTGCGGGCCTTCGGCCCGCACCGCACGTGCACTCCGCGTATACTGTACTATTTCGACCAACTGTTCAAATAACGCGTAACGGGGACTTGTGAATTGAACACTTTGGGCCCCCGTAACGCGTAACAGGTCTGAAATTGTCCCGATTTGGATCAAATGTGGGGTGAAAATTCAAATTTTCGCGGCCCGGGTTCCCTATTATGGTATTTTCCCACGGAATGAACACCAGTTTGAGTGAACACTAGTGCGTAACGCGTAACACCCTGTGAACACTTGGTCGAAATAGTACAGTATTACAGGATTGATGCGCCATCCTGTACGCGTCGTCACAGTCACGTCACGTGGGCAGCGTTTATTTTTGATTTAACCAGTAGCGCTATGAATTCGACTAAGGACTGGCAGAGTGGTCAGAATTGCTACTCCTGTCAACGAGGGTACTCATAGGTTTCCACATTCTACCATTGGAAGGCTTCAAGGAGGTGTGCACCGTAGGAGCTGTACTTTCGTTTTACCTTTACCTACCTAATTTTAGCCGGCATTTATACTGATGCCAGTTGGGGCGTTAGGCGGACGCTTGACCGATTCGGGCTGTCTTCATTCTCCTCGTTGGGACCGTACACCCCACTTCAGTTCTTACGGTGCACATCAGGCTGTAAACACATTTGAATGTCCTGCCCCGGACTCTTTCTCCGCAACGGTATTCTTTTCTGCACGATGGAGGCTTGTGCCGCAAATTGATTTCTTACGCACTGAACTTCGCTTGATCCCCCTCGAATTCATATGTGCTGAGGATTGAGAACAAATACTGTAGATTACACAGATCGCAACAAAACAACCCGAGCAGCTCGATTCTATTTTATAATTTCCATGTTATTCCTACCTTCCTTCCCGTGTTACCACTTGTCTTGAAGGTCTCTCAAACTATGGTGGACATAACTATATGGCGCTCAGTGCAATACCAAAGCTCCATTCGCGGAGCTGAAGGCAATAGCACACTGAGATTAGGAACAATAATATTCGGGTATTCCTGGTACGGTGCCAGATAATTGAAAGGCAAGCGGGGTGAGAGGGTACATCCACCCATTCCGGCAGGGCGAGCACAGTAGTTGCGACAACGAATCGCAGGTGCAGCGTAGTGCAGAGTAACATTGACCTCGTTTTGGCACATCCCTATTGGGACTACATACTCCGCCCGAGATTCCTCATTGATCCAAGCGACATCGTTTTCAACAATTCCCAGTGAGACCAGGCTTCCGTAATGGTCGTCGATTGCATGCGGAGTTCCTTGTCGGTACGTGGAACCATTACTCTTTTAGACGTTGCTGGCCCAAAAAGCACGAAGCGCGCAGGACGGAGAATCGGAGTCGACGAAGTGGAGGGACGAAGGCGAGTACGGGAATGTACGCGTTGTGCTGGGGTTTGCGCTGTAACCTCCGCCGTCATATTCGCCACCCAGTTCGTCAACGCCTGGCTCATACCCGGTCACCCTAAATGCGAGCCTCTACGTCTTCGACACGGCGTTGCTTGGGATTTCCTCTTGAAGACGCCTCGACGTAGCCTCATCCCTTGGGAGCAACTCTGGGGAAACGGGCATAATCGACAGCGGTGGACGCTCGGCCAGCGCAGAGAGTTATACGGCAGTCGGGGGGCGGTCAAGGAAGGACGTGGCGCATAGCCGCGGAGGACGCTTTGCCACCGTGCTCGAGGATAAGTATCCGAGTTGCCTTATTGCACTGAACAAGAAAGTTTTTTTTTTCAATTTTTCACTGAGTGCTGTACACACCTGTAGTGAAGCAATCCAGAATTGGCTGGGACAGCACCATTGCTTTTTTCAAAAGCAACACTCATGGGCGGAACAATGACTGTTGCTTAAAAAGGCAATGAGTGGTGGGTGACTGCACTGAAATTGGGAAGATCAATCGGTTGAATGAACAATGCCCCATGCCAAAATTGTCCCTCTGTGCCGCAGAATTCATGTAATATATTTAGGGTCGTACCCATCTTCGTCACTTAGTTACTTCGCTTAGGAACGAGAAAGTCCGTCACTTTGATGGGAATGCGTGAAACTTCGTCGTTTTGACTCGGCACGTTCAAGAACACGGAACCTCGGCCATCATTGTTCCTTCAGCGCAAGCCGGGCGTGTTTTTTTTTATTTAGATACCTACCCTAACACTAATCACTAATCACCAACCCTAACCAGCTAACCTGAGTCCGAACCTCTGACCCGAACTACTAACCCGAACCGCTAACCTCTAACCGCTAACCACTAACCCTAACTAGCTAACCCGAACCTAACTGGCCGAGCTCGGCACACTGCTGATTGTGTGATGCGTCGGCAAGCATGCGTTACGTTAATCCTTTGAAAGTGACGAACATTCGCAGAAATTTGCGTGAACTGACGAACTTTCACAGAATTCCATCAAACTCACTAACTTTCACAGAACTAAGCGAAGTAACTAAGTGACGAAGATGGCGCGGACTCATATATTTATCGGGGACAATGAATTTTATTTCTCTAAATTTCACACTGTTTCAAAAGCAACGGCCCTCACTGGGGGGGGATATATACTCGCATGGTCCAAATGTCTGAACAACAAGTTTACTGAAGACAAACAGATAGTAATGTACAGGTGGTTATCCTTACATTCTCCATTCTCCTAATGAGATGTCTCGAATCAGTTTGCACGTCTTTTACCACATCCCCTTCAGTCATATCCCCTTTCCTGTTCCTCCTCAATAGTTCTTCACACAACAGAACTTCAGCTCCCACCATCCTGCAACCACGACATAGCACTTCCCTTTTCCATAGCAGAACTCCACATCCATTCCATGCTCCTGCTGTGGCTGCAGCTCAGGTGACTGACCATGGGAAATTAACACAGTTTATGTGTTGAACTCATGACCCA
Source organism: Mycena rebaudengoi (assembly GCA_029282285.1). Lineage (NCBI taxonomy): Eukaryota > Fungi > Basidiomycota > Agaricomycetes > Agaricales > Mycenaceae > Mycena > Mycena rebaudengoi. The sequence continues at coordinate 76,755 of JARJCX010000166.1, forward strand.
GGACCAACTGTGCCCCAGGCTTGCACTTCAGTACTGATTGTGCCGATAGGACGCGCCATTTACAAGCTCCGGTGCCGTACTGCACCACAGGGGAAACTAAGCTGCGGCCATGTATATCAGCATCGCTGGCTGTCATATAAAAGCCTTGCATACCCACCGCTCACAGATGTCACTTCTGCATCCCCCCCCCCTTTCCTTTCGGCCTCTCAAATATTACTGAAAAATATTCACGACTGGGACCAATCAACCGTCAAAACGCGCTTGCTGGCTGGCTGGATCAACTCGACCGTTTTTAACGAGATTTCTGTCTACATGCTTAGCTCATATTGTGCTCCTCTCCGCATGCTCCGCTCGTCATGCCTCCGTATCTCTGTCCATCTACCTGCTTCTGCGCATTTTGATTCTGCCCCGCTTACGCGCCGCTTCAACTCTATGAGGGAATGAAAACCCTATCGATCTTTCCAAGTTCGACCGTCTGCTTTCCTGCAGCTGTCCCTTCATCTCATATCCTTCGACCACAAGTCTCTCGGTGGTGTCTCGTAAGGGTCAAACGCTTTCCATTTCAAGTGAGATCTGTTAGGGGCCCCACTATGCATCTGGGACTCTGAGGATGTCCTATTTAATTCAGTACAGTACCTCAACTCATAGAATTGCTCGGTTTCTGAACTAGTGGCTAGGCCTTAACACGGAGCACTACAGCTTTCTTCATCCGCTACAGTCGACCAATCACTCTGCCATTTGCACTCGCGGAAGTAATCAGTAGATATCATGTGATGCATATCTGTTATGAGTTCCCTGTCGTTGACCTCCTCAATTTACTACTTCTTGCCACTCTGTACTGTTCAAATATTATGTTTATAGGCTCAATTAAATTTGCCGGAGCGAAGCGAAGGCACGTCTTGTAGGACTACAAGATGTCAACGGAGCACACACCATTCCAAGGGGTCGATAAAACTAGAACTTACTGTGAACTGGCTGACCTATTGTATGGCAGGATGTGTGGTTATAACCCATGGGACCTGACCACGAGCGGAGTACGCAAGTGTACGGGAGGAGTTCCCTCCTCCCAGGTAAAAGTCCCCGCAATCCACCAGCCACAGTCAGTTGTTTCATGTCTTTCCCTTTGCAGAATGCATACAAGCAACCATATCAGCATGTTCAACTTCCGAGGAAGGTCCACAACCGACGAAATATTATCTCGAAAGATGAATAGGCCATGATATGATGAGACCAGAGCCAAAAAAATAAAACTGAGACAGTTCCAAAAGCAAGCCAAGAGAGCCGGTCAACAGTCACTTGTTTAGATGTCCGTTCATTTCCAGAATGCGCGCACACAATAACTGCGGGCCGGTGGGTTCAACAAAGCGTTCAAAGCGCATTGTAAGAGTACAAAGGCGGACGCTCGGAAGCAGGAAAAGAGCGGGGTACAGCGTCCAAAGGGGAAACACGGAGAAACGCGGAGGGCAGCCTGGTGACAGTTCTGGATGACAAATCCTGGGGGTGGAATGGCAACGGCGCCAAAATGCTTCAACAAACGAGGTACGAGTTAGAACTGTTGAAGCGTCTGTCTAGGAGAGACTACCAAAATGCCCCCCAAAAAAACTCCACTGGTAGTTCTTGCTGTGCCCGACATGCAGCAAGGGAGGAACACACCCTTCTCATTCGGCTACCAGCCGTGCCGAGCGAGCCCGCGGGCGCTCGGCGACACGGGATTCGAGGGATGGCCGGGAGGTATAACCAGAAACACATCCACGACGCTGGGACCACTGACTTAAACACCTCCGCCCATCGGGATGGCACTCTGAGGCCGTGCATGGGGTCCAGGTGCAAGAGCAGGGCACATAGAAACGGGAGCCAGGAACGGTGCAAAGAAGCCAAAGAGCAGTATGAAGCCAGATTTTTTTCGATTTTTGCCTCCACTGGCACGTAGAACCACAATAGCATCCTGCTCCTTGACAGTTGCGGGAAATGGGCCGAGATCCAAGGGAGAATCGAGACCACAGATAGAGTTCGCCAGATTCGAGTGTGCCAGAGAATTTCTGAGTGTGACCCCACAGAAAAAAGGCAACACAACGGACGCCGTGACCGTTGCTTTTGAGTAACAAGTGTTTTGTTTTTCCCCGAGTACTGTCCCAACATATAGGGAAGCAACGGTCACGGTAACGAACCGGCCGTTGCGTTGCCTCAGTCACGGTAACGGTAGGCCTGGTTGCTCAAAAAAACCGTGACATTGAATAAAGATCTAGCGCCCAGTAATTTGTAACGTTTTTTTATGAATAAAAAAGAAAGATGGCCTCAAGTTTCAAACACTAGATGTCTGGTGGAGGTATGTTCCTGGTGCCGACTCAGGTACCAGGTCTCCAAATCAGAATTAAAACTTGTCTATTTTTTGCCGGATCAGCGGACCGGTCGTTAAGCTACACCGTGACAGATCATCGAACCTGGAGACCTGAAGTCCGAAAAAGGTCCGAACCTCCTGCAGATTCTGATTTCAACAAGATAAAGTGACCGCTTTCAACCTTCTACTAAATGTCTAGATACAAGAAAATTCCCAGAGGGCCATCCAATGGCTGTAAATATTTTGGAAAGAGCTACCACTGTCAACTTTAACGGACTCAGAACTGTGACTCTGACCTTGGGGAATGCCCATAGGGCCATCATATAGCAACTGCTGGCTACAAAGTAATTGTTAACTGGTCCAGCTGTCTAGTAAGGTGTACTTGGAGGTACCAGGGGATGCCCGGAGAGCCTTAGTATTTGAAACATAATGCCTATATTCCAACTGAACCACTTGACAGTATAAATTTTTCCGTTGCTTAAGGAGGCAACGGTCACGGTAACGGTACCCTCCGTTGCCTCAAAAATAGGCAACGGGTTTGTCACGGTCCCCAGACCGTTGCTTCCCTACATGTTGGGACAGTATGTTACGAGTACTTGTGTTTACACATGTTACCGCCCCTTTCAGATCTTGACAGCATTAAAATTTATGGATTTTTTCATTGGAAACCGATTTTGTTGAGGGACTTTTTAGTGGCAATGCCTGATATTTTTAGTGGCTATGCTAAAACAAGCTCCAAATGTTTCTAATGAAAATAGTGGCTGCTTGTTTACATACTCGGGGGAAAAACCCCCTACTCGGTGAAAAATGATCACTTGCATAAACCTTGACCAAAAAAAAATTGTCTACGGCTTTTTCCGTCGGCGCTCCTGATTGAATTCCCCCGAGGAAGCGCCGACTGCGTCGGCCGAGACCATGCTTGTGAGCCTTTACGAAGTTCACCTTTTTTACCCGGAACCTAGAGTGTGTAAAAAATATGCGGCAAGTGCAGACGGGGGCAATTAGAGTTGAGCCGTCCTCGGAGTTTGAAATTTTGACAGGTGCCGTGATCGGTCGGACGTGAGCCATCCGTTCACCATCATTCTGCCATAAAGTCCTGTCCCAAGATCAAGAAAAATAATTATGAGCAGACAAATGGCATTCGCATCTACTAAGGAAGACTTTATATATTTCAAAATTATTTAAATAAAAACTCAACCCAGAACACGACACTCAAAGGAATTCAAACTCCGCCATCAGCCCGATCCTTCTGCCCGAGTTGCACCAGTCTGTATTGCTTGCCACTTACTGGTTATGAAGTTGGCTGCTGTACTAGCCTTCAAATTTTGGAAGACACTGTAAAATGGCTATTGACAATACAGACATTTTTGAAGCACAGATGAACTTTGGCCCAAATTGGTGCTGGCCAAATAGGAATATGATACGCAACATGCCGTATTGTATTCATATCCAAATCATATTCACTGTAATCACTGCGTTCAGAAGGCCCCTAAAACCAGAAAAATGTAGAATCTGTGAGACGGGTCTAGATGGTTGATAACTGGTCTATGTGTGCTTGATTGGCTAGACCTGTCTGGTCTAGACCGGCTCGACCAGGCACATGTTGAGGACCTGTGAGACGGGTCTAGCTCACATAGTGCAGACGGGTCTGCCCATCTACACTCATGCTGGTCTTACTACTGCGAGAGCCGCTTAACCGGCTAGACCGGGGTTGCCATGCCACCTAGACGCACGCGCGCGACTAGCTCCGGCTATGACGGCTTGACACAAACCAGTTTTAAGGACCCTCTGAACACAGTGAATATGAATATATCTTGAGGATGTCAAATATATTCAGTGTGGTTACATCAGCTCACAACTCGGCCGGAAGGTCATCATCCAGTGGAATGGGAACATAGCTTGAACGAAGATTCAGGGTTCCATTGAGTCACTCACCAAAAATAATATTTCACCCATTTTTCTCTCCCTGACCACAGCTCAAGCAGTGAATGCCAGTGGGACAGTATCCCATTAGGAGGTACAGGCTGTTTTAGACTCTACATCCATTTCACACGAAAAACCGCTGCCGCCTATTGACAGGCACTAAACTCTGGATAAAAGAATAACAATAATAATATTCTGAATTCATTATACACCATACTGAAGGAAGTAATATACGTAATTCATAATTACTCTTCAAAATCATAAGTACTTGTTCATACCGGGCATAGCCACGGCCCTTCACTCCAAGTAAATATGAACAAAGACACAGCCACAACAAAGTCCCTCGGAAACTAATAAAATCATTGATTTTGGGTGCCCTGAGATTTGAAATAAATGATAACATATGTAAACATAAGTACTTGTAACACCATAAATATCATATATAGCCATGCCTTCCGCAAGCAGGACAAAATTGAAACACAAAACTTGACTATCCGAGATCCCAGCTGCAATTCAAACCCAGACTTGTTCTCTCCCCTTGTCCCCAACATCACTTCCTTGAGCAAATTCATCCTCTTCTTCCTCCTCATCCGTAGGTGCACTAACAGGTACTTGCAATTCCAAGAGTTGTTGAAGTTGTTCCTCATATTTGACCAAAACAGCAGAGTCAGTCTCTGCTAGCTTTGCATTAATCTTGATTATATCCTTCATTTGTGAAGATCGTTCAAACAGAGGCCTTGCTATCTTCCACAATTCAACTGCCTTCATGACCTCTCCCCTCTCATTCAAGATATCAGCAATTCGAACCATGCAGTCAGCTTTCCAACGATGAATGTCCATGTGAGTGAAGCCATCCAGAGCAACCTCAAAGAGGCAGAGGGCTGTGTCAAAATCGCCTTTTGCAGCAAAAATTTGGCCCAAACAACGGAAGGCTTGCATTGTGTAGAGTTTTTCTTGTGATTTCACCGCTGATAGGCCAAGAAGTATCACTGCCCATCCAAGTGTGACTTCAATATTATTCATGCCATGAGAGAGATCTGCTAGTCTTTCCAGACAAAATAGACACCCTTCTATCATGACATCCCCAAATGATTTGTAACAGCTTGCTAATATTGTATTTGCCTTGTTGAGTTCCCCATCGCGAAGGTGCAACACCGCAAACTCTGTATTCAGCATAAGACTTGTTTCCATATATGAGCGTCCAACTAATGCTCTGACGTGAATTTCGCAAGTCTCTAATTTTTTTTGAACAAGTTTCGAGTCTAGTCCAGTGAGCATGTCAATCAATGCAATGTTCAGCATTGCCATAGTTGAATGGTACATATTAGGCTGTGTGGATAGGATCAACAGCTGAATTTGCCGAGATTCAAGGTACTCTGATTTCAAGAGATGTATTTCACCCTCGGCTAATCTGAGATTTTGATCTACTGCGCAGAGCTGTAGACCACAGGAATCCACAATGTGTCTGCCATTTTGAAGCAGGATTTGAGCCCTCTTAAAGTTTGCCAGCAGCATCTTGCAGTTAGCTTGTAGTAAAAATGATACTGCTTGACCATGTGCATCTTCTAGATGCTCGGCATATTCCTGTGCCAGTGCTGCATGTGCCAGTGCACCTGGGAAATTTCCCATGTAGACCATGACCTCAGCTACCATACAGTGGGCAAGTTGGCTAACTCTGTTTGGGCTTCCATTCCTGTCAGACTTGAGGAGTGCTAAATTATAACAATCAAGAGCACCAGTATCATTGTTTTGTCCCCTGAAGTAATAATCTCCAAGGGCACTGTGCCATTTTGCTGGTCAGGAATGAGTATGGAGGATCCCAGTATACACATCGGATCTTACCTTGTTCCATTGGGGGTCTGGAGCTAAAATAGTCATTTCCGACTTCAATTTGTACTTCGGCGTCATGATGAGGTAAATAGCCACTGGTTTCAAATAACTCAATAAGATAGTCCCCAAAGATGGGCTGATCTTGCCAATGTGCCATTTTTGCAGATAAAGACAGGAAAACTGGTGCATGGGTATCCCGTGTCCTCCGATAGAAATGGTTGAAAGCTAGAATTGTGTGGATACTCCTGACAACATCGGGTGACTGTGTCTCAACAGCCTCCGAGAGCACAGTGTTGAGATTACCAAGATTTTGGGAAATTTCTGGGGCTATGTTTGCAATGTTGAGATTCCGAAATTGGTTCCAAAGATCAAGAAGTTGATGGAAATGCTGTCGTAGTGTTAACTTCATGTCATTTGCTGCAGGATGAACCTGGATTATGTGTTCTCTGATTGGAACCAGCACCTTCAGGTGCAGATCCTGGTCAACAAAGGCCAATGCTGTTTGAATCAGAGTTGTCTTGCAGGCAAGGATGTCGATGATGGGGAGTTTGGCTTGCACCAAATCGGTGTCTGTGAGCCCATCTGGTAGCATGGATAGAATGCTGAGCAGCTCCTGGGCACCTGGCGTCATCCGGGAGCTGGTGTATGACAGCATGATGGATATGTCCAGGTTTGATCTCTGGTCATACCCTTCCGAAAGCATCCGAGTACTTTCCAATTTCCAACGAGAAAGTGCCTGGGCACAGCCTTCAGAACCAGCAACACTCGCAATGAGGCTGACTGCCAGTGGAAGATTCCCTGTTAGCTCAAGGAGTTCTTTGATGCTGTCATCATCATGGCCTTCATCAGCAACCTCAATGAAGGTCTCCTGAGCAGCCTCATTGGAAAGTGGCTTGAGGGGAGGCAGGAAAGGGCGGGTCCATTTGACTTTGCTTGGTCGTTCAGCACCTCTCAGAGTGATCTGCAGAAAGTTGAAGACATTATTAGATAAACTCACACACATCACTCACAATGAGAGCCAGGTGGGAGACATCAGTCAGGAGAGATAGAAACTCTTCAACCTCAGAGCGAGATGCCAGGGATTCCCAACAGGTCTCCAGATTGTCAAGGACCAGAAGGGAAGGAGGAGCATGAGCAAAGTAATGTGCAATCTTTTTTACCATGTTTGAGCCCTTCTCCAACCCAACATGATCTGCAATTGTAGTGGCCAGTTCTGTGCAAGTGGGGCTTGAGTGGCATGGAACAAAGTATCGCTGGGTATATTTAGCCTCCACTTGCGGATTGTGGAGGGCTGCTGTGGCAAGGCTGGTCTTCCCCATGCCCCCTGCACCAAGAATAGCAATGTGGGCAGCATCCTGCACTAGGATATTCACTACATCCTGCAGCTCTGTGTTGCGACCATGGAAGATTCTTGGGCAGGGTGGAAGTAGACTAAATGATCCTGAGCTATTCCAGAATTTAGCTACACTGATTGTGTTTGCAGGTCTGGCTCACCTATTATTTCCCAATTTTGCCAAACTTCCTGTCATCTAACACCGTGAGCTAAAAATGTTAGTCATGGTAATATCTACTCACTGAAGAGCGATCAGAACTGGTGAGGTCAGAGTCAGACTCCAAAAGGGCCACAAGCTGTTCATGTTGCTCCTTTGCATCCATTTTCATTTGCCCCATTTGAGACAAGGTCGAACCTGTAACTTGAGCCTGCAATGAAAGCCAATGAATTCAAAATGTATTGAAATAATTTGTCTGACAAACCTTGAACAATCCAACCATCCTACTAAGCTCCTGCTTATATTTTTCCAATCTTTCGGCAGCCTCTGGTTGTCTGAAAAGTCCTTTGATTTTTGCCAGAGTGCCCTTGTGTTGCCCATCCACAATTGTGAACAACTTTTGAAGTGCCCTGGTGTAAAGTATTAAATTAATACAATTTCATGCTCAAATCTCCCACTGACTCTGCGAATTTTGCAATGTCATACAAGAATGCCCTTTGAAGGACACCCTTGATTTCCGAAGTTGAATGAAGCTGAACAATGATACAAAGGATTTCATGAATGTGCTCCATAATCTCAGCATATTCTTCTTTGTTTGATTTGGTTGTCTATTCCTTAATTAAATATTGTGCCCATGGCCAGAGGAAATGGCTTACTTCAATGCACTTGGTAATTGACAAGCATAATGTGGCAGTCGAGGCAAGGAAAGGAACTTCAGCTGTCTCTGCAATGTTCTTGGCAGTAGTCGCAGCAAGGATGACATATTGGATGAGATTCTTGAAATTGGCCGTAGTAGTAGTCATTGTGGGCATTTTTGACAGGGATGCAGGGAGAGGTGCCGTTCATCTGGTCTCATATATATGTTGCTGTGTTGTTCCCATGGATACTGTTCTATGTGGATTCTAAGCATCATACAGATCACATCACATGTGTAGGTCTATATATGTATCTCTTGTGTTCTACACCGAAAATAAGCCCTATGGTTCAAGTGTTGCAACAAAAGTGAGACTGAGACTTGAATTGGGGTGAGCCTTGATCCGTCATTACAAACAGTGGTATATCGCCCCGAATTCAGGAACCGAGAGCAAAGGTAGACGACAGTAGAGCGGCGCGGAGATCCGCTGATGTTCCTCAACATCTGCTGTCGGTTGAGCTTCTTGTTACATCAATCCGCAGAACATTGTTGAAATCAGGAACCAAAGCTGAGATAGTTCCCAGCTCCTCAAAAAAGAAAAACGGTGCAATGATCATCTTTAAGGATCGTTGTTCCTGTAGCCGACCGCAGGACGATGGAGAACCACCAATGAAGCCTAAGGCACATTGGAATTTAAAGGAAAGTCCCTGAGATGAGTAAATTGTAAACTGAGGCCATCACCGAGCACGGGAAAGACGATGCCGAAAGACGCGGGGCCGGCACCAGAAACCATGGCTGCTGTCCCATGCTTATGGGGTCGTGTCCCATGCTTGTGGGATCCTGCCCCAGGCTTGTGTGATCGGAGACTTATGTCCTAAAGGGGTCGCGCCTTTCAGGCAATGCGCAGGCCAATTAGAAGAGTATGAGTCTGAGAAAAAGAATCACAGGTGGTGCCTTCCTAGGAGTTATTTGCTAGGTTTTGATATCCGGACCCACTGAAGGGACCTGATATAGCGGTATGAGGAAGCGGAGACGGCTGGCTTATACTGGCAGCAGTTAACTTATGGCACGAAGTATATTGATACACAGGGATCCCACCGAGAGAAACAAAAATGCGAGGTCTTCCCATCCATCGCCGCGCTCAGTGATGATGGGAATTGCTTGGTTAGTGTGGGTGAAATCAATCCAATTCGTTGTTTTCACCTCTGAACGTGTATCTTGAATGTTTCCCGCAGCCACCGACTCGGGCACCATGGATGCAAGAGACGTGTTGTGGCATCTTTATCACCTCACGTGCGACCCGTCCTCATACGTAGCTCCTACTTCTCCTACCCTCTCTCCACATGCTAGGATGGCCGCTTCTTCTGCACGCACTCCTCGCCCGACGCCACAATTCCTCTCACAAGCGCACGCTCCCGCCGAAGATGACAAGTTCGCCGCGCACGGGACGGGGTTCCGGCCGCGGCCGATACAGGGAAAGAACGCCGCTTCTGTGTTTACGTCTACTGGCTTTCCAGAGAAAGCTCAAGTCAAGCGTCCGAGATTAATCCGACAATGCAAGCCGGCCCGTGCCCGCTCGCGCACCCCACGATCCGCGAGGCCGCACCCCGTCGTCTTGTTCGCTCCTTCCGTGATGCGGCAGGCATCCATACACCATCCCTCGAACGGCAAACGCACTGTCTCCTGCACCAGTCCCACCCGACGTATCCGCACTCTCGATGCTGCACCCGCGCCTCAAGACCCTCGAGAGCGCGCCCGGTCACCACTCTGCTCCCGTCCACCGCCGCTGCGGCATCTACGTGGCTACGTCGGCTTCCACCGCCGCGCTCCAATCTCAAAATTCCGCCCTAGAAAACAACAGCTGCGGTGCAATTCAGTCTCTCCACCCTTCGCACCGCCGAAGGGGCGGCGCGTATCTGCTATTGCGGGGGCGGACGGCGTCGAGGTAGACATGCGACCCGACGCACATCACACCGTACCCCTCGCACCGGCGGGAGATCTTGCTTGCCGCCATGGGGCACGAGTTGGACGCGGTGAGCATGGCGCTCAGGGATGATTGGCGGCTTGGGTTTCATTAGGTGCGTTTTTATTATAGTTTAGGTGGCCAGTTTATGCTTACGCTGGGGACGGCGCGCGCATTGTAGCGGTGCGCGTTGGCGAGGCGCTTCCTGTCGAGTTTCGCCGTCGGCCTTCTTCGTATCGTAGTGAAGCTGGCCCGTTTCCGCGCGGCGCGGCTTGGCCCGTCGTTCTCTCAACGTGCCGTGGCGGGTCACAACCATCGACGGCGCGCCCCGTCGGCTTTCACACCTGGCCCCGCGCATTTTACTCTATTCTGGCTGATGAATTGCACACATACGCCGGCCTTCCCCCCTCGTCTAATCACGCGGATTTCTTTGCGGAGATTCAGCAGTTGACACGGGGCGCATTGAAGGGTGCTTTTCTTTCTGATCCTCCTTGATTCTCTTTTCTTTTCATTGTATGTTCCTTTATCTGTTGGCGTACGTCGTACCTTCTCATATCCGTTTCGCGTATTAGCGCCCTTCCCCGCTCCCCTTTTATTTCTTTTGCGTCGCATTACTTGAACCTTCCTGTATTTCCTTTTCAATTCTTCACGGTGCTCAATTGCCTTTCAATTTTCATTTGCATCCAAGCACGTCGTCGTTGCTTTCATCACCATTATCTTACTTGCTCATTATTCCCTTGCCGGCACTGACTTTATACAGTCGCGTACGGGCAGACGAGCAGCGAGAATAGCTGAAACGGTGAGGAGTGGGTGATTCTGCTTTCTTTTTGTTCGTCTTATTTTGTTCGTTCTTTTTATTGATGTTTCATTTGGAGGACGGTGCAACACGTGGGCGATTTCATTCGGCGGCGTGCGCGCGTGAATGATGCGGGTTGCTCTTTCGCAGTGCTCTTTGAGCTACCCACTGAGGGCGCTCGGTTTCACGCTCGGGTGGCACGCGAACTGCCTGCGCGCTGCGCGACTTTATTTTTGGATGACGCTTCCACGCCCTCTTCCTTAATTGTTCAGTGCCTTTTACCTGCGAGTCGGAGCGACCGAACTTCCTCAAACTTATTCCCTACCCACCTACTTGGTTACTCGCCGAAACTTATGTGCCGTGGGCCATCTCAACAGGTACGGCGACTGCATCTTCGCGTACGCATGGACAGATGGGTAGCGGGTGAGTCTTCTGCCCCCTTTTATCGTCGTCTCCTGTTTCTTTCCATTCGCTTCCCCCCATTTGGTTTTGGGGGAGCGGGCTTTCTTTGTGGTGTCGGTTATTGGTGCCCGAATACCGCTCTTGATCTGATGCCGTGCATACGCTACGCGTCTTTAATATACCTGCAACCCGACGCCCTGATTTTCTGTTACTATCTTGCCCCCCGGCTTCACCCGCGCGCATTGCCTTTTATTTTAATCATCTCGTACTCATCGTACCTGTCCCTCCTTCTCTGAGGCTCGCACGCTTCGCATTCCACGCCCCGTTATTTTATCGTTTCCACCGCTCATTCACGCCGCCTCTTCTCGTATTATTACTAACTAATCATGTTCCCTCCCAACAGACCCACAAAACCCAAAGAGTGATGCCGCACATCTCGTTATCTCGACCCCGGTGCATGCACTCATATATATGTGGGTGGTAGGGATCCCTCATTACCCAATCTGCCTCCCCAAATTGCCCCGACAGCCTCGTGCAAGACGAACCTCCCGGGCTAAGACGATCCTCCGCAAGACGAGTGAGAGATTCTGCTGAATTCCTCGTTGACAGTGGTAAATAACGAGCCGCAGTGCCCCGCCCACCACGTCCAGTGAACACGATACAGCACCATGCAAACGCCATCGAGGACGAAAAGCGAATCCCCAACAGCTCAGAGCACCGACATAGGGATTACCTCCGCATCCAGCACTGGAAGCCCAGTCGAACGGAGCTCCACCGAGTCCGCTCTGAGCACCACATCAGTTTCGTCAAGAGAACATCGTCGCAAACACACCAAGGTCCGCCCCATTGTGTTCCACGCCCATCCGAAATTCGACTGAGTCGTATTAACATAACAACCACGTCCGAGCCCCCGCCATCGCAGGAGGTGTTGCAGCCGCTGTTATTGTTGTATTAATCCTGGTGGTCATCCTCATTTGGCTTCGACGGCGGCGGCGATTGGAGTAGTGCGTCCCCACCCCAATATCCGGTAGACGAAGTCCACGCCTGGTAAGAAAAAGCTGCAGTTCCTCACCAACTGTCCAACCACAATCAGCAGCGCCTTCTGCCAGTGCCACCTCCGATCCAGATTCGATGAGCAGCGCTGGACAGGAATCCCAAGTCGCGCAGGAAGGAAATGCGGGTGGTGAAGAGAGCACCGAGATGCTGAAGCTGCGGCTGCGGAGGGTGGAGGCACAGGTGGAGGCGCTGCTGAACCTCGGAATTCCTGAGAAAGCTCCACCTGGGTACGCAGCATCAGTTGTTGTATTGTATTGAAACGGGAGGAAACGTCGCCATATTTATTGGGGTTTGAACTGGAATTTGTGTGGGGTAAAGTGTGCGAGAACGAATGTTTTCCGTGAGAAGCGAGGCTCGGTTAGAAGTCGTGCGGGAATCGAAACACACCTCTTAAAGATGATTCTGTTGAATTGCTGCCAAGGAGAATCCAGTAAAATGTTGAGATCTGGATTACGATGAGCGGGGAATAAATGAAGGGGTGGGTACGAAAGGCCGCGTCGAGCATGTGGCTGGTGCGGAGGAAGGGAAGCGATGGAAACTTGACAAGGTTGAGGGAAGACCTTTAGCCAGTCAAATTCAGTCACCAAATCCTAGGTGACGCTTCACCAGTTGTGTTTACACATGTTATCATCCCTTTCAGATCTGACAGCATCAAAATTTATGGATCTTTTTGTTAGAGAGTGATTTCATTGAGGGACTTTTTAGTGGCAGTGCCTGATTCTTTTAGTGGTTATGCTAAAACAAGCTCCAAATGTTTCTAATAAAAGTAGTGGCTGAGTATATGCTCTTATTTACGTACTCGGGGGAAAAATCCCCCTACTCGGTGAAAAATGATCACTTGCATAAACTATTGCTAAAGAATTCTTGGATCAACTGCAGCAAGCCTCACTTCAATTTGGGCGACAGCCATGGCTTGTGATGACCGTTTGAAGAGAGGCCGTGCCCCCTTCCACAATTTTACTGACTTCAGGACCTCTCCCCTCTCATTCAAGATATCAGCAATTCGAACCATGCAGTCAGCTTTCCAATGATGGATGTCCATGTGAGTGAAGCCATCCAGAGCAACCTCAAAGAGGCAGAGGGCTGTGTCAAAATCGCTTTTTGCAGTAAAAATTTGGCCCAAACAACGGAAGGCTTGCATTGTGTAGAGTTTTTCTTGCAACTTCACTGCTGATAGGCCGAGAAGTATCACTGCCCATCCAAGTGTGTCTTCAAAATTATTCATCCCATGAGAGAGATCCGCCAGTCTTTCCAAACAAAACAGACACCCTTCTATCATGACATTCCCAAATGATTTGTAACAGCTCACTAATATTGTATTTGCTTTGTTGAGTTCCCCATCGCGAAGGTGCAACACCGCAAAAGTTGCATTCAGCATAAGACTTGTGTTCATATATGGGAATCCAGTTAATGCTTTAAGGTGAATCTCGCACGTCTCTAATATTTTTTGAACAAGTTTCGAGTCTAGTCCAGTGACTGTATCAATCAATGCAATATTCAGCATTGCCATAATTGAATAGTACATATTAGGCTGTGTGGATAGGATCAACAACTGAATTTTCCGAGATTCAAGGTACTCTGATTTCAAGAGATGTATTTCAGCCTCGGCTAATCTGAGGTTTCGATCCATTTTGTGAGTCTGTAGACCACAGGAATCCAAAATGTGTCTGCCATTTTGAAGCAGGCCTTGAGCCCTCTTAAAGTTGGCAAGTAGTGTCTGGCATTTGCCTTGTATCCAAAATAATTCTGCTTGACCATATGCATCCTCCAGATGCTCGGCATATTCCAGTGCCAGTGCTGCATGTGCCTGTGCACCTGAGAGATTTCCCATGTTGAGCATGACCTGAGATGCCATACTGTGGGCTCGTTGGCTAACTCTGTTTGGGCTTCCATTCCTGTCAGACTTGAGGAGTGCAAAATTATAACAATCAAGAGCAGCAGCATAATTGATTTGGCCCATGAAGTAATAATCTCCAAGGGCACTGTGCCATTTTGCTGGTCAGGAATGAGTATGGAGGATCCCAGTATATACATCAGATCTTACCTTGTTCCATTGGGGTTCTGGAGCTAAAATTGACATTTCCGACTTCAATTTGTACTTCGGCGTCATGAGGAGGCAAATATCCACTGCTGTGAAAGCACTCAATAAGATAGTCCCCAAAGATGGGCTGATCTTTCCAATGTGCCATTTTTGCAGATAAAGACAGGAAAATTGGTGCATGGGTAGCTCGTGTCCTCCGATAGAAATGGTTGAGAGCTAGAATCGTGTAGAAACTCCTGACAACATCGGGTGACTGTGTCTCAACAGCCTCTGAGAGCACACTGTTGAGATTACCAAGATTTTGGGAAATTTCTGGGGCTATGTTTGCAATGTTGAGAGTCTGAAATTGGTTCCAAAAATCAAGAAGTTGATGGAAATGTTCTCGTAGTTTTAATTTTAACTCATTTGCTGCAGGATGAACCTGCATTATATGTTCTCTGATTGGAACCAGCACCTTCAGATGCAGATCCTGGTCAACAAAGGCCAATGCTGTCTGAATCAGAGTGGCCTTGCAGGCAAGGATGTCAATGATGGGGAGTTTTGCTTGCACCAAATCAGTGTCTGTGAGCCCATCTGGTAGCATGGATAGAATGCTGAGCAATTCCTGGGCACCTGGAGTCATCCGGGAGCTGGTGTATGACAACATGATGGATATATCCAGGCTTGATCTCTGGTCATACCCTTCCGAAAGCATCCGAGTACTTTCCAATTTCCAACGAGACAGTGCCTGGGCACATCCTTCAGAACCAGCAACACTTGCAATGAGGCTGACTGCCAGTGGAAGATTTCCTGTTAGTGCAAGGAGTTTTTTGATGCTATCTTCATCATGCCCTTCATCAGCAACCTCAATGAAGGTCTGCTGAGCAGCCTCATTGGAAAGTGGCTTGAGGGGAGCCAGGAAGGGGCGGGTCCATTTGACTTTGCTTGGTCGTTCAGCACCTCTCAGAGTTATCTGCAGGAAATTGAAGACATTATTAGATAAACTCACAAACATCACTCACAATGAGAGCCAGGTGGGAGACATCAGTCAGAAGAGATAAAAAATCTTCAACCTCAGAACGACATGCCAGGGATTCCCAACAGGTCTCCAGATTATCGAGGACCAGAAGGGAAGGGGGGGGCATAGGCAAAGTAATGTGCAATCTTTTTTGCCATGTTTGAGCCCTTCTCCAACCCAATATGATCTGCAATTGTAGCCACCAGTTCTGTGCAAGTGGGGCTCGAGTGGCATGGAACAAAGTATCGACATGAATATTTGGTTTCCACTTGTGATATATGGAGGACTGCTCTAGCAAGGCTGGTCTTTCCCATGCCCCCTGCACCGAGGATGGCAATGTGGGCAGAATCCTGTACAAGGATATTCGCTACATTCTGCAGCTCTGCTTCACGGCCATGGAAGATTTGTGGGTTGGGTGGAAGTAGTCCAAAGGATCCTGAGCTGTCAAAGAACTTCAGCAAGATTGATTGTGTTTGCAGGTCTGCTCACCTATTATTTGCCAATGTAGCCAAACTTCCCATCACCTAACAACCGTGAGCTAAATGTTAATCATCCTAATGGCTACTTACTGAAGAGTTTTCAGAACTGGTGAGGTCAGACTCAGACTCCAAAAGGGCTACAAGCTGTTCATGTCGCTCCTTTGCATCTTTTTTCATTTGCCCCATTTGAGACAAGGTTGAACCTGTAACTTGAGCCTGTGATGAAAGCCAATGATTTTGGTATGTATTGAAATAATTTGTCTGACAAACCTTGAACAATCCAACCATCCTGCTAAGCTCCTGCTTACATTTTTCCAATCTTTCGGCAGCCCCTGGCTTTCTGAAAAGTCCCTTGATTTTTGCCAGGGTGCCCTTTTGTAACCCATCCACAATTGTGGACAACCTTTGAAGTGCCCTGGTGTAAAGTATTAAATTAATACAATTTCATGCTCAAATCTTTCTCACTCACTCTGCGAATTTTGCAATGTCATACAAGAGTGCCGTTTGAAGGACACCCTTGATTTCCGAAGTTGAATGAAGCTGAACAATGATACAGAGGATTTCATGAATGTGCTCCATAATCTCAGCATATTCTTCTTTGTTCAATTTTATTGTCTATTCCTTCGTTAAATATTGTGCCAATGCCAGAGGAAATGGCTTACTTCAATGCACTTTGTAATTGACAAGCATAATGCAGCAGTTGAGCTAAGGAAAGGCATTTCGAATGTCTTTGCAATGGTCTGGGCAGTATTTGCAGCGAGGATGTTATATTGGATGAGATTCTTGAAATTCATGGTAGTAGGCATTGTGGGCATTGTTGATGGGAGCGGGTGCCGTTCACCTGGGTTTATATACCATTTGCTATGTTTATCGCCCAGATACCCTTGTCCGCGGATTCCCAGCATCATATGAATCAGGTTTCTGTTGATATTCTGTCTCGAAAATAAACCCTATGTGTAAATGTAGGAAACCAAAGCGAGAATACTACTTCAATCCTAGTGAACTTTCATTCCCTCGTTAAAAACATATGAGTATTTCAGAACCCAGATTAGAAGCTAGTAAAGAACCAAAAACCCGAGAGCTGTGCAGCCATCCACTGATGCTCCACAACATCGGCCAGTTGAGCTCCTTGCGGGAGATGGGTAGAAGATCACATCTCAATTCAGTGTGCCACCCACAGCAATCCGCGGTAAGATATTTTCGAGATCCAGAACAGAAGAGTTCCCGCTCCCACAATCAATTTGCAAAGTGCAATAACTATCTGCGAGCATCATTGTTGCTGTAACCGGCCACGGGGACGATGAGAACATTGTAACCTGAGGCCTTATGGCTGACCGCTGGTAAGATCATGCCGAATGACGTCGGATTCTATATAAGGCGGACCCCGGTGCCACAAACCACGGCTGCCGAGATTGCCTGCAAAAGCGGGTCTCATGCTTGCTATTTACAGTATTTAACCGTTGAGCGAAACGCAGCGTGAGAGCGAAACACTACGTGTTTTTTCCTTGCGCTCCTACACTGGGGCCCGATCTTGCTTGCCGCCGTGGGGCGCGAGTGGGACGCGGTGAGCAGGGCGCGGAGGGAGGATTGGCGGCTTGGGTTTCGTTGGGTGCGTTTTTATTATAGTTTAGGTGGCCAGTTTATGCTTACGTTGGGGACGGCGCGCACGTTGTAGCGGTACGCGTTGGCGAGGCGCTTCCTGTCGAGTTTCACCGTCGGCCTTCTTCGTATTGTGGTGGGGCTGGCGCGTTTCGTGCGGCGCGGCCCAGCGCGTCGTTCTCTCACCGTGCCGTGACAACCATCGACGGCGCGCCCCGTCGGCTTTCGCACCTAGCCCCACGCATTTTACTCTATTCTCGCTGACGAAATGCACACATACGCCGGCCTTCCCCCCTCGTCCACTCACCCGGATTTCTTTGCGGAGATTCAGCAGTTGACACGGAGCGAATTGATGGGTGCCTTTTTTCTGATCCTCCTTCATTCTCTTTTCTTTTCCTTGTATGTGCCTTTATCTGTTGGCGTACGTCGTACCTTCTCGCATCCTTTTTGCATATTAATGCCCTTCCCCGTTCTCCTTTTATTTCTTTCGCATGGCATTAATTGCCGCCTTCTAACCTTCCTTTGTCTCCTCAATTCTTCACGGTGCTCAATTGCCCTTCGATTTTCATTTGCATACCAAGCACGTCGTCGTGGCTTTCATCACCATTATTTTGTTTGCTCATTATTCTCTTGCCGCCACTGACGTTATACCACCTGGAACAGTGGCGTACGGGCAGATGGGCAGCAAGAATAGCTGAACGATGAGGAGTGGTGATTCTGCTTTATTCTTTGTTTATCTTCTTATTTTCTTCGTTCTTTTTTTATTGCTGTTTCATTTGGAGGAGAGTGCAACACGTGGGCGATTTCATTCGGCGGCGTATCTTTCGCAGTGAGCTACCCATTGAGGGCGCTCGGTTTCACGCTAGGGTGGCGCGTAATATACAGGCGGCAACAAGTTATCCAAGTATCCAACTTCATTATCGTAGCGTGCAAAGTGAATATTCGTTTAGTTTATTTCCTCAACGCTGGGAGCGTCCTCTGACGCGGAAGGGAAGCCGCCCCCAAAACCGCCCGCACCGTAGAGTTTTTGCATGATGAGGGCCTCGAGCTCCTTCCCATCACATCCAATGAATTGATCGTCTGATTAACCGCGCGCTACCTTATAAGTGTACGACTCAAGCACGTTCTTGGACGTAGGAACAAGCCAGTCAGCACAAGGAGACACGAAACAAACAAACAAAGATACCTTTATACCCCTCCGCCTCCTCAACCAAGCGATTGATCTCCTCTTTCGACAACCGCCCCTTGTCGGTGTTGATGGTGATGCTGTTCGACGTGCCGGTCATCTTATCGTAGGCAGATACGTCGAGGATCCCGTTCACATCGATGTCGAAGGTGACTTCGATCTGCGGGACACCGCGCAGCGCGCGCTGAATGCCGGACAGCTCGAATTTGCCGAGCAGGTTATTGTCCTTCGCGCGTGCATGCTCGCCCTCGTATACTTCAATGAGCACCGAAATCTGGTAGTCGAAGAGCGTTGTGAACATGCCACTCTTCCTGGTAGGTATGACGGTGTTACGCGGGATGAGGATAGCCATGGCGCCCAGCGGCGCAGTATCGATGCCGAGGGAGAGCGGTGTGACGTCGCGAAGGCTTAGGCCTGCGCAGTCTGGTTCTCTCCAGGTCTCGCCGGAGGGGATGGTTGGCTGTTCGGGACCAAAGAGGCTGGCCGCCTGGACGGCGCCGGAGAGGATGGCCGCCTGGACTGAGGCCCCACAGGCGACAGCCTCATCGGGGTTGATGCTTTTGTTGGGCTCCTTGCCGTTGAAGAAGTCGGACACGAGTGTTATGATACGCGGGATACGGGTAGAGCCACCGACAAGGACGATCTCGTTCACGTTCGACTTGTCGATTTTGGAATCAAGGAGCACCTTCTCGATGGGCTCGAGAGTTCTACGGAAGAGGTCCCCGCAGAGCTCCTCGAATCGTGTGCGAGTGAGGGACGTGTGAAAGTCGATCCCCTCGACGAGAGAGTCGATCTCGATGGAGGTCTGTGTGGCAGCAGAGAGGGTGCGCTTAGCACGCTCGCAAGCTGTGCGGAGACGTCGCATGGCACGATGGTCGGAGGATAGATCTACGAAGCAACTATCAATACCGCGTCCAGAAAAAGTAAAAATAAAATAAAACATACCCTTCTTGTTCTTGCGCTTGAACTCCGCAGAGAAGTGATCAACCAGACGGTTATCGAAGTCCTCGCCGCCCAGGTGAGTGTCGCCGGCAGTGGCCTTTACCTCGAAGACGCGGTCCTCGATGGTCAGGAGGGACACGTCGAACGTTCCGCCGCCGAGATCGAAAATGAGAACGTTGCGCTCGCCCGCACCGGCGAGCTTCTTGTCGAGACCGTACGCAAGAGCAGCAGCGGTAGGCTCATTAATGAGGTGGAGGACGTTCAGGCCGGCGATGGTGCCGGCGTCCTTGGTGGCCTGGCGCTGTGAGTCGTTGAAGTACGCAGGGACGGTGAGGACGGCATCCTTGACAGTCGTGCCGAGGTACGCCTCGGCGGTCTCCTTCATTTTGAGAAGGATCATGGAGCTAATTTCTTCGGGGGACTATAATAGAAACAACAGGTAAAACCAGAGACCATTATAAGAGAAAAAGGAAAGGCTTACAAATTCTTTTTGCTCGCCGCGGTACTGGACGCGGATGTACGGTTTGCCTCTCCGACCGACGACGGTGAAAGGGAAGTGTTTTATATCAGCTTGTACCTCGTTGTCATCAAACTTGCGGCCAATGAGCCGCTTCACATCAAACACCCTCCACGCAACGAGTCAGAACATCGCTAACGAAAAGCGTGATAAAAATACATACGTGTTAGTCGGATTCATCGCAACTTGATTTTTCGCGGCATCGCCGATGAGGCGCTCGTTGTCGGAGAACGCGACATACGAGGGTGTGGTGCGGTTACCCTGGTCGTTGGCGATGATCTCAAAATGATCCCCTTGCCAGACGCCGACGCAGCTGTGGAATTAAAAAAGAATCAGTCAGACAAGTCGACGCGGAGGTTACATACGAGTAGGAAGTTCCCAAGTCGATTCCGATAGCGTCTGAAGAAATTTCCATCTCAGGCATGAGCTGCGCATCCGTCTCTGCGATAAGGGGCTGCGCTGTGTCTGTGAGCTCTCGTGTGTGCGGCTGGAGGACCTCTTCATCGCGGTGCGTGTTAAGGTCGTGTGGGATCGTATCTTCCCTGGCAAGAACGGCGGAAGGGATGTGCCTGTGAGCGCCAGAGTGTATCTCGCCACTGGGGATGGTGGTCACGAATACGGATGCCGCTTCCCGGGCCGACGCGGGCGTCCACTCGTGCGGTAGCGCGGGTCCCGGTAATTCGGAGGAACTTACAGGCTGCGACAACCAAGGAGCCTGCTTTTCCGAAGCGGCATCACTACCGTCGGCAAATACGGAGGTGTGGGTCTGCTGTCCAGGACGGGCACGGAAAGCGAGGAATGCAAGAACGCCACAAAGAAGTAGACCACCGATAACACCGCCTGCAATGGGGCCTGCGAGCTTCGTTTTCTTCGAGGCAGGTAAGGGTACCGATGAGGATGATGTCGGAGAAGTGGCTGACACTGGGTCTGCCTCCTCGTGCCTGGTTTGCGCATGAGAGCGAGGGGGAAAGACGGAATCACTGGCTCACGTATATATTGCAAAGTCGAATGACCACTGCACATCTTCACATGCGGTAATCGCGGCCAAGGTAAGGGTATGATTGGCGTTTTCCAAACCAGTTTTGGAATACAATGAGCAGCTGTAGACAAACTGCAGAGGCGAAGTGAAGGGAATATCTTCATTTGGACCTCCATCCAGCGTCACATTGGTATTGAGGCTAAGATCCGACAATGACTCGCAATACCCGAAAACATAAATGGCGGTTCCTTGAGTGTATGGACATATTCAGATTCGCACCATAGAGGAAGGTTCTTACCTTCGAAATGAAGGGTCATGCTGCAGGCTCCATCCACTGTTGGCCTCCCGCACCCGTGAAGCGTATCGTCAACCGCGGACCAATTAACGGGTGCGAGGGAGGGAATCCAATCTTCAGTATTGTACGTCGGGTAGGTGCCAGTGCTAGGGTCGCCGTAGGTGTCATCGATCGTGCGATTGACAGAAATAGTCTGGACACGCGGGATGGCAGAGCAGATGAAGAAAAGCATTTGAAGCAGAAGGAGCATCGCCGTTGAGATGCCTCGTTTGCTGGGGAAGGGAGACGACATGGTGGGCGAAGGAAAGCTGCGCCCACAGAACATAATGATCACGCCAGGCGTCAAAGCCGAGCTAATGCAGGATGGAACTTTCCGCCTAAACTGGGAGCCGTTAAGCGCCGACACATAAGATATGGATAAGAGGCTGTTGAGCTTCTGGAGGTTTCTGCTGTGGCGTTTCGAGCTTCCGGTGCATGTTGCTTGCTCTTTACCAACATGTGCAAGCAGTGTCATAATTCAGTCTTGATTTTCCAAAAAATGTGAGCAGCAACAAAGATCTAGAGTCCCGCACAACGTCCAGGGAAGAAAATAGAGCGATTTTTCGACCGGGAAACAGCCCACATTTTCGCCAGTGGTCCTCGCTGGGATCCATATTCGAGGTGATTTTGTTCTCAGCGGGTGAGAAGCAGAGCATCAGCAGACCGAGCAGGGAAGACGGCAGAACGTAACTTGTAAGCGCCGCCTCGAGTATGCAACTTATAAGCGCCGCCTCGTGTATGCCCTCTATCTTTAGCAAGTGCATGGAGAGAGATCGTCGCTTTGGGGGGTTGTGATCCGACTTCCACGAGTAGAGAAATAAGGCTTAAAAAGGCGCCGCAGACTGGAGATGCAGTGCCAGATGAGAAATCGTATAGGAGGGCGCCGTAGGAGGGGCTGCAGATTTTATGCGTCGAGAATGGAATCCATATCAGCAAGAAAAAAACAGGGTACCGAACGAGCGAAGGGAGGATGTCGCTGTGGCTCTGAAATGACAATCCTGATGAATTCCGGACCTCGGATATTCGAAAAATACACGGCTACCTGAACGGAGACGGCTGCTCAATTCCTAGTATTCGTCTCAAGAACGTCCGGGACAGCATCTTCCGCCTCCTTGATCATCGCGTGGCACGCCTCCAGAAACTCTTCCTCTGTGCGTTCTGCCTCCTTCGCCAACGCCGTCAAGTGTTTCGAAATACGCGCGATCGTCGCGTCCTTGCTCGCCCCATGCGCAAGCAGCAACGCCATAATACCCCTTTGCGCATCGAGGGGCACCCCCGTCCACGCCGGCAATGGCACTTGATTGCGTCTCCTGGCAAACATCTGCCGCTCGATCTCCAACCTGGGGCGCCGCAGCTGCATCGCAACGTACAGGAGCTCTGCGTCGAGCGGCGCAGCCGGGGCGCCGTCCAGCAAAATATATAGTGGCACGACGACAGTCGCGTCCGCGCCCTTCGCCAGGAGGTGGCGCACGAGCTCGAGCTGTCGAGCGCGCACGGCAAAGCCGAGGGCGGTGCCAAAATGGCCTCTACATTCGAGCTGAGCCCCGCGGGCAAGCAGGAGATCCACCATCTCCCGATAGCCTCGCGAGCACGCCGTGTGGAGCGCACTGCTCGACGCCCCGTCGGCCCCACAGCAGGCGTCGACCTGCGCGCCGTGGTCCAGCAGCAGTGCTGCCATCGCGAAGTCGCGCTTCTGCACGGCCTGTTCAAGCGGTCGGAGTTCCTCCTGGTCGTATTCGGCGTTCGGGTCTGCCCCTGCTTCCAAGAGCAGGGCCGCGATCTCGACATTGCCGGCGTCTGCTGCGACGTGCAGCGGGGTGTAGCTGAAATAGCCGTATCCTGCGTTAGGATGTATATTGTGGGGCGGGGAAAGCAGCTTCTTCATAATGTGTGGCTTGGAGGCCGCCGCCCAGTACAAGATCCGGCTAGCGAGAGAAGGGGTCAGGCGCGCCTCCAGGTCTGGCTGCAGGATTTCCCACAGGCGTCGACAGGTGAGAATCAGCGAGTTCAGAGAAGCGTTAGAGAGCGACGGAGGGAGGAGTAGGATCAGCTCAGGCGCGAGCTGTTCAAAGTAACCCGGTAGGGCCATTGAATACGAAGCGTTGAGTCTGAGTCAAGAAGGGAAGGTCGACAGTTGTTGGGCAGTTGCGCGATTGATTGACGGGCACAGCTATTTCTTCGGATCTCACACCGAAAAAGCCGATCGGTCAAAGCGCTGGATCAGAGTTGTGCAGCTGATAAAGTTCTCATTATTTCTCCGAATATTCACCCGCTAGTTGACTGTGCTTTCATGATGAAAAAAAAAGTACTGCTGTAGCTACAGTGGGACTTACGGGTTAGTATCTCCCGACGTGCTCCAACTTTTCGAGTGCCTCATCTGTATTCCGTCCTGAAGTGGTATGTACCCATTGCAACAATTTTTGAGAAATTCAAACCGTACTTCAACGTCAGAAATTTTCGTTGAAAATGGCGAGGGAAACAATATATTGCCACTAACATACTTTACATTCAAAACTGTCTCTAGGGAAGGGATGTCTGCACATATGCAAGCCTGCCTCCTTGCATGCATATCTACCCAATATATGCCTACCCTGTTCTCCAGCGAACATAATCAAATAAGGGTTTAAAATAAAAAATGTACGGGTATTTAGTTCGGGGCATAATATTACTTATTCGGCGTTTCAGAGAGAATTGTTTTCTTGGAAGATGGGACCACAGCCAGAAGGGGAGAGAAATCGCGGCCCGAACCCATTCGATGGCGAAGAAGGCGCAAATGCAGGAACAGTAGAAAAGCAGGAGTGTGATTACAGAAAGAAGAGCGGTAACAGGATACGGGGTTTGATGTGTTCCAAAGGCACGGCTGGGGCCTGATGAGACTGCGCGAGGGTCATTTGACATCGGAGAATGAGTGCTTACTAGGAAGAGAGAGAGAGGGATAGAAGGGGATTCGAATCTCGATGGAGTTAAAGCGAAGAAGATGCAAAGAATCGCAAAGCATTTGTTTAAGACCGGTTCATAACTTTGTTGGAAGTCCAAGTCACAGGTAAGAAAACCAGAAGGTATATTGGTGACCAAGTAAGTGGGGGGAAACTAGGGGAACTATGGAATACAAGATGAGGAGCGTATATATAGCATGAGTCTGGCGCGAGCTGGCGAGGCAGAATGGAACGCGATCAAATGAAGGGCGCGGCGACGCTAGTCCACGGCGGGACGGAGCGTGACGGTCATTGCCTTTCAACAGACTTCATACAGAAAGCTGTTACATTCTGCCGCGACAGCTGATGTCGTCAGATGCAGGGAAAGTGTCAGATCCATAGGAATGAAATGGCAGCCGTGCCGATGCAACATTCAAGCGGAGAGAAGTATGATATCCGCAGTTGCGGAACACTTCTTCTAGTTCCAAGATGATACACAAATCAAAGAAACACTGCAGAATGCATAGCACAAAATAAAATCAAGTGTCCATAATCATGAACATGACAGCCATCCGTATGGAAGATGTAGTATGGAAGATGTATATATATGAAGACACCGGAGATTTCATAATTTGGGTTCTATTAATGCGCTCGAGAAATTTATTTAATCTGGGGCCTGGGCGTGGGTGATTTGGCATCGAGTGTTTTGGGTGAAGCGGGAGGGAGGGAGAATGGGATGGTCTCAATGGAGATGATTCACCAAAGAGAATCAGAAGATACAAAGAATCGCGTTGCAGAATTCGGGCGATACGTAACTTCAAATTTAGCGCATTCTTGATCTACAATCAATATGTACAGTTGGTTATTTTACAGCTCTTCGTCCGAAACAGAATGACCTTGCCTCAGTCATATCCTATCCATCCATGAAAAACGAACTTATGAAGGCGACATAATTTCGGGGAATATTGTTCAACCGCATTCAAAGATAGCTCGTAACACATGCACTGCGATCCGCGGGCCCGTCAGCAGAGACTCTGCCGATGGGGCTGGGAAGACCTCGACCGACCTTATAAACGAGTAGTGTCTGCTGCAATATGCTATTTTCGTAGGGGCCCTGGAATAATTGTCTCAACACGTAGTGGCCGGAAATATGTATGGGAAGTATTTTTGGTGGGCTGCCGGCGGCTTAACGTCATTGGGTACAAATTGTCCACTGCGGGATCGGCGGACGTCGGCAGAATTATGCATACCGCAGTTTTGCTGTGTTACAGTGATTAAATTCATTTAGACTTTAGACGCCCATCAAATTAAGAAATGCACACATAAATCGCCGCTGTGCTCCGCAAGCTCTCTTCTTCCACCCCTACCATCTCGCCCACCTCATGCAGAATCAGGCCCGTCCATCTGTACCCCATCCTTCTACCAACACAACTAACCCCCAAGGAGCTCGGTATCTGCCTATTTCTCCCTGAAACTTCGACGGTTCTGAGGCGTGCTATGTAGACAGACGATGTTTGACCGCTCCCGCAACTTCACAGTCACCGGGGGCACCTTCATTGGTCCGGTGAGCGTTAGTAGCAATTCGGATGAAAGCGGTGAGATCATCCGTGGCCTTGGGTTCTCCTAGAAATCTAATCCTTTCCAAATGAAATTAGATTTTCCGAATATCAGAATGGGCCATCTCAAGTTCTTGAAAGAAGTCGCCAAACATAATATTGTCCAATATCGGGATGTTTACCACAAGAGGACAGGCGTTGTAAAACGTCGTGTTCCAGAGGTAGTCGGGGTTCGGAGAATCAATCGAGCGCGTATCCATGGAAGCCGAGAGGAGTTCACCGCGGTCGTGTATGATCAAGGCTCTGATTTCGAAAAGGCAACCTATATTCTATTCTTAGTTGGCTATCCTCATGGAAAGTTCACAGCACCGAGCTCATGCGGAACGACGTGAAGAGTTTCGGTGAACAATTTCTTCGCAGACCTAAACCTCGTCTTGCCCCGCTGACATTCCAACCCAGACATCCCTCCTTAGTTCAGTTGTTTGGTGTGACTTCGGGATCCCGCCTCAAAGTATTAATCTACAATGACGGTCAGCGAGACTTTTCCTTCGAAGTCACTTTGAATTCAACAATACTGTAGGATTGATGCCACTAGATGCATTTCGACAAATCCATCAGCAATCTGTGCTGGTGTCGGGCTATCTGGAGTCTGAGCTCGTGTGTGATTAGCTTGTTTGATTCAAGGATGCCTTAACCGTTTCTTAATTAGGGAAGACATTTGTTGGTAAGTTTGAGAAGGCAATAGTTTGATCTTCAACTCATGGTCTCAAGGCCGCCCTTGATCACTGGATGGATGTCACCGGAGAATGGCTAGTTGTCCCGGATTCGTTTGGTTTTCGAACCCGACTAGGGGTGGGAACAGTCTTGTGGATCTGCATCTCGACTGGGCAGTTGTGCCTTGAGGTCAATGACGACAATAACCAAGATCCCACACCCCTGCCTCTGGGACTACAGGCCGACTCCATTCCACTCGGAGTTCATCTCACATCCGAGATAAACTTGGAGGAAAAATCCTATCCAAGATGTCTCTCCATGCTATCCACAACATGTCTTTCTCCTCTGGCCAGTGGCGCCGAATCGAGACTTATGATCCAGGCACTATTCTGTTTGGATCTCTTTCGGCACATCTGTTCGATCCATTTTCAGAAATGTCTGTATCACATAATCTGGGATATCGGGATGTTTCTATGGGGCGATGGGAATACACTGATTCATATAACCAGCATGGTTCTTCATTTTCTGATGAGGGCTTTGTCACAGTAGAAAACGGGTGGACACGGTATGCCTGTCTATGAGTTTTTCACCCCCGGCTGTGGCTCAACAGAAACCTAGTGTTGCGCTACCAGATTTACCCATCAACGAAGAGTGTCACTTCAGGAAACGCATATCTCTGACTTGGGAAGCAGACCGAGAAATTGAAAAAATCTGGCTCTCACAGGCAAACCATGTCATCGAGAAATCGGGATTGGATGCAGGTAAGTATCCTTCAAATGAACGCTTCTGTCCTTAGCTCAACGATAATCCTCTCAGGCGAATACTGTAGGTCACACTTGATGCAACCCACAGGTTTCTAACTTCCTCGCGCAGTCATCGTTCATCGTGTCATATTGCAATTCTCAATATCATCCAATGTGGATGAGTTTACTTTGCGAGGAACTTTCATGGCCGACACCCCAAGGGATGATATCTACCTTTTCTTGTTACCCACCACGATATATGACTCCGAATGCGGTGACTTGGGTGTTCCCCTTCCTCCGGAGAGCAAAACATGCTACTGGTCCTCCGACCCTGCGGGAGATGAACGCTTGCCTCAGCATGCCTTGGAAAAATTCTCTCTTCCCCAAGTGAAGTTTAGGGTCCTGGTATATGGGGCACAATGGAGCCAGGAGCTCTATGATTCAATCGCCGAGTTTCATCGCGCAAAAGAATTCGAACCGAATAGCCAAGATGTCGCCAATGAACTTGGATATCCCCTCGTGGACGTCGATAAGTTGAAGAATCTCATTAGGTACGCATTCTCTTTCTTGCTGGTGAATCGAACACTAATCACCGATTACAGACAATGCGCCTGAAGACTCTTGGTACTGAAGTACAGCATGGTGGATTTGAACAAGCTACAGGCTTGCCGGTCATGCGTACATATTTCAGAGTCATATGTATAGATTTATTGCCACGCCCCTTCGGGCAGACCTGGGTCCTCCACAGGAAGACTCTCTTTCTCAACTTTTCTTATTTTTCTTATTTGTGACATCATTTATGTGTAATAAATGATATAAGCCTCCGCATGAAAAAGAAACGCGAGTCGGAAGCACGTCGGCAGTTAGACTCGTTACCAGTCTGTAACCGATATCCAAAAAATGTGGCGAGCACTTTTGGCGGTTACAAAAAGTGCTCGCCACATTTTTGGATATCGGTTACAGACTGGTTACGAGTCTAAGTGGTAAGCAGCGCGTTGAGAGAGAGAAACCCCGTAGTAACTTATTGGTGACTTAGATCCTTAGGTACGCAGATATTTGCGGTGTAAAATTATCGTTTATAAGGATGGGAGCCGTGGGAGCTTTGTGCTGATGGCGAGTGGCAGGATGCCGATTGACGCGCGGCTGATTGACGCGCGGCTGCTTTTAACTGGCATCCTTTTTGAATCCTGTAAGCGACTCCCAAACTCAGATGCCTTCTCTTCAGGCGGCCAGAATCTCTAATTCTGCATACTGCCCCTCCTATCTGCCTGTGGCCATCTTTGGGGGCGGAACGGCCGGCGTCGGTCACGCAATGGCAGAGGCTTTTGCGCGATATACCAAAGGGCGCGCACACATCATTATCATAGGACAAAACGAGGCTGCAGCGAACACCCTTCTCGCTAGTTTCCCGAAGCCAGTCGGCGAGGACGCCAGTGGCTGGAGGCACGAGTTCGTCAAGTGCGATGTCAGCCTCATGGCAAACCTCCGCAAAATGTGCAGGGATCTGTGTTCTCGTCTCGAGAGGATAAATATCCTTGTTCTAAGTGCGGGGGCGAATACTTTGGGCTCTGCGGGCGAAACGGGCGAGGGGCTGGATTGGCATTTATCCTTGAGGTAGAAACAATATTTTTGGACGCGTCCTCTTCCAACTCCATATCCGGCAGATACTTCTCTCGTTTTGTATACATCCAGGAGCTCGCGCCCCTCCTGAATAAGGCGGCTGAGTTGGGACAGGATGCGCGGGTCATGTCGGTGCTCGGTGCCGGGTTCGGCCTTTCCTTTCCAACGGAAGACTTCAGTAATGCCCAAGCTCGCAGAAGCACTTACAAGTGGCTGAAAGGAGTGGGAGTGGTGAGCAATATCTCGTGTGAATGCCAAGTCCACTGTCTTATTCTGCAAGTCTCTTGCGGCAGTTAGGGCCGCTTCTATTAGTTCCCCGTACAACGACGCAATGGTGGCGGTAAGCACTCATTCCTGAATTCTTATCTTCGTCACTCATATACTTTTTCTCCTCAGTGGTTCGCCATCAAGTACCCTTCGGTTGCATTTACGCACATCCATCCTGGCATGGTCACGACGCCCGGGTTCAACAGCGGGGTGGGCCTCGGATGGCTTCTGGCTCCTCTTGGGTGGCTCCTCCACCTTCTAATAAGAATCCTTCTTGCGGTGTCGCCGGTACGAGTGAATTTCAAGTCTTCCATTCCGGGTGGCTGTTCTGATGTTCAGTTGCAGCAAGACTGTGCAGAATGGATGCTCTACGCGCTGCTCGATCCTGCGCATCCTCGGGGAATGTTCCTGACCAGCCGACACGGTGACATCGTCTCTTCTCGTGTATTCAATACAGGAGATGTGCTCGGAGAATCAGACAAGAAGGTTTGTGTTTGTGTTGACGTGATTAGTCGTTTGCTCAGTTTGGTTTAGGGTTTTCTGAACGGGACTCGGATGAAAGGATTCGGTGGGACAGATATTGCTGTGCGGGTGGTTTGCGAGGTTACAGAAGAGCTCACGAAGGAAAAATAGGCGGAAAAGGTCCGTATTATGTGAGTCCTTTAATTACCCAACCAGGCTTGTTGTAGTACACCTGCATCACGAAAATGTAAATGATTATTTCAGACGCTCTTTTATTGTATATGAAAGTCCAGTCACCACAGCTATTACTGGTCAAAAACTCACAGTCGCTCCATATTGGCTCGATTAGGTCCCCACGCCTTCCCGTCCCGCTCATTCTTTAACTGCGAATCGAACTGCCCGTCATACTTGTTCTCCCGCATCCAACTTTCGAGCGTGTGGCCCGTAGGGTGCATGCGCCGTATCCAATCCATGTCCTTCTTGATCACATCATCGCGCAGCACCCGCCAGAACGCAGAGAAATTCTCGCGGATGGTCGGGGAGCCGTCGCCGATTGTGGCCTGGTTGGCCGCGGGGTTATCGATCCGCTCGTCGAAATTGGTCCACCACTCGTCGATTGTCTGCCGCTTGAACACCGCCGGCTGGCCGGTAACGCGCGTGAAGGTCTGGTGGGGCCGTCAATAAGCACCGCCGTCCGCTTTATGTTTAAATTTGTATACCTCGACGAGATGATCCCACCCTACCTTCTCTGTGCTAATCTCGAGATTCTGCGCGGAAGTTTCTGCGCGGTGATCAAACGTCCAGCGCGCCCACCAGCCGAGGTCTTGCAGCGCAATCATGGGGATTTGCCCATCAGCGACCGGGGAAGCGAAGACGAAGGTGCCGTCTTTGCGCTTGTTCAGTGGGCCGAACATCACCTTGAAGTGGGTTCAGCGATAGAGCCGTGTCAATTAATGGTCAAACTTACACCTTTCAACATCTCCATGTATGGACCACTTGTGACCTGGCTCCAGCTGAGGCCGGTGTCGCTTACGATTGAGGGTTGTGCTTGGAGCCATTCACCGACGCGGGATTTTCCGTCCATGTGCGCGACCTTGTAGTCCGGGTTATATCCGGTATTCTAGAGGAACGATTGTTAGCGCGAAATACAATAAAGTAGAAGGAAGAAAACCAACCTTGAAAGGATGGGGCAGATTACTCCAGACGTAGTGCCGCAATGAAGCCGTTTGTTTGGCGATCTCGAATATTCGCATGCCGCTATACTGAACCAGCGTAAATTCAACATATCCCTCACCAAAACAAGATAAATGTACTTACGATTTCTTTCATTTCCCCGACAGTAAATCCGTCGGTGTTGATCCATGCGCCATAGGCCCCATGAAGAGCAGCCGCGACAGAGTCGAAGTCGTCAAACGCGCCTACCGTGAGTGATATCAGTTCCTCCGATATATTTATAAATGGCTGAACGAACCCTTGACGCATTCGACTCCGCGAGCCGCTAAGTCCTTGGCGGATTTGCTGTTGGGATCTCGGGTCAGGGCGCGTACCGCATACGGAGAATGACTTCCGTCCTCGGCGGGCTTAAGAAGCGCGTCGACAACGGCGCGTCCTTGGGCGCCAGTCGCGCCGATAACGAGAATAAGTTTGAGATCAGCCATTCTGGTTGTGTTGGATAATGTGGAGGTGTAGAAGTGGGAAGTTGAGATAGGCCCAACACCGTCCTTTTGTACGACTGGAAGTTGTGTACTCGGTCATCGCGGCTGGTTGACGTGAGAGTTCCGGGCAAGGCTTGGTGATCCCGAGTCGTCCGATGCTTCTTCGGGCATACGAATATATGCCCGAGGGTGGCACGTGTTCGACTTGTCTTCTTTTCACGACGACAGCGATAGCGCTCAGCAAGCGTGTAGGACAAGAACTGACAAGAGGACGACTCGGCGTTTACGAATGCCCCCGATACCAGTACTAAGTCATCCAAGCGTTATCTTATATGGTTCCGAGTCAGGACTGCTCGTTCTGCGGAACTCGAAGACATTCAAATCCATCTTCCATACAAATATCGAATTAATTCACCGCAGCAATATTGAGCTGGCAACACGCCTCCGGTGGCATGGCCTACAAATTAAATTTATGTTATCGCTTATCCAAAATGGAGGATGTGCAGATGTTCAACCGCAGAATCACTGTACTGAAAGATGAACATCAACGAAAAAAGGAAGTAGACTTTCAATTAGAAGGCTAACCATCGCGCCTATGATATTCTCGTCGTTCATCATGACGGTCTTGAAGGAAAACTTCTCATTCGACACCGTTTCAACATACGGGAGCTTCGACACGACGCGCCCCATTTCGAACACCTCTGTGGGTATGTTTCCCTCGGTGTCCTTGTCCCCGTCATCCGCCTCCACCACGCGAATCGAAGCGCACACAGTCGTCACAGGCCCAAGGGCACGTTGGGCTGCAACATGGTGGGGGTTAAAGTCCAGCAAGCGAATTGGCGCTGGCGTCCGCCACGCGTCGACACAGATCGTGGCCATCCGCTGCCCCGCGGTCGTGGCGAGGGAATGCATCGAAATCGAGGATGTAGAGAGCCAGCGCGTGGATGCCGGGCCCCACTCCTCCCAGGAGACCTCCATGGAAGAATCGGCATGGGGGTCGTCCACCAGCGCAAGCAGTGCAGAGCGGTGCGCAACAAACATGAACTCGTGCCTGGTACCGAAACTCCAGGCATCGAAGGTGAAGACGATGATTGCGTCTTCGGAGCGAGGCGAGAACGCGGCACGGCTGGGGAGGCGCGTGGAGCGGCACGGGTTGGGGTGGGCACGGCACTTGAAGGAGCCTATGTGGATCTGGTCTTTGACGGGCGGGAGCGCCAGCCATGTGATCAGCGACACTGGTCCTGGTTGGGAGGACGGCGGGAGGTGTAAGATATCGAGCGCCCCGCGCCGGGCACCTGACACGAGAAGTATCTCTTCCGTGAGGAAGACGACACCCGTGTTGGTGATGCCGAATGGGGTCTATGGGTGCATCAATGTCTGTTAGTCTAGATGCCGTTTGCCTACCGTTTTCGGGGTCCCAAGTTTCCAGTTGTACAAATGGAAGATGTTCTTGTCGGGCCACGGGTCGTCTAAGTATACAGTAAGCAACGCCATATTTTCACCAACAATATCGGTGCTGGATTCCGGCCCACCACGTGCTATATGGACGTCGTCGACGTGGATGATCGGGTTGGCCGCCAGTTCATGGGGCTTTCCGGTCGAGAAATCAAGAAGGATTATTTCAAGCGACATCTGTGTGGGGTTGTGTTGTCTCCGCGTACTACAGGCAGACAGAATGAGAAGGGACGAACGAAATAACGAGAAAAGAAGGAATACTAGGCGACCAGTGCAATGAGATTATGCTCCTCCAATGATGTCCCGAAGTCGATGACGAACCTGGGACCGATGTCGTTGGAGGTCCATATCCTGATCGGGCAGAGTGTGTATGTATCTGACATCAGCAGAAGGAGAGCCGTGATTCGAGGCACTCTCCAGGAGACAAAAGTCTGAAGTGAGATTGTGTATGCCACTGGAGTCGAAGTCGAAGGAGATGTCACGAGAGTACTGTGTTCAAAATTTAACCAGGCGGATTCGCGGTCACGGAGAGCTGCAAGACGATCCGAGACGCTTTCCCCCATCAGTCGTTTTGGATTCTCTTCGACAGCTGCTTGGTCTAGTTCAAGCAGATATTGGATCAGAACCGAGTTTTGGATGTAGTGATGTACTTGGCTTGGCTTCAAGCCAAAAAGCCAGGAAGCCAAAGCCATGGCTTCGTCAGCCAAGCCAAGCCAACCACAAGGCTTGGTGAGGGCTTTGGCTTTGGCTTGAGACTTGTGAAGCCAAAAGCCAGGGCTCAGAGCCGTGGCTTGAACCGAATCAAACTGAAATCGGCAGTCTCCGGGTCCAGCGGCATTTTTAGTTACCTTTTAGCCGCCCAACGTTAACTTGCGTGGCGCCGTGTTTGCACCCGAACATCGCCGGCTTTAAATTGCACAACTAAGAATGCAGTCTGTTCCAAGTCTGTTCTTTGTCCTATGGCTGATTTAGTATTTTACTTTCGGTTTAATAACATTTTCCTAGTCAACTTGTAGTTGTATAAATCCTGTATGCTTGAGTCGACTCCTTCAGACTTCGTTCCACTTGTGCGCGCGAAGACTGAGGTGGGTGACTGCAATAAAGGCCTCGACTCTCATTCGCCGTATGGATCTACTTTTTGGGTTTGCATTACGTGACGATGCCGGTCGAATGACCCTCATCCGACGCGGCCCTTGGGGCATGAAGCTCGTAGTTCAATATTTTCGCTCAATTAACTGGCAGACTGATGGTATTTCCCTAGCGGTTGCAAACTTGAAGTTCACACAGATATTGGAAGAAATGCAGTTTCTTTGGTGCGTATGCGGCCTATTTATTTTGGCACCTTTAATTCAACCATCGCGTATTTATAAAACAAAAATAAAAATAATAACGAAAGCCAAGGCTTGGGCCAAAGCCAGGCCAAGCCAAGCCCTCCGCTCTGGCTCTGGCTTTGGCTTGAGGAATCCAAAGCCAAAGCCCTATGAAGCCAAGCCAAAGCCGGGGTATTAAAGCCAAGCCAAGCCAGAACATCACTATTTGGATGATGTCGCTGAGAAATCGGTTCCCAGTCCTTTTGCAGGAGCTCAGATCCTCCGAGGAAAGGTACAGAAGAGACCCCAGTATAAGCCCAGGTGGAAGGCCCAGTAGATATAGACCCATCAGTTCGAATGGTGGATAACGAGTGTCTGTGGGAGCAAGGTGTTTGGTCTAGTTTGTATCGAATGGGCCAGTACCTGTCACGCGTGACATCCTTTTGTACCGAACGGCCATGTGCAAGACTCCGGATATTGCGCTTTGACACCTGTCCGCTTCGGTGGCCTCGAAGCCGAATTCGGCACAATTCTCTGTGGTTAATAGACCAATATTCTCCGGATGAGCACCGGCCACACTCTGGATCCGTCGCGGTCCATTAACGTCGCATCTCCGATCCTAGTCAATCAGCTCAATCAGCTTCTTACGTCTCTGGGTCTGGAAATTGTTGTCGAATCGCCCAGGGACTTAACCCCCTCTCTGCTCATCATTATTGTCGAGGCGTTACTGTCTTCTCGTCTCCCGATACCCAGTGACCAGCGCTCAGCGATCTTCTCGTCAGCATCAGCAAAAGTATACTGCATGAAAATTTTCCTCGGGGTTCTGCAGGCGGACATTCTTCGGCAGGATGTTGGTCTCGGCAACATCGACCCGCACCTGCTGGCGAAAGGCGCAGACACCGAGACAATATTCGTGGGGCGCCTACTCTGCTGGTACGGGCGCCGCATCGGACTGGTCTCGCGCCGCTCCGGTGGTGACGATCGCCGCGGCGCTGCGAGCCCGTCCACATTGACGACGACCACGAAGCGCACGAGCCCCGTACATGTCTTCTCTTCTACCCCTCTGGGGACCATAGAGTCCAGTACCACTGTCAGCGACGACCAAGAGGCGGATCAGGGACCATCCCACTCCCCCGCCGAGGAACCCCCTGGCGTATTTGTCCCCCGTTGCATCCACGAGGTGTCCACTCCGTCCTCGTTCTCCACCCACCTCCCGTCAGAGCACTCGCCGCAGAACACGACAGTGCGCTACACGGGCTACATCGAGTTGGTCGACGAGGCATCCGAGATCGCGGTCTTCGAGGCCCGTCGCGCGGAGGAGAAGCATGCGCAACTGGGCCGCTTAGGAAAGCATCGCCAACAGGCTTCTGTCCCTGAGGAGACCCCTCTACCTGATGTTCGTCGTATCAGCCTATGTCCACTACCGTCACTGACATGTCGCCAGGCTCGCTCACTTGCAAATAAGTGCGCACAGGCACACAAGCGCAAGGTCGAGGTGCTCCGCAAGAAGGCCGATCTGCTCGAGGAACTAGCGCGGCTCCAGGTCAGCGAGTATTACGCGGCGCTGCAAGATGGTGGCTAGCGTGGCATCGCAGCTTGGCCCTTTGTCGCGCCGTCGGAGTACGCCGCGCTCTAGGGGACACCTTGTCCCGTTATCAGGCAGAAGCTTCTCCGCGCCGCCAGCCTGCACCGCCGAATAGTTTGCGGCGGCCATGCTGCCATCCGTCACGGAGGTGAGTCTTGGATCCTACACCAACGATCTTCACTGACCCGATCTCAGGCTTGCGGTCCCACTCCATGGCGGGGTGGTGTAATACTGCTACCTCCCCCCTTGTCCGTCCGCCTCGGCTGCGGAGGCGCTAATCCCGTCGAAGTCAGCATGGCGATGCCCACTTATAGGCGCCTGATTAGGCGGCCGTCATCAATTTTTTTTAAAAACGTTCTTGGCTGTTTCCACCGCCATCGGCATTGACGGCGGCTAGCACACCATGTTCCCGCCTTCGATGTACAGCGTCGCTTTCGCGATCTTCATCGCGCTTTATCCAAATCGTGACGACGATCGTCAGCGATCGTCCGAGTCTAATATTAGGCTATGTCTATAATGCACTTCCGTGCTCTTGCGGTCGGAATTTCAATGAAATGTACAAAATTTTTGGCCAGGGCCGCATTTTTGAGTCCCGCCTTGGTCCCGCCTGAGTGTACCTGGGGCCTCTGTTCTAAACATGCGTAAGCTACACCAAACCAACAAGCCCTTTCCCACTAACCCACTTACCTTCGCGATGGTCGTCCAACTGCTCGATCTGCCGCCTGAACTCATACTAGGCCCGCTTCTGTACCTTTCCTCGAAGGATCTGAGCTCCTGTATGAGGACTGGGAACCGATTTCTCCGCGACATCATCCAAAACTCGGTTCTTATCCAATATATGCTTGAACTGGACCTGGCAGCTGTCGAAGAGAATCCAAAACGACTGGGGGGGAAAAGCATCTCGGATCGTCTTGCAGCTCTCCGTGACCGCGAATCCGCCTGGTTAAATTTTGAGCACAGCACTCCCCGTGATATCTCACTCGATTTCGACTCGAGCGGCATATATGATCTTACTTCCGACGTTTATTTCGTGGGGGACGCACCGGCACCAGGCGCTTCTTGCACGGGGGTTCGGTACATTCACACTTCGTCCAGCCACGATGGGGGATCGCAGTGGACGACCATCGACGCCGGTTCCAAGAGATCCGTCATTGATTTTGGGACAGCGTTGGAAGAACACGATCTCATCGCGCTCGTGACTTTGTATTTATTCCTCGCTCCTTATCTTGTACTCTCCTCCTCATACTGTCTGCCTGCAGTACACGCGGCGAACAAAACTCTACGCAGATGTCGCTCGACATAGTGCTTCTAAATCTTTCAACCGGAAAGCCCCATGAACTAGCCACCAACCCGATAATTCATGTCGACGACGTCGATGCAGCCCGCAACCGGCCGGGAATCAGCATTGAGATCGTCGGGGAAAATCTGGCCCTACTCCTCGTCTACTGGGACAACGAGCAGACCGATAAAGACGCCTTCCATCTGTACAACTGGAAGCTTGGCACGCCGAAAATGGCACCCCTGGGCATCGTAAACACGGGCGTCGTCTTCCTCACGGAAGAGATCATCCTCATCCCGAGCGCGCCCAATGAGTCGCTCGAGCTCGACATCTTCTATATTCCGCCGTCCTCCCAACCCGGAGAGGTGGCGCTGATCACGTCGCTCGCCCTTCCGCGCATCAAGGATTCGTTCCGCGTCGTTTCCTTTCAGTGCCGCGGCGAGCCCAACCCGCGCCACCGCCCGGGCCCGGCCGCCTTCGCGCCGCGCCCTGAAGACGCTATCATCGTCTTCACCTTTGAGGCGTGGAGCTCAGCCACCGGGAACCACTTCATGTTCGTCGCGCACCGCGCCGCGCTCCTTGCGCTCGTGGGTGACCCGCTCGTTGCGCTCACAGGCAACCCCACCGAGGTGCCCTGGAAGGCGTGGAGCGCGTGCACACGCTGGCTCGACGCGCCGACGCTTTCGATGCACTTCATCACCAATACCGCGGGGCAGCGGCTGGCCGCGATCCCCGTCGACGCGTGGCAAACGCCGGCGCCGATTCGCGTGCTGGACTTCAATCCCGCGCACGTCGCGGCCCAGCGCATCCTGGGGCCGGTCACGACCGCGCGTGCGTCGATTCGCGTGGTGGAGGCCGACAAGAATGGACGTGGGCGTCGCAGGCCCCGGGGGACACTGGACCGCGACGGGGAGGGAGATGTGTCCACCGAAGCTGACGGGAATGTGTCCACCGAAGCTGAAGGAAACTTATCCATGGAAGCGCTCGAGCTGGGGCGCATCGGGTCGAAGCTCCCGTATGTCGAAACGGTATCAGTGGAGAAGTTTTCCTTCCGGGCGGTGATGATGAACGACGAGAATATCATTGGTGTTTCGGTTGGCGTTCTCATTGCATGTTCACTCTTATTTCATTGATGTGCTTTTTTACAGTACGGCGACACGGCGCTGGAACGTCTGCATGTCCTCCATTTTGGATAGGCCATGACACAAAATAGATGTATGGACGTCCGCGATTGCATGTTAATTTCTTTCTTTCTATGTGTGTGCACTTTTTTTCAGTACGGTCCCTTGACGCCTCGGCGGTGGAACGCCTCTATATCCTTACGGATAGACAACAAAACAAAGTCATCATGTGTTGTGCCTCGAGAATAAATATATGTGATGCCATGGTCAAATACAGGGTATCGCGCAAGGGAATGCCGCGGGTTTAATACACACAAATGCGAGTCGTCCAGTCCGAGAACACAAACAGGTATAATGCGATCGGGTATCATCAAACATGCGCATAGCTCAAGCAGGCTCGTCTTCCAAAAGCAGCGCCGAGAATGCGCTGGAAATCAAGCGCATCAAGCGCGATGTTTGCGCAAGCGGGCCGCCCAGCAGATCCGCGAGGCCGTGCTCGCGGATAATGGCGGGGATGCTCCGCGCCTGGTGTTCCTGCGCCGCAATGATCGCCATGTAACTGTCGGGGACCTCTGTCTGCGTGATATGCACGAGGAAGTCGATGGTGCCGGCGTCGAGGAGGGCCTGCCTGTTCTCAGGGGACGAGGCCATGGCTGTGATCAGCCGGAGGAAGAAGAGAAGACGGTAGCGAGGTCGGAAGCTATCTGGGAGGGAAAGAGAGTGGCCGTCGCGTCTGGCGCTGCTGGACAACGAAGTGTCGTGAGAATGGTGCCTGCAGCTCGCAGATGATATATAATTGCAACAAACCTGTGCTTCAGCATGTACCCCATGAGCTTTGAAAGTAGCGCGATTTTTGATTCCTGGGCGCTCCGTAAAAGAAACACTCGGAGCGCTTGGTCCTGCGCTACATCGAACGTCAACGAATGGATCAAGTCGTCCGGCTCGAGTTTTGAAACGCATGGGAGTTGACACACCGACGGACTACGACGGTTTCGGGTTAATTATCATGACGAAAGTATGCAGGAGAAAGGCATTACTGACAGATCGAGCGTCAAGTAGAGCAACGAATCGTCATGTGGGACATCCCTCTCTGAGTCCAGGAAAATCGCGCGTTCACGGACCGCGAAGGGGGGGGTCTCAATGGCCGTGATGATGCGGGGGGTCACCCAGGTAGTGCATATGGGATGGCCGAACACGATCGGACGATGTTCTTGATACGCAACCAAGTCCAGCAACGCGGCGTTGCTCGCAACGAGGAGGCGTCGACGGTGAGAAGAATGGTGCCCGTTCGTTTCGATTTGGGTGATGATGTCCTGTTTATTGAACCCGTGGTATGTGCGAATTAACATCAGGACGTCGAGAAATCCGACTTCAAGAACAGCGCGGCAGAATGAACTTCGCGTTCGGACGAGCCGCGAGATGAAGAGGATGAACGGTAGCATCGAGATGGAGGTCCATTTCTGAGTTCCGGAATATGCGTCCAACAACGGTGAAGAGAAAACTTTACGGAGGGAGGGATTCCTATTATCATGGGAGGGTTAGAAATCGGCATGATAATTCATTATTCCTGTTTAATCAACCGACCATAGCGGAGCCAACTGAATCAGGATCTCGGAGAGAAGGAGCCGGAGCTCTAAGGAATCCCAGCGGGAGAGCGCACGGACGAGAAATTGTGTCTCCCCCATGCCGATTTGCCCGAGCAGCAGTCGCAGCGCCTTCCCATTCACTTCTTCGCGGTACAATCCTTGTCTTTTATGACGTCGGCGATGAGATGATTAAAAATTTCCATCTCGAGCGCACCTGGAAAATTCCAATACGTGGGCATAGATCTCCTCGACATGGTTTATGAGTGAGGCCTTCTGGTCGAGAAGCGGGAAGTGCTGGGCGATAACAGAGAGCTGCCTGAGGATAACGAAGTGGTCTATGCCACGTATTGTCACCCTCCCTAGCGCCTTGATTGCTTTTCCTGTAAGCGCCCCAGGGCCCGGGATGGTGCTTGAGGAGGACCCGGACGAGGTTTCGTAGGTAGACGAGGGAGAAAGAGAGGGTATAGAAGGCGGGGAGCCAGCCAGCGGCCCATCCGCAGTGGTCGCCATTGTCATCGAGTCAGCCTAAAATGGGGGTGAGCTTGAAAGGAAAGCAAGCGCCCATCTAATTCAAAGGCTGTTAATGCTCCGCAGTGCAGTGCATCAAATTTGTCTGCGGAAGGTGAGATGCGGGTATCAGAAACCACAACTTCTGTTGAGGTACGAAGATTGAGGGTCACGTGATACTTTTAACGCGTCCATTCAGACCAAGCAAACACAAACTTAGAACCCAGATCGAAGAAATAGTTGCGACGAGAAAAATTGAACTAGTGGATTGAGCCGAACCATCTTTACTTTTGAGAATAGTGTTTTGCTTCCCGATTAAAATGACTGCATAGATTTTAGGTGCTAAACGGGTAAAGCTTTCGAATGACTTTATGTAAGAGGAATATACTACGACCAGCCTCCCAACAACTTACGGTCTAAGCAGATCTCCGGGAAATTTTTCAGAAGAAGACAGGGTGGTGCCAATGGTGCGTGTTTACCGCCCTCGCGATCTGGCTAATCCGGACCAGCTAGAGTGCAGTTCTGTGCTTATGAGGTCAGAGAATAACAAGAAAAAAAGATACAAAGTATAAGTAGGCTGCGCTCAATGAAATTCTCATTTCCACCAGAGAAAATTGAATAAATCCCGAGTCTCATATACTAGTGTAAATCAAGTATTTTTTTCCTTAAAGGCTCTAGCTTACGCTAAATACGGCCTAAAAAAAGTACAACTGGTCCTAGTTTGGTGTAAACGACGGAGGAGGTAAATTAGTATGTGGTATGGAAGGGCTTCACAATCAACGGCAGTTGGCTCCCCTTCTCCTTTTCTGCCAAAACGATGGGCCTTTGCAGCGGGGTGCTGGTTCTCCCGATCCCTCCTTTTGGCACCGCCGGCTCGAATTCGAAGGCACGAATGAGCGTGAAGAGAAGGGCCTTCATTCTAGGGAATACAAAAATCAGTGGTGCACGCAGAACTAACGCGGTCATACTCAGCGAGTGAAAACCGGAATCCGATGCAGTTGTGCGGTCCAGCTAGGAACGTCAGTAGATGTGCCCATACACCAGGAATAGAGTTGACGGCATCTGGGAGATGTTCCCAGCGCTCCGGCCTGTAAGGCTGAAGGGTTAGTTGCCACCGGAGAATAATAGTAATCACGCACTTGAATTCAGCCGCGTCGTCCCCCCAAGTTTCTGTGTCCGTATTTACGGCCAGGATCGGAACATGTATTATTTGCCCTTTTGCAATGCTGAAAGAAATCTGTCAGAAGATGTTCCTACATGAGTGTTAAAATCAGCATACGGGAGGCTATCATGGGCTCTTCCTTCCTTGTCTATGTACGGTTTACTGAGAGGTAGGACGTCGTCTGCCATTGCCTTCCGTGTGGTAGAGGTGAGGGGGGAATGAACCCTCATTGTCTCTCTAACCTACGAGTTGCGAGTTAGATCAGCTATAGCGCCTTTCGACGGGAGACTATCTCTGACCACGCTTTCGAGATATGGCAACGCATTGAGCTCGTCCATTGTTGGGTTATCTGTTGAAATACTGAATAACTCCTCCCGAAGTTTAGCTTGCGCTTCTTGATTCATGGAGAGAGCGTGAAGAGCCCACGATGTGGCAGTACTGAGTCTAATCAGCACATGGTCAATCTCGCGGAGCAAAGACAAACCTGGTGGTTTCGTGACCGGCTACGAAAAAGGTTGGAATCTCTGGATTTCGTCAGTGGAAGAATCCTGGATTTTCAGGCTAGGCTCACGAGAAATCGTTTCCGTGTCGCTCATGCGGTGATGGTCCGGAACATTCTTGGACAGGTTCGCTTTGAGAAGCAGAGAGAGCAAATCGCGCCGACCAGATGAGATCAATGTATCGTCCTTGGATGCCTTTAAAGACGCTTTGCTTTTCTCGACTAGTTGTCGCCCAATAGCAAACATCTTTGCCCGCGCAGCATTCAGTGCAAGAACTCCAGGCATAGGCTGAAAATTGGATTTAATCAGTGTTGTAGGTTGAGCGCTGGCAATAAGTTGGTACCAAAAGCAAAAGAATCGGAACCGTGACCTGCGCTAAACGGAAGCCAGCATCACGCTGAGCGGAGGGGGAATGGAACAGTGCGGTGAAGGCTTCATTGAGCTCATTGGGCTTTCCCATGTCCATTGCGTTGAATTGGTAATTAAATCCTGGGTGACGTCAGAAGTCGCCTACCACCTTCACATATCGAACTAACCCGCCTATTCGAAGTTAAGTAGAAGGATTACGGGAAAATGCACTAGTGCGAACTAACCTGCCCGATTACATCGAGTGTCATTCTTCTCAGCCAGGACAGCACTTCAATTTGTGCTGAATTCCCTACAGTGGAAACCTCCCTCGCCCATATGTCCCGGAGCTAGTGTCGTCTTAGAATATTGTATTAGAAGAATGCTAAACCTCCCACACCTGTACCGATTTTTCAATGAAAACTTCAGTTATTCCCCTGATTTGCGCGATTCCGAAAGCGGGATTCTAAAAAATCGGCTTCAAATTTATAGGTTCTGGAAAAGCTAACCATAATTCGTCGCTGCGAAGGGGTCATCGTGGCAGTTAGAGTAATGTGATACGTGAATATTACTTGCCTGACGCTTATGCGCATCTAGCTCGACGCCAAGCACCCCTGGCGCAACAGTCAAGCAGAATAAAAATACAGGACTTGACCGTACCCTTTCCCATCAACCGCGCCGAGTTGGCGAGCATTGGCTCGGGTTTCTGATACAGGGTACCGTTGGCAAAAACATGGTTTAAGGCCTTGAGGTCGGATGTGTGCAGCTCCCTGACCTAAATATCCATCATCAACCAGTATCGACGGGAATGAGAGATCACTGGAACGTTAAATAGTCCTCGTAGCTGGAAATTTGCACCGTATTTCTGTCGCCACTTATCCGTCAGATAGGCATCGTCCTGGGCACATTTATTAATGAGGGTTGAATGCCATGAATTTTAGGCCAATTCCGACTGACCGCCAATTCTTTAAAGTGCCCGACTAGTAGACTTGGGCTCTTGGGTCCGACGATATCCCGCAGCGGAGATGTAATATCACGATAGATGAAGTGGATGATGTGGAAGAGGAGGTAGCAACATAGAGTCCCTAGAACAGGGAGAAGTAACCCTAAAAACATGGGTGAATGTGGGTCGTGGGGCAAAGCTGACAGCCAACTTTATAACACGAAGTCCTAGAGCGATCTCACGCTTAAACTTCTGAATCGAAGTCGGTTCGGCACGAAATGTGCGCTCGGCTCGGACGCAAATTGAACTGAGAGTAAGAAGTAATGACTAGACGTATACGTAGATTCCGCTGCCGTTCGCAGGACTGAAGTCGAAGCCAGTCACGTTGACAAAGAATGGCGTCAGCGGTGATTGCCGTAGGGCAGAGTACACGTTCAGTGTGGAGAGCCTCAAAAGTGGTAAGTCAGCAGTTTCCGTGACGAGGGAATATGCACCCAAATTGACACTGCGCTCAGTGGGTTCCTAAACCTAAAAAATGTAGAACCAGTGAGATGGCATAGACAGTTATAGGCATCCAGACCTGTCTGTCTAGGTCCGTCTAGCTGCGTCTAGCTCCGCCTATGTCAGTTCGAGGTCAATCTATGCCGTCTCACAACTTCTAGGAAATTTTGGGCTTAGGAACCCGCTGAACGTAGTGATAGGTCGAATCTGGTCGAAGACCAAGGTGTTCCCGCCTACCGAAGAAATATGAGGTATATCGCGGTTAGACCGGTGAGGTATAACCTTCGGTAGAGCACGGCTCTCACCTCGTTGAATATTGGTTGAGAGCCAGGGGGATTGTAAAATTGGACAGAGCTGTCAGTGTCGGTGAGTTGAGAGGTTAAAAAATATCTAGCACGATTCGGTGAGCGATATTATAGTCGTGCGGACCACAATTTCCGTGCCGAGCGTTAATCGATTCCTCAAAAACTGGCCTTGCCCAGAAGGTTAGGAGATTCTTTTAAATCGTTTGATCCTGTGACGATCATCAACACTGCCAGTGGTAGATGAGTCCAAAATGTGTGAAGATCGAAGAGTAAAACGTGGGCAATCTCGACTTGGCGGGATAATGTCAAGAAGAAGCCCGAGTATTGGATAATGCGGAAAAGGTCGAAGGGTCTTGCTCCGTTATTGGGTAGAATACCTGTGGAGTGCGGTTGAGAGTCACACGGCGTCGTCAGTTGGCTGCGTTTCGAGTTGATACTATCACTAGACCAGGGCGCCGCTTTGGGACCAGATAAGATGTGCAAGATAGGCGGAAGACTGGCCCACCACCCATTCAGCCGATTGTTTTTTTCCTGA
Organism: Mycena rebaudengoi; assembly: GCA_029282285.1. NCBI lineage: Eukaryota > Fungi > Basidiomycota > Agaricomycetes > Agaricales > Mycenaceae > Mycena > Mycena rebaudengoi. The sequence goes on from JARJCX010000166.1 coordinate 121,327, forward strand.
GACGTGGCGGCATGTGGGAGGCGCGTCGGACAGCGATTGCTTCGACCGGTATTTCATTCGGTGCAAATTCGGTGAGGTATGTGCGCGTCTTGTAGGATCTACATAGATATCTCATCAATCCAAGTGAATCGTATTGTTGTCAGTGACTCGGTGGTGGTGGGAAGGTTACTCAGTAACTCCTGTCACATCGGCTTTATCAGACGATCATCGGCGATTAATCTCGCGCCCTTCTTGCACCATTGCACCTTCAAGTTGGAACCTGCCAGCACCATCTTGAGCTTGTCTCTTGGTCGCAACTATGGATCTGTGGGAGTTTGCTGTTTCGCAATTCGACTGTGCTTGTGGAGCGCCGGATTTCAATCATTGACGCTGTGTCCACTGGCAGCTTCGATGGCCCTGGCAGATGTGACATCGCCGCCAAATCCTCGCAGGATACCGCCTCTAATAACGAAGACCTTCTCCTGCACGTCCCAATGAAGTGGCTCTCCGTTGGCTTGTCTCAATCGGCTTGCGAGGCACAGAACTCGGAGGACATTGCCAAAAGGCAAAAATGTCGCAATATACCTGGTAGCGCTGGCTACCCCAGTGCTGCTGCATGGAATAGACTGAACGCGTCAATATCGGGGCGCCTGATTGTAGCCGTTCCGTCTGCCAAATACTGTGCGAGTCTTCCTGGGGGCGCGTGTACAGACGAACAGTGGGGGAGTGCGCTCTTCCGGAATTCGATTCCCGGAGCCATGAATGCGGTAACGCCGCCTTCAAAGTTTATATTCCTGTGTTAATATCTTTCCAGGTTAATTGGGAACAAGTATGAACGAGCCGTGCTCCCTCGGCCAAAATTCCATTCACGTCTTTCGCTAGGGTTATGATTTGATGCCGCCTTCACTTTGCCTCCGCAATGCAACGACTTGCGGTCAAGGAGATGTACCTCTGTACTCTGTAGAAGCAGTCGCAGTCGCCGATGTACAGGTACGATTCGCCTTGTCAATATCTCGGGGCGACTCACGCCTCCGTTAGGCCGCCGTAAAATTTGCCACTGCGCATAACCTGCGTCTAGCTGTCAAGGCCTCTGGGCACGACGTCCTCGGACGCTCGACTGCGCCGCACTCCCTACTTATACGCACTTCAAACTTCCAAGATATCACCTTCACCGACGCGTTCAAGGTGGGGAAGCACAACGAGGGGTCCGCGGTCACAATGGGCAGTGGTGTACACTTGCAAACGTTATACAAGTCGGCCAAATTGATAGGCAAGATCGTGGTAGGGGGGACGGCTGCAACAGTCTGTGGTGCTGGCGGTTACCTACAAGGGGGTGGACACTCTGCCTTGAGTCCGACTTTGGGCCTGGCTTCGGACAATGCTCTTGGTTCGTCAATGTATCTCCCCACGACCTGGGTCTCATTCCATCGACTCCAGAATTTCAGATCGTCATCGCAAGTGGTGCGCTGCTCAAGGTTAATAGTATATCGCATCCAGACCGTCCGTCCCTTTTGTTTTTCTGTCTGAAAGCGTCGTAACTTATTAGAAGTATCAAAATCTTAGTATTCTACGCCCTTCGCGGCGGTGGCGCCGGCAGCTGGGGCGTACTGGTGTCCGCCACCGTCCGCACATTCCCAACCTTCAATGCGACGTTCAGCCTCGTCAGCCTCGCCTCAGACAACAACACTGCCCTCGCTGCGATTGCTGCCCTACATGCCCAGCACATATTTGACCTCGACCCTGTCCGCGGCGGCCAATATTTCTTCTTCACCCGAGCGTCTCCAAACGCGACGGCGATATTCTCTGTCAGCACGTTCCTACCCAATATTACCGTAGCGAAAGGCACTGCGGTGCTGGAGCCATTTATTTCTGCCGCGAGGGCGATTCCGGGTGTGTCGGTCGTGGAGGAGGTATATAGGAACGAAAACATCAACGATGTGCTGTTCCAGGCGGACGATGCTGTCGGGTTGAATCTGGCGTTGGGCTCCGGAGGCTCTGTATAGGAGTTCTCCTAAGGCGGTGGGGAAAGTTTACAAGGAACTTTTGGATGGGGGAGCTTTGGGGTGCGTTTAGCTTGTGGATTGTAGGCTAGATAAACGTATTGATCCTTTTCGTTTTTCTTTCAGAATTTTTGCACATCTCGTGGCCGGCGGACAGGTTTCAGCAAACGCTCGAATTTCATCGGCACTGAACCCCGCCTGGCGGACAGCTAAAGTGCACGTCAGTGATATTTTTTATTTGTGGTTTGCGGCTCTGAGCTCCATTTATGATGCAGGTGCTCCTCGCGAACAGCTGGGAGGACTCGGCGACGCTCGCCGAGGTCAACACTGTGCGGACTCGTTTCAAGAGTACCCAGCTCGCAATTTTGAAGCAGATCTCTGGACCAGATGCGGGCGCGTACTCGAACGAGGCGGATGTTCTGGAAGAAAACTTCCAGACGACACTCTTTGGCCCCAACTACGCCAGGCTCAGCACTATCAAGAAGAAGTACGATCCTACGGACCTGTTTATTGTCCGCGTTGGAGTCGGGAGCGAGCGATGGGACCAGTGGGGGCTGTGCACCATTTAAACGGAATGGGGCATTAACACCTGATTGAGATTTATTACTGCTCTTACCTTCCGCCTCACCACTTGCACTTGAGTTCAATTGAATATTACATGGAACAATGTGAAGAATTTATTTAACCGTTAACGTTGGTGCACTGGCTTGCAAACTCAATCCGTCTTTGCTGCATAAAGGACGGGTAATGTTGAAATACCGGAAATGCCTTCTGACTTGGAGTTAAGTATCTTTCTCTGTTTGCGGGGTGTCACATCACGCATCTGTCACACTCCCTCAACGTCTTCCATGCTTCCCGCCAGCCCTTCATCTTCCTCGGTTGGGATTGGATTCGAGTTCCGGCTCAGAATTTCACTGGCACCTGGGCTCGGACGAGAAGGACAACCCATGCGACACTGTATCGTTCGCACCGATTTGCGCTATACCTCAAGGGTGTCTAAATGGACCATGAGTGGTATGTGATCTGGTATCCGGGGTCCTGGCAAAACAGTTTTCACCACTTTTCAACGAAGTTTCGCTGTATCTCGCGATCCTGAATGGTTTTCAGTGGTCTTTGAGAGAGAGATATCTTAAATCATAGTCTTAAATTATTCCTACCAACAGAAAATAGCCATAACCCGCATGTTTCTAATGGTAAGGATTAAAAAACAAACGGCGTTGATCAGTGCCGGAATTGATCCGGATTGTCAATAAGTATCCACAACGTTCGACGGGAGCTCATCGGCATGCCTCAGAGTGCCCTGGGAACCTGAAATGGGACATTTTTGAAGGGTCATTGCCACCTTAGACTTCTCTATCTTCAGTCTTCAGAATTTGTTGGAGTCATCTGCTCTGCCCACTCACCCTCCAACCTTCCATCCTTAACGGCATTTATGAAGTTCATGGACCGTTTCAGACTTCAAAAATACATTAAACATATTCATTCAGTTTAGAGTAGACACATAAGTTATAACCGTTCCTACGACTTCTTGTAGCTGTCTGGCCCGCCACATCGTTTGTGCACTTTGGTCCTGCTTGTGCCAGTGCCCCATATGGAGTCGGATCATCGGACGGAGAGATAGCCGGGTGGTGGTGGTTCTGGTAAGTATCCGGGGTCCTGGCAACGAGATTTTCGGTAGTCACGTCCAGAGGTTTTGGTTTCGACACCCCTTGCTATACCTGCTGATATCTGCTCTCTTGATCCGCACAAGACCTGGAACATCTACCTGAGGGGTCCCTCTAAAGCTAGCACTGGTGACCTGCGCCACGGAACGTGTCCACTTTCCCAAGAGACGAGGAGCCCCTCGGCGTCTGGTGTGCGTGTTCTTGTTTATTTTTGTACCCACAATACGCAACTTGATCCCAATCTCCCGTGTTGCTTGCGTGGGTTCAACTCAGCATGTAAATCGTCGCAATTTTGTGAAAGACTTGTTGATTTGACTAGCGCGAGAAGCAGCGCGAAGACTTTTTTTTCTGCACAATAAACAAGGTGGATTTGTGGCACTTACAATGCCAAGAGGAACATAGGCTCATCCCTATTCACGTGGCATCGCAACAGTCAGGGCTGACTTTTCCTGCCAGCTGCTAGATCCTTATCCAAACGGTATCCAACAACCTCCGCGACAAATGAACAAGGCATGTTCTGAGGCATGTACCCAAGTGCCAAGTACCTTCGTCGATGCGCGCCTTTGTGCCGACTACCACGCACGTAGACTTGGAACCCACACCAAAGCAAACGGCTTATTATCTTAGACGAGTTTGTCTGGGCCAGAGCTCCCGCCACAAGCACGGCTCGAGAAGCGACACGTCAGGGCGCATCACGAAAAGATTAACGAGAATGACAGCTGCTGTTCTATAATATGGATTAGTATCCTCACAAACCACTTCTCCTTCTCCCCCAACAAGCGCGCGCTTCAAGAATCTCCTTGCCCTCCTCTCACTGTCACTACTGATTTTACTCTGGCGGCGCAGCCAGCATGTCCAACATCGCTATTGTCGACGACCATGACCCGCTCGTTCAATACGGGGGAACTTGGGTCGACGATGGGGCCTTTCACGAGTTTCAAGCCACCACGAAATGGTCGTCGACCCAAGGCTCAACGGCGTCGTTCACCTTTGATGGTACAGCTGTCTTCATCTGCAAAACATCTGCGGTACTGACTCTCACTTCAGGAACTTCGATTACAGTCTATGGCTCTGTTTCACGCCGAAAGCCACCCCAGCCCAGTATGACCTTCACGATAGACGGCTCCTCTTCCCTAAGCGGCTCATTTACCCCCGCCAACGAGGTCTTCCAGTACCACCAGGCACTCTGGACATCACCTACACTCAGCAGCGGAACTCACACCATCGTAGTCACCCAAAATGCAGTCGGCCAGAATTCGGTAGCAGCGCCCAGAGGCGGCATCTGGCTCGACTACTTTCTGTACACCACAGCCTCTACCGCCGTGAAGTCCTACGTTATCGACGATGCCGACGCGCGAATCAAGTACTCCGGCGCGTGGAAAAGGGCCGGCGGCATCAAGGATTTCCAACACACTGCAATTCAGAGCACAGCTGCAGGAGCATCGCTTTCTTTGGAATTCGTCGGCGAGTCTTGCCTCGTCTCATACATCCATTTATTTACACCGATTCTTAGGGAAATCCATTTCATATTACGGAGGCGCGACTGGGAATCCGATGCATGCGTCCATCGTAATCGACGGGGGCGCAGCTGTGAATGTCGTTCCTACGAATCCGACAGAGACGAACAATCTGTATTTCAGCTCGGGAGCCCTGTCGGACGGAAAACACACGCTGGTCATCACAGCCATGGATACCAACGCCGTGTGGGTAGATTATTTCCTTGTCGGCCCAGGCACAGAGTCCGGAGGGAATACTCCAGCAGACCCGATTACCCACACAAATACGACAAATTCTGGCGCTGATACGTCGGCCAGCGCACCCCCCTCGAACCCATCGGATACTGCTCCGGTCGGAAAATTAGGGTCGTCATCCTCATCGACTGGAGAAATCGGTGGACTTCCGACTGGGACAGCTCCGGATTCGTCATCCTCGACTACGACCATCGTGGTGAACAACATAAAACCCGCGTCGGCGCCGTCGATCTTACCCATCGTTCTGGGTGTTGCCGGCGGGTTGCTGTTCCTCATCGCCCTCATTCTGGTCGCAGTTTTCTGTATCCGGCGAAGGAAACGTACTCGATCCGCCGCTCGTAGTAAGCCTTCCCTTTCGTCCCACCGCCTCCCTCTAAAAATCAGTGCGCAGTGGATATTTCCGAAGATGCATTCCGTTATGGGTCCGTCATGGCCACCAGCCAGGTCGATGTAACGCCGGTAGTCTCTCGACCCACTTCGTACTCGCGGTCGCAGACCACAGCAATACCCGATAAACTTGCCCAGGAAGCTGAATGGTTGGAGCTGTCCTGGAAGGATCCCGCGTCTCGCACCAGTATGGAGACAACCATTGATCCATCAACTTTCGCCGAAAACCCACCCTCCGATGTACCACCGGCTCTTTACGATAACCGGAGGAATACTAGGACCACTCTAGCATACCCACGCCCCCCAACATATGTCGAGTAGTGCCTCTCGTTCTTTCTCCAGATCCACTTACTTCAACGAGGCGGATGTCCTGGAAGGAAACTTCCAGACGACGTTCTTTGGCCCTAACTACGTCAGGCTCAGTACTATCAAGGAAAGTACGATCCTACGGACCTGTTTATGAGTCGGGAGCGAGCGATGGGACCAGTGGGGGCTGTGCACCATTTATTTGTATTTTAACACCCGGATGAGATTTATTACTGCTCTTATCTCGATATTTCCGTCTCACCACTTGCACTTGAGGTCAAATATTAGGTGGAGGAAACGAACACCCCGGCAATTTATTTAGCCGTCACACCGGCTTTTAAACTCAATCTATTTTTGATCATGAAGGGAATGTCGAAATGCCGGAAATGCCTTCTGACTTGAAGTTAACCGTTTTTTTTAGCAAATCCTCGGCGATTCTTTGCATCTCTTAAACTTGGCTTTACCTCCATCGAGGCTATCCCCTTCTCTCTCTCCCTCCCCTCCTCCTTCCTCGATGTCAAATGACCCTCGCATAGATCCAACAAGATCCAGCTCCACTGCCTTTGGATGCCTCGAGGCTGAAATTCATTCCTATACAACACCAACCGCGCTATTTCCGATGCGGTGTAACCTGTAGAGTCACTGCAGGCTGCGGGAACACGACGGATTGGGCAAAGAACCCTGTCCCGTGAGTCCACAGCTATTCAAGAAGTCTTAGAACCAGTCCGATATTCAGACAAGTTGACCGCAGTAGTCATTCTGCGGCCACCTATGTCAACATTCCGGTCGTCTTTCTGCATTCTCTCCGCTCTTGCCTGCCATCTTATACTGTGGTTCTCGGGATACCCAATAAAGCTGGTCTTCATCGTCCTACATTACATGCAAGTTCTTCGGGTTCTCCTGTCGTTCTGACTGGGCCCACTCCACCTGAATAATCAACCATAAGGCAGCACTGTTCTTCAATACTCCTTTTACAGAGACGGGCCTCTCTCAAAATCCCTGGGCTGATTTAGTCTCTCCTAGACAAACACTTTAACAGACTTTAACCCATGAAGTTCGTACCTCGCTTATTAATGGGCTGATTCTGGAATTACGCGCGTCGCGGCAGATGGTAACTTTGCTGCCGATGTTCAAGTTGTGACTAAACTCGTTTCAGTTGCTCTTGGATTCCCGTCGTCAAAGCCTCTCGCTTTATTCCTTACACATCTCTCTGTGCCTGAAAATATCGCTCCACTGCTGATTGGGATCTCATCAACATTATCTAGTATAGGACCTACCTCAATATTATTCAACCCTCTTCACTCTCCCATAATCTAATGTTCACTTTCAGTCTTTGAAGGCACTAATGATATTAGCTATCTATTTTTCCCGTTTGCCGGAGCGAAGCGGAGGCATGCCTTGTTAGTACTTAGCTTTTCTGAATGTTCACGTCGCGTTCTGTCACATCACATGATGTCACGTCTGTCACACTCCTTGGCGCTTCATCCCATCGTCTTCATGCTTTCACCCGTCCCTCTTCCTCGGTGTTGAGACTGGATTGGAGTTCTGGCTCAGATTATCGCTGGCACTTGAGCTCGGACGTGAAGGCCAACCGGTGCGACACTGATTCGCGCCGATTTGCGCTACATCAGGAAAACCGTAGCCGAGCCCGCTATGAGACGCTATGAAGCTCTATGAAGCCATATGCAGCGCTGTCAAGCGATCCATAGCGCTCATACTTACATACCCTCTATTCAGTGCCTTCTAAGCTAGCTAGCGCTCTCTAGCGCTGCATAGCATGCATAGGCTGAGCATAGCCACTTCTGGTTTTCCTGATGTACACTAAGTAGCAGTACGGACGACAGTCGACTGGCGTCCACTCTTTTGATCTGCACAAAAACTAGGACTTGGAATAGCTACCTTAGCACTTCTCGTGTCCACTTTCCCAAGTTCCCAAGAGCCGAGGAACCCCGTCGGCGCCGGGCGTATGGTGTGCGTTTATTTTGAACCCACAAGACCCGAATCCTAACTTAAACCAAATCCAGTGCTGTTTAACAATTTAACAATCCGATATCCGTCTATGTACGTAGCACTTAGGCATAAATACCTTGACGGACCCAATGGAGAGGAACGTGAAAATAGTGTCGTAAATCGTAGTATCATGAAGATCCGTGTGGGTTCAACTCCAGCACGTAAATCGTCGAAATGGGATGAAAAGAGCTTCCGCGATTCGGCGAAAGACTTGTTGATTTGACTAGCGCATAAGCTCGAGACACCACAAAGACTTTTTTTTCTGCGCCATAAATGACAAGTATGTAAGTACATAATTAAATGGTGGGTTCGTGGCACTTATGCTTACCATGCCAAGAGGAACGTAGGCTCATCCCTATTCGCGTGGCATCGCAACGGTCAGCACTGACTCTTCCTGCCAGCCGCTAGATATTAGATTCTTATCCAGTCCGTATCCAACAGCCTCCGCGACAATTATACACCCAAGTGGCAAGTACCTTCGTCGATGCGCACCTCTGCCACGCACGTAGACTTGACTCCACAAAGCAAACGGCTTATCATCTTTGACGAGCTTTGGGCCAGAGGTTCCGCCACAAGTACAGCTCCAGAAGCGACACATCAGGGCACATCACGAAGAGATCTCCCGCAAATGACAGCTGCATGTTCTATAATATCGACTAATATGCCCACAAAACCACTTCTCCTCTCCCCCAACAAACGCCCGCTTCAAGAATCCCCTCGCCCTCCTCTCACTGTCATTACTGGTTACCTCTGGCGGCGCAGCCAGCATGTCCAACATCGCTATTGTCGACGACCATGACCCGCTCGTTCAATACGGGGGAACTTGGGTCGACGATGGGGCCTTTCACGAGTTTCAAGCCACCACGAAATGGTCGTCGACCCAAGGCTCAACGGCGTCGTTCACCTTTGATGGTACAGCTGTCTTCATCTGCAAAACATCTGCGGTACTGACTCTCACTTCAGGAACTTCGATTGCAGTCTATGGCTCTGTTTCACGCCGAAAACCTCCCCAGCCCAGTATGACCTTCACGATAGACGGCTCCTCTGCTCTCAGCGGCTCATTTACCCCCGCCAACGAGGTCTTCCAGTACCACCAGGCACTCTGGACATCACCTACACTCAGCAGCGGAACTCACACCATCGTAGTCACCCAAAATGCAGTCGGCCAGAATTCGGTAGCAGCGCCCAGAGGCGGCATCTGGCTCGATTACTTTCTGTACACCACAGCCTCTACCGCCGTGAAGTCCTACGTTATCGACGATGCCGACGCGCGAATAAAGTACTCCGGCGCATGGAAAAGGGCCGGCAGCGTCAAGGATTTCCAACACACTACAATTCAGAGCACAGCTGCAGGAGCATCGCTTTCTTTGGAATTCGTCGGCGAGTCTTGCCTCGTCTCATACATCCATTTATTTACACCGATTCTTAGGGAAATCCATTTCATATTACGGAGGCGCGACTGGGAATCCGATGCATGCGTCCATCGTAATCGACGGGGGCGCAGCTGTGAATGTCGTTCCTACGAATCCGACAGAGACGAACAATCTGTATTTCAGCTCGGGAGCCCTGTCGGACGGAAAACACACGCTGGTCATCACAGCCATGGATACCAACGCCGTGTGGGTAGATTATTTCCTTGTCGGCCCAGGCACAGAGTCCGGAGGGAATACTCCAGCAGACCCGATTACCCACACAAATACGACAAATTCTGGCGCTGATACGTCGGCCAGCGCACCCCCCTCGAACCCATCGGATACTGCCCCGGTCGGAAAATTAGGGTCGTCATCTACTGGAGCAATCGGCGCACCTCCGACTGGGACAGCTCCAGACTCGTCATCCTCGACTACGACCATCGTGGTGAACAACGTAAACGCCGCGTCAGCGCCGTCGATCTTACCCATAGTCCTCGGCGTTGTCGGCGGTTTGCTGTTCCTCATCGCCCTCATTCTAATCGCAGTTTTCTGTATCCGGCGGAGGAAACGGACTCGATCCGGCGCTCGTAGTAAGCCTTCACTTTCGTCCCTTCGCCTCCCACTGAAGATCTGTGTGCAGCGGATATTTCCGAAGATGCGTTCCGTTATGGGTCCCTCATGGCCACCAGCCAGGTCGATGTAACGCCGGTAGTCTCTCGTCCCACTTCGTACTCGCGGTCGCAGACCACGCCAATACCCGCTAAACTTTCCCGGGAAGCTGAATGGTTGGAGCTGTCTCGGAAGGGTCCCGCGTCTCGCACCGGTACGGAGACAACCATTGATTCATCAACTTTCGAACACCCACCCTCCGATGTACCACCGGCTCCTTACGATAATTGGAGGGATACTGGGACCACTCTAGCAAACCCACGCCCTCCGACATATGTCGAGTAGTGCCTCTCGTTCTTTCTGCAGATCTAGGTAGTATCTGCAACTCTTTACCTTTCTAGATGATGCGATATAATATTAATATATTTTGGAAACCTCGCTGTTGCATTTTCCTCCAGGGCTCGACTTCGAAGAGTACATAGAGTTTCTCGGAATTTCTATTCATTTTGATGGTGTCTCGAGCATCCGGTGTTTGCTGCGGCTTGTTTGATAACGGCCGACGCGTTACTTCACGTGATACTTGATTACTTGATCAGAACATTGCACAGCCTCTCCCGGTCTCGATGTAACGGCGGATTCCAGGGGTAGGGAGCGGTTTCAGAGGGCTCTACAACAAGGCAACGCATCACATTGATGTCTCAGCTAATCGCCGATCGCGCTTTGACCTTTGTACGGTCCTGCGCCCGATCCACCATTATTGTCTGAACAATAATGTGTCTCACTGCACAGGAGATTCCAGCGGGCGCTATGGATCATAGCAGAGGTTCGTTGGGATAAGAACTCTTGTGTCAGTTTTGGAATCCTCACCGACGTCTCTACCGTCTTTCAAAGTGAGCCGTCGTTCTCCTCATCCATTCAAGATGCTGATCATCTTCCTAGTTATTTGGCAGCCGCTCTCTCGGACACCTCGTTCCAGTTATCTGCCAAATAACTTAGGTACGTGGCTCCCTACGCCTTTCTGACACTTGCGTCGAACTTATCAACTCATCTTTCCTGTTCACTTAGACCATTTCTCTCGACACCCACCTCCTCGCCCCTCATTTCCTCTTGATCATGCATTTATTGTTCCGTACCATATTCATTTCATCGGCATTCAATTTTGCCATATTTTCCGTTTCACTCCTCCAAATCACGGTCTATTACGACGACATTATTTATACACTACAACCATTAAAAGTAGTAGTAGTAAGGCTCCAACCGTTTGTTTTCTGTTTGTGGATTCGGGCAAAAGAAACGGAAACAGTAAGAAACCGTTTGCAAACGTTTGCAAACGTTTTCGAAGGGTATTTTTGCGCACCAAAAAAAAGGTAGAAACTACGAGTATATTAGAGCTTTACATCCGTTTATGTAAGCGCGGAGCCACACCTCGACGGCGCCTTTCTGAACAAGCCTGCCTTGATCCACATCTTCACCAGCATCGCCTCCATTATTGTCGCGGCTTTCATGGATCCCCGCACTTCATGACAAAGGTGCCGTGATTTTGAGAAGAGGCGTTACGGGGGTGAGAGTGTTCGACCACGAGGGAGGGATCCGGTTGGTCGCGAGATGCCATGGTGGTACTATCTCGGGACTTGGGGTAGTGCGGCATGACCTCGTACTTAATTTTTGTATGTAATAGCAATGATGAATAAATTCATTATCCAAAGGGTTTGAGTAGATGTATTCTGTATCAATGCCGCTGTAGGCAGTTGTATGTGTGAATTGGTCGATATACTGTGATACTGTGCAATGTTGTGATGTGTAGCTCTACTAGCCGACAGATTGAGATATCGGGCTTCCTTTCTTTTTCCATTACAGCTTCCCAAGGATGCTAATGGTGGTCCATATAATTTGTCTTGTTCAACCCTCCAGATTTCAGTCTCAATTTAAAAAAATTCAACTGCAATTTCATTACATCAAAAGAGCGATCGCGGGCCTCTAGGTGGGCAGTGAAAGCGAGATTCAAATGGGTCGCAGATTATTGTTTGCTAGGTACACAAGTGTGCTGGTTTTGAACTCATATATTGGAGCACAGAAGAGAAAAGTGGAGTAGTGTACAGCACATACCACAACTCCGGGTGCAACATAAATCAAAACCGGGTGCGCGAACTCTGTACAATTTCCTTTTGGTCAATAAACATACCATTGGCTGCATAATGATGTGTTGCAAATCCACAACACAAGCTAAAGCTTGGATTACTACTTGAAGACACTCGTAAAACTATTCTGGTCAGTAAACAATTTTTGTATACCATTAAACAACACCCCGTCAAAGCTTTGGGCACAGAGGTCTTATGGTTGCAGAATACCGTGACGGAACAATAAAACAACGAATTATGTCACACAAATTAAGTTAGTTCACAGGCCCGGCCCGCGAATGCTAAAGAAGCTTGAAGCTCCCTCACTCCCCACAAATTCAGTCACACCCGCTGCCGCTATAAATTCCGACCACTATCCAGATTTTTTTATAGGAACCAACACTCACAAAAAGGTGTGTAACCAAAACTGAGCAAACGGTATATGCACACAGTAAGTGCACAGATTCTTGTGGGCGGCATAGTTTGGCGACAGCTCCGGAATGGTCCGACAATTGATTGAACCGGGAGAGACAGAGACTTCCTTTTCCAATAACTGCCAATATTTCATTCAATATTGGTAGAATTCATATGATTCTTGGACAGAGAGGCAAGCACAATAAATAGTAGGAAGTTAGTCGACGAAGCCTGAAGGAAATATGCACGGGATTCTAATATAGTGTAGCTTGACTGTAATATGTTCCGCGCAAAAAAATTTGGCTGGGAGCCCTTCAGACATGATAAAGAGAACAAAGAGCTTTTCTATATTCAGTGAAAATACCAATCTCAAGAGGAAGGTCCTTCAAGGATGGCCCGTTCAGTTACAGACTGCAGCTTCCAGCTCTCGCGACTTTTGGCAACTACCGACGGAATGTGCCGAAATACAAAGTGTTCAGGTTTCCGAAAGGTTTCCATGAGAAATGGCAGAGGATAGCTTTTGATTTAATTCAATTTGTCTCTCTCAGGCTACAGTGTAATAGGTGAAGGACTAACTATTTCCGCACCTGAATGAGAGTGAAGAGACATGCTGTATGGCCCTATTAGCAACGGAGGGCAGCAGAGGGTGAGCAACTACACGTGATCTCCCTTCTCATTTCGGTATTTCAAGTGGTATTACAGTGGCTGAAATTCAAGGATAGAAACAACAAAGAGAATATGTAGTACAGGCTTACGAGCATCGATGCCACACGGGATGACAGTCCAAAACGAATAACAAAACTGGCCGATCAGCTGCACCAAAGCTGCACACATTTGGCACACACTTTTCAGCCGTGGCGGCACGTTCTGAATGCACTAAAATCAGGGCAGCTATTTGATCAGTGTTTTCCACATACCACTGTCTCTCCAGTGAATAGAAAAAAAAGCAAGAGCACTGAATCGGTGTGCCATACCCGGAACAGATCGGATTTCGGATAGGACCGGATTGAACACCTCTCTTAAAGGACATCTCATATTTTCGACAGGACCACAGGTATTCCAAATAAATTGATTCAACTATGTAGTCAAAGTACACAGTTGCAATTGTCTCTCTTCAGGTAGAGGACCATATTCAACGGTTGCTGAGCTAGAGCGGCATCTTGATGGTGGAAATTGGCAGGGGGTCCCTCAAAAGTAACAACAACAAAGAACAGAAAGTTTTTTTTACTCAGTGAAAAATCCAGTTTTGATGGAAAATAACATCAGTAAACATTACAGCCACTAAAAAGACTACAAATATTTGAATCAAATTTAAGCACTGCCCCCAATTTATCACAACACAGCCACTAAAAAGCCCCTCAATGATCAGTGTCACTAGTCTCAAAAACTGAGAAAAAGGGTGATCTGAGTTTTGAAAGGGACGATCCTTATTACATAAGTACTTGTAATCACACGGGCCTGTTCATTGCTCACCTGCCCTAAAATCTTTGTATAATCCTCGCAATGCAATTCTGGCAGCCAGAACCTCCTCCAACTGCTCGTTATAGTGGCATTGCCATTGGTAGAACCAGGCATTCATTCTCCCTCAATACTGGTTCATGACGGGATGACTCATTGAGCGAGATGTAAACTGACAAGAAGAGATGATGTATTTTGTTCCAATCTCTTTTGCAAGTCATCGTGGAACACATTCGTTTCTCACAGCACAATTTTTTGAGTCCTCCACCATATTACCTGTAATTATAACAAGTACAATTCTCGGTCCTTACGCTGCAGATTCACTTTCCAATGTCCTTCCTGCTTAAATCAGATTGCTTCTCAAAAGAGCCATAGCTTTGAGCATAAACACATATTCAAGTTGTGGTTTGGCAATGAAACATTTATTAGGAGGCTAAGGCCATTGTCTCATCTTGGTAGGCCGACCACTGAGATGGCAGATATACATTAGTGTTCTGGTGCTCAGCCACTGTCCTCTTGAGGGATGCACTGATGTTGTGGACATGTAGCAGCCTTGCAATCTCAAGGTGACAGGACACAGATGCGAGATGCAGCGCAGTCCAGCCATCTTCTGTGGCCAAGTCAACAGATGTGTTGTGCTCAATGAGCAGCCTCGCGATCTCGAGGCGACCGTTCCCTGATGCAAGATGCAGCGCAGTCCAGCCATCTTTGGTGGCCAGGTCAACAGATGTGTTGTGCTCAATGAGCAGCCTCGCGATCTCGAGGTGACCGTTTGCCAATGCAAGATGCAGCGCAGTCCAGCCATCTTTGGTGGCCAGGTCAACAGATGTGTTGTGCTCAATGAGCACCCTCGCGATCTCGAGGCGACCGTTCCCTGATGCTAGATGCAGCGCACTCCAGCCATCTTTTGTGGCCAGGTCAACAGATGCGTTGTGCTCAATGAGCACCCTCGCGATCTCGAGGTGACTGTGCACCGATGCGAGATGCAGCACCGTCCAGCCATCTTCTGTGGCCAGCTGAGCAGATGCATTGTGCTCAATGAGCACCCTCGCGATCTCGAGGTGACTGTGCACCGATGCAAGATGCAGTGCAGTCCAGCCATCTTCTGTGGCCAGGTCAACAGATGTGTTGTGCTCAATGAGCACCCTCGCAATCTCGAGGCGACCGTTCCCTGATGCAAGATGCAGCGCAGTCCAGCCATATTTTGTGGCCAGGTCAACAGATGTGTTGTGCTCAATGAGCACCCTCGCAATCTCAAGGTACCCGTTCCTCAATGCGAGATGCAGCGCAGTCCAGCCATCTTTTGTGGCCAGGTCAACAGATGCATTGTGCTCAATGAGCACCCTCGCAATCTCGAGGTGACTGTGCACCGATGCGAGATGCAGCGCAGTCCAGCCATCTTCTGTGGCCAGGTCAACAGATGTGTTGTGCTCAATGAGCACCCTCGCGATCTTGAGGTGACCGTTCCTCGATGCGAGATGCAGCGCAGTCCAGCCATCTTTTGTGGCCAGGTCAACAGATGCGTTGTGCTCAATGAGCACCCTCGCGATCTCGAGGCGACCGTTCCCTGATGCAAGATGCAGCGCAGTCCAGCCATATTTTGTGGCCAGGTCAACAGATGTGTTGTGCTCAATGAGCACCCTCGCAATCTCAAGGTACCCGTTCCTCGATGCGAGATGCAGCGCAGTCCAGCCATCTTTTGTGGCCAGGTCAACAGATGCATTGTGCTCAATGAGCACCCTCGCAATCTCGAGGTGACTGTGCACCGATGCGAGATGCAGCGCAGTCCAGCCATCTTCTGTGGCCAGGTCAACAGATGTGTTGTGCTCAATGAGCACCCTCGCAATCTTGAGGTGACCGTTCCTCGATGCGAGATGCAGCGCAGTCCAGCCATCTTCTGTGGCCAGGTCAACAGATGCGTTGTGCTCAATGAGCACCCTCGCAATCTTGAGGTGACCGTTCCTTGATGCGAGATGCAGCGCAGTCCAGCCATTTTCTGTGGCCAGGTCAACAGATGCGTTGTGCTCAATGAGCACCCTCGCGATCTTGAGGTGACCGTTCCTCGATGCGAGATGCAGCGCAGTCCAGCCATCTTCTGTGGCCAGGTCAACAGATGCGTTGTGCTCAATGAGCACCCTCGCGATCTTGAGGTGACCGTTCCTCGATGCGAGATGCAGCGCAGTCCAGCCATCTTTTGTGGCCAGGTCAACAGATGCGTTGTGCTCAATGAGCACCCTCGCGATCTTGAGGTGACCGTTCCTCGATGCGAGATGCAGTGCAGTCCAGCCATATTTTGTGGCCAGGTCAACAGATGTGTTGTGCTCAATGAGCACCCTCGCGATCTTGAGGTGACCGTTCCTCGATGCGAGATGCAGTGCAGTCCAGCCATCTTTTGTGGCCAGGTCAACAGATGCGTTGTGCTCAATGAGCACCCTCGCGATCTTGAGGTGACCGTTCCTCGATGCGAGATGCAGCGCAGTCCAGCCATCTTTTGTGGCCAGGTCAACAAATGAGTTGTGCTCAATGAGCACCCTCACGATCTCGAGGTGACCGTTCCTCGATGTGAGATGCAGCGTAGTCCAGCCATCTTTTGTGGCCAGGTCAACAGATGAGTTGTGCTCAATGAGCACCCTCGCGATCTCGAGGTGACCATTCTCCAATGCGAGATGCAGCGCAGTCCTGCCATCTTTTGTGGCCAGGTCAACAGATGTGTTGTGCTCAATGAGCACCCTCGCGATCTCGAGGCGACCGTTCCCTGATGCTAGATGCAGCGCACTCCAGCCATCTTTTGTGGCCAGGTCAACAGATGTGTTGTGCTCAATGAGCACCCTCGCGATCTCGAGGCGACCGTTCCCTGATGCTAGATGCAGCGCACTCCAGCCATCTTTTGTGGCCAGGTCAACAGATGTGTTGTGCTCAATGAGCACCCTCGCGATCTCGAGGCGACCGTTCCCTGATGCTAGATGCAGCGCACTCCAGCCATCTTTTGTGGCCAGGTCAACAGATGTGTTGTGCTCAATGAGCACCCTTGCGATCTCGAGGTGACTGTGCACCGATGCGAGATGCAGCGCCGTCCAGCCATCTTCTGTGGCCAGCTGAGCAGATGCATTGTGCTCAATGAGCACCCTCGCAATCTCAAGGTGACTGTGCACCGATGCGAGATGCAGCGCAGTCCAGCCATCTTCTGTGGCCAGGTCAACAGATGCATTGTGCTCAATGAGCACCCTCGCAATCTCGAGGTGACTGTGCACCGATGCAAGATGCAGCGCAGTCCAGCCATCTTCTGTGGCCAGGTCAACAGATGTGTTGTGCTCAATGAGCACCCTCGCAATCTCGAGGCGACCATTCCCTGATGCAAGATGCAGCGCAGTCCAGCCATATTTTGTGGCCAGGTCAACAGATGTGTTGTGCTCAATGAGCACCCTCGCAATCTCAAGGTACCCGTTCCTCGATGCGAGATGCAGCGCAGTCCAGCCATCTTTTGTGGCCAGGTCAACAGATGCGTTGTGCTCAATGAGCACCCTCACGATCTTGAGGTGACCATTCCTCGATGCGAGATGCAGCGCAGTCCAGCCATCTTTTGTGGCCAGGTCAACAGATGCGTTGTGCTCAATGAGCACCCTCGCAATCTCGAGGTAACCCTTCCCCAATGCGAGATGCAGCGCAGTCCAGCCATCTTTTGTGGCCAGGTCAACAGATGCGCTGTGCTCAATGAGCACCCTCACGATCTCGAGGTGACCCTTCCTCGATGCGAGATGCAGCGCAGTCCAGCCATCTTTTGTGGCCAGGTCAACAGATGCGTTGTGCTCAATGAGCACCCTCACGATCTCGAGGTGACCCTTTCCCAATGTGAGATGCAGCGCAGTCCAGCCATCTTTTGTGGCCAGGTCAACAGATGTGTTGTGCTCAATGAGCACCCTCACGATCTCGAGGTGACCGTTCCTCGATGCGAGATGCAGCGCAGTCCAGCCAACATTGGTGGCCAGGCCAACAGATGTGTTGTGCTGAATGAGCAGCCTCGCAATCTCAAGGTGACCATTGCCCAATGCGAGATGCAGCGCAGTCGAGCCATCATTGGTGGCCAGGCCAACGGATGTGTTGTGCTCAATGAGCAGCTTCACAATATTGAGGTGACCATTCCTCGATGCGAGATGCAGTGCAGTCAAGCCATTGTTGGTGGCCAGGCCAACAGATGTGTTGTGCTCAATGAGCAGCTTCACAATCTCAAGGTGACCGTTCCCCGATGCGAGATGCAGCGCAGTAAAGCCATCGTTGGTGGCCAGGCCAACAGATGTGTTGTGCTCAATGAGCAGCTTCACAATCTCAAGGTGACCGTTCCCCGATGCGAAATGCAGCACAGTCCTGCCAAAATTGTTGGCTTGGTCGACGGATGTACTACGCTCCATGAGCAGAAAGCGCACCCCCTCAGTGTAGCCCATGTCGGCACACATACACACTGCGGGTGATATGGGTTCGTCCCAAACACCTCTCAAATACGCATTAAATTTACTCAAGTGGTACAAAGTAGCATGTTGGCTGCTTCCATCCTCCAGGAGACACATTGTTGAGGGAAGTAGCGCCTCCTGGTCCAGGTCATCACAAAGCTGCAGGTGATGGAACCAATATTGTGCTGCATACCGGGAGATTGGATACTCGCATACTGTGGCCTTGGTCATCAAGTGTTTGGTGTCCGCAAAAAGGAGGAGATAGCGGACACAAGTTTGGGTAATAAATCTGTGAGAGACACCTTTCGTAAGGTCAATGACTGAGCCAAATTCCTGACGGAATTGTGAGGAAAGGATATAATCCTTAACAGATGAATGTGCGAAAGCGATTGACGGCCCATTCCAGTCATTGTTTTTGATCACGATCAGGCCCTCCAACAACTTGAAGAGGTCAGAGTTGCCCTGACGTCTTTTTGGGTAGTAAATGGATTTAGCCGGGTCGGAAAAGTCAAATGTGGGGTCGTCTAGGCGGAAAGCAATAGCATCTGCCAGCTGGTCTGATGTGACTTGTCTGGCGGAAAACACAAGCCACCGGAATATTGCTTGGATAAAAACTGTTGCAAGACATGGAGTATCTTTTGCACGGGTGAAGAAACGGCTGTAAATCCCGAACAGATCGGCCGGGAGAATTGTGAAGGTCTCCTCCCAGTCTTCTTCCCAATGACAATGACCCAGTTCAATGAGGAGACACGTGGCCATGCGAAACCTGGATATGCAAGTCAGCTCGAGGCCAAATTACACCGTGATGAGAGGACCGACATTCCGTTGGACTTCTGCACAATCTGCTCTGTGATATGCTTTGCATGCTTATCATCGCTGATCCAATTTGTGGCCTCACGAACTGTGCTGCCAACGAAGGAGCTAATGTCGTTGTTTGAGACCACAGAACCAAGCTCGATGAATGCTATATTCTTGAATGCTGTTTGGAATTCTGCAAGAGGCTGACTAGTAAACAGGAGGTGCGGTGCATTTTCGGTGGGAGGGAAAAGGCTGTGAATGAACTGGACAAGAGGCTTCCGATCGTTCTTGTTGCATTCATCGAGCCCATCAATGACGATATATGTCTGGTCCAACTCTAAAAGTAAATCCTTGAGGACTCCTAGAAGATGCAGGTGCTGTGGCAATATAGTTCCGTTTTTCAGCGTTTTATACAGCTGATGAAGAGCTCCATAAGGCGAAGGCGACTGTCCAGAGAGCTGCCAGATGATAGAACGTAACATGGTGTCCATGCGCTGCCTCTCATTTCTAAAATCAAAATAGAAATATGCGACTGCAGACCAGTTGGGACAGATTTTGACAATTTCTTCGATAACTGTCGAGCTGCCCCATGTAGGTGTTGTGAGAGGCATATTATGTACGTGATAGCGATACAAAATCACCTTAGTACACTCTTTCCAGTACCAGCTGCAAGATATTATTAGACATGGAATTGGAACAGAATAAAATTGACTTACAAATTCCTTTGATCCATAAAGAGCTTGGCGTGGCTTTCCATTCAACGAATCGGAAATCATCTAGGAGCCAATGCCCAGTGGCTTCATGATGAATTTTCCGTAGTTCGTGCTGTCTGTCCTTTGTATCGGCAGGAAACTCCAACCAATTACACAGAACTTCTTTGAGTCTAGACAACATAATTCAGCTTTAAAAAAATTCAGCCCAGAAATTTCATTAACCCATGACCCTGGTTCACACTGCTGTTGTTGAGAAAGAACTTTGGGAGAAGGAACAGGGAACTTCACCAACGTACATGTTATTTGTCAAGTTTTGAACTCCACTGAAATTCACACTGGCACCTTCCCCAGCACCCCCGGCACCGCCCGTCACGCCGCCTGCTCCACCCGCTCCTCCTGTTCCTCCTGGAGACCCCAAATCAGGATTTTGAAGTCCCCGTAGTCTTCCCTACACACCATAGATGTTGGTAATAATGGTTCTGGATTCATTCGCAGACATGGTCAAGATTAATCGTTATGGTGCCGATCTTATGTAGGTGGGACACTATGTGAGCCACAAATGAAGATTATGCAGCAGAAAGAGCTGCCCACCAAAAGGATCAGGAGGATGTATTCCTGCGCAACAGAGGTGGAAGACAAGACTGGCCACTTTGAGCGCCTCGTGGAGAGCACGAAAATGAGGCAGTGGGTGCGCATGCAGCTCCGTTCTGACGGAAATATGTAATTTCGCCTTATAAGGGCATAAGAGCTGTGGCTCTTAAGAGATTCTTACCTGAATAAAGATCTCCGCATAAGATGTTTTTTTATCACCAGGATCGCAGTTATTGGGATTAATCAATGTTTCTGTCTATAACACCATTTTTAATGCAACACATTGGTGGTGTGCGGCTTAGACACAACACAGGCCTGAAAACAAGTTTTGACCGTGCGAATTGTGGGCGCTTATGTGTTGCTAAGCTTATTATAAGCAGCTGACAAGGGCTCGTAATAGAAGGCGCTTACAAGCTCAAAGATAAATGCCCGATATCCGGGCCGGCAACTTCGAATAAGCCGGTACGTCAACGGCTCAATCAGTGGTTTAATTTCAGAAATTTTGGACATTCCAACAAATTGCCCCAAATCACACCCACTTGGGTAGTAGGGCCGCGGCGTTGCCCGACAAAACTTGTACTTATATTTGTTCTTAGTTCGACTGACTCTCGCACAGAGTGGTTACTAGAAGGTGTTTTATGGCTGAAATATGGGCTTCAATTCTCATAAATGTACTCTATAAACAAAAACATGTAGCTTCGGTGGACTCGGAAGTAGTGCTGGGTTTGATTAGTTCAATACGTTTGTATAAATCCCAGCCCCGAAACGGCGAAACATTGGGCACTATCAGTGGGTATTTTATATGCATTTAAAACATGGCTTCCGAGAGCCTTGGGGTATAAAATGTATAATACCCTGTATAATACAGCTTGTTTAATACGACATTCTAAACCCAGCACTACTGGGAAGGCAAAGAAAAATGCAACATGCATTATTATAGTCTAGCCTTTCCTCCTCTTTATTTTGGCCTGTCGAGGTTGCCTGCAGCCTAAGTCTTCTAGACGTACTATCATATTTGTAAATTTGTAAATGAGAGCTTGTCGAAGGCTACATGCCGAAGCAGCGGACCGGGGTCCGGTGCGATGATCCATATAGATTAAGCTGAGATCTCGGATATCTAGTTACCCGATTAACCAGTAGACAAATTATTTTTTTTGAGAAGATGACTCGGTGAAAAATCCATCAATGATCTCAAAATAACATGAACAATGACACAGCCGCTAGTTTCAATACGATTTTTTGAATGGAAATTAAGCATAGCGACTAATTTCAATAGCACAGCCCCCTCAATGTTTCGAGCATAACACAGGAAAAAATCGATGATTTTGCTGATCAAGCATTCTGAAAGAGACGAGACTTATTACATAAGTACTCGTAATTTCACGCGTCCAGTCACAGGAAAAGCCACATTTTATTTTTGCAGCGGTGCCAAGAGCTTGGGATGGGGATATGTGACACGGCAGGGCGCGGCGAGCGATCCAGCGGGCTCCAGAGACAAGTACTGATCCGACGATGCTCGGAGCGGCAACCGCCGATATTCGATCCCGCTTGTTGCCCGCTTGACCGAAGTTGAAAAAGCCGATGCTCTGGATGGAAAAATAATATATATATAGGCCAGAAACAGTTTCCAAATCGTTTCCCAAACTGTTTCCCAGACCCCGCAAATAAAACGATTGGGAAAACGGTTAAAACAGTTTCCAACTGTTTGCAAACGGAAATGATTGGAGCCTTAAGTAGTAGTTAGCCTTCGCTCTCGGACTCTCCGTTGAAATCCCAATGAAGCCGTTCGGCTTCGGTATCCGCTATACCCGCGTGAATATCAGAGGCCTAACTTCTTCCACTTCCGATTCTGCTGAACTGTTCACTAACTAATACACACGTGTGTGTGCTGATTCTTTTTGACCGCCCTGAAGGCTTGTATACCCGTGACTTGAAGAAAGCCACGAATGGAGGAGTCTCTAGACTCTGGTGCGACGACTGACGATATTCTTTACGCTGAACCCACTTGATAGGTCACCGGTCACCAGTCAACGACAGTTGGCCCCCGGCCGATGGCTCCCATGGCGCAAAGCTGGGAGTAGCGCACTTCGATCAACTTCCAAGAGTCATCCCTGACATCCACGCTACCTACCGACTGACATCTCGATATCACTGCAACAACCGAAGCTCAAGCCACAAGGCCCTTTCCCTTCTTCTATTCACTCTTTACCCCCCTCCGAGGGCTGGCTCCCTCCCCAATTTGCCTCTCACCGCCATGTCCAACATAGCTATCGTCGACGAGCGTGATCCACTCGTAAAATATGTGGGAGCCTGGAATAACGCAGGAGCTTACCAGGAATTTCAAGGAACTACTAGGTGGTCAGCAACCACAGGTTCCACAATGTCCTTCACCTTTGAAGGTACGTACCTGTCTAGCATATTATTCACGAGCTGCTCTCTTAGTCTCGTCCAGGGACTTCGATTATCGTCTTCGGCTCGGTTGCAGCGAAAGACCCCCCTCTTTTTCAAGGTATCCTTCGCTATCGATGGCTCTATAATTGGTGCATATGTCCCCATTAGCAATCCTCCGTATCACCAGCCGCTCTGGACGTCACCTACACTCAGCGATGGATCTCATACCATCTTGATCACCTAGGCTGAGGCACAGTCATCCGGCGTGATTTTCCTCGATTACTTCCTGTATAACACCTCCTCTACCACTGTAGAGTCCTACTTCGTCGACGACATCGATCCGCGGATAAAATATTCCGGGGCATGGAAAAGGTTCGGCGGGGACTTTGACCTGCAACACACAGCAATACGGACCGATGCTGCCGGTGCGTCGCTTTCCTTTGAATTCATTGGTGAGTGTGGCAGCCCGGAAGTGTACCCCACATTCGTTGATGCGAGTTCCTAGGGAAATCTATATCTTATTATGGAGGCGCCGATCGGGGTGGGACGCCAATGAACGCGTCGGTCGTTATCGACGGTGATAGTGCAACCGTTATGACAACGAACAACCTATTTTTTCACTCGAATGGTCTATCTGACGGCGCTCATACCATTGAAATCACGAGCTGCAGCGATATTCATGTCTGGATAGACTACTTTCTTGTCGGCCCAGGAACGCAGTCCTCTACTTCCAATAACCCATCCGTGTCCTCTTCGTCCACGAACCTTCCAACGAAGTCAGCGCCTATTAGCGCAATAGTGGGGGGTGTTATCGGCGGAGTCTTTCTCGTCGCTCTATCAATAATTTGCGCAGTGGTACTACTTCTTCGTCGGAGACGCTGGGCTCATTACGCCGCTCGTAAGCATCATAACGCCGTTATGATCCAACTAATCATTTGGATAAAGCTGATATGTTGGCGGTCTCATTCCAGCCCTCACCATACCCATATTCCTCCAGCGACTCTTATGTCTCCCACCCTGTGCCCTCCTCACTACCGCCTCCTCGACGAATACCTGCCAAACTCGCCAGACAAGAAGAGCTGGCCAGCGGACGGCGATATTCGAATTCACAGGCTCAATCTGGCGAAATGAAGAATAGCAAGGGTGTATGGAGTGACCCTAGTGTTCCTCCCCCGGTTTATTCTGTTTAGCTTGACTTGTCTTCTGTATGTCATTAGTTGTTTCTAATCCGGATGACATGTATATATTGTATATCACTCTGCGCAATTGGATTTGAACGAATTCCATCATTCCCTCAACTTCGCGTGCTCTATTCATAAAACGAGGTACATACATAATGCAATGGGCTAAGTGGTTGAACCAAGGTTGAACTTAGTGAGCAAGAAGTACACAAATTGCGTTCATCTAATCAGACAGCCATAGTAGCATGCCACGCGGCGTAATATGTCTCGAGGCCTTGAGTCAAGCTTGGCTTTTTAGCTGACCAACCGAGCAACGCGTTCGCCAAGTACGGGCGAATCAGCGCGGAGGAGGCGAGCGCCTCTTCGAACACTGTGGACGATGAGGGGACAATCCCGCATCGGAGCACGAATGAGCAACTTACAATTTCCTGGCTTTCTGTATTCGTATCCTTTCACTCCCGATATCTCCACAAGTTTTTGCAGAAATTCGTCAACAGACTCGGTGGTGGGATTCGAGGCATCGAAGATCTTCCCTCCTATCAACGAGCCCTTCTCCGCTGCGCGAAGATATAAATCGGCCAGGTCGTCGACGTGAATGACCGCACAACGCCCTCCCGGAGTTCCGGGCCAGGAAACTTTTCCTTGCGACGCGGAGTGGAATATCATACCCATAATTGACCCGGAACGTCCGTAGAGTAGGCCGGGACGGATGACGATTCCGTTCACCAGCGGGCTTTGAATAATGGCTTGTTCGACGGCCGGGCGCCACTTGACCAGCTCTACGGGCTCAGAGATCGGAGTGGTGTCCGTGACGGTGATTTTCCTGTTGTCGCCGTGGACCCATGTCCCTGATGTGTATATGTAGGAAAGCGGAGGTGCGCTTGCCGAGCGTATGTCCCGAATTGTTTTGGTGACTCTTTCGAATGCAGCTGTGGCTAAGACCTGAATTTCCATTCCACCGATGGTATCGATGATACAATCGAGGGTCGGAATGAGAGAGAGCCAAGCATCCGAATTAACATCCCCAATAACGGGAATTACTGCCGTGCATCAGAATTGTGGCGATTATTTCAGAAGGAAAATACGTACTTTCTTCGGCAGCGAGCAGCTTAGCTTTGTTTTCTGTACGGGCCAAACCATACACCGTGTGGCCTCCCCTAATCAACGCTTGGGCAACTGGAAGTCCGATAAACCCTGTTGCTCTGCAAAACGCATCGGTGAAAGGAGGAGGTTGGAAAAAGAGGAGCGGAAGTACCCTAAGATGAGAACCTTCATGGCAGTTCCAAGGCGCTAGTGAGAGTCGATATTCAAAGGTATTGCGAAGGGAGTCCTTAGTTTACCAAGGGTGTCGTTTTTACAGCCGCTTTTTAAAGTAGTTAATTTTGACTTCGACTGTTCTGGGTCTCCGACGTTACGCGTTCTCAGATTCAGGCGAGTGTGCGTGTGCTGCGTAATGCGAGTGGCTTCCGAGGTTGATGCGTTGTGATGGTTCGGTAACTGGTCGGTTGAGTGTGCTGGGTAAGCATGCCGGGTGGCCTCCGAGGTCGGTAAGTGCTGTGATGGTTCGGTAAAAGTTATTATTAGAATCCCGTGCTTCCCACAGCTGTTATTAGCGTCACATTTTGCTCACATTTTATATTTATTGGATATCTTTCGCCGCACTCCTTCATTTAAACTGAATATCCTACATTTATTCCAGAAAGTGTTCATCCGTCAAGCACCCCACTTCCAACTTCTGGGTGCATTTTCCTACAATGTACATGGTCATTGCAAGTGCACGATATGTTTCTTTTGGGCGCCATTGTGTTAGACGGCACACATTGCAACTTTTCTCAATCTGCCCTTTTGTTAATATGATAACATCTTTCCTACACATTTGGACGAGAAATATATATATATCTGAGATTCAGACTTCAAGTCAGTTGAGTCCTAGTTAAAATGTAGTCCCACTTTTTACAAATGTTTCATGCATTGAAGCTCTATGGTATGAACTTTGGTACTGCTTAATCGGAATTATAATCTCTGGGACCGCTTACAATGTTGCATTTATGTAAACTCGAATATACAGCCGCTACTCGTACGTGAGAACCGGCACAGATTATTCTTTCTGAGTTCGGTTACCGAGTACCATGCTTTCCGGGTTCGGCTTCCGAGGCAGGATGCGAGGCCGCGGGCATCGGATGGGTACGTCAAACTGCGTCGTTTGCGGAATCACCTAAGGTAGGCGCATTCCGCATCCTGTTTATCAGAGACTACTCGCCATCCGAGTCAACAGTGGCTCTACTGAAAAAAAATATCAAATGATGCACTGGCATCAGAAGAGAGGACAGAAGCGTACCGCATGATGAGATAGATGATCCCGCAAATGAGAGGGATACACTGGAGCGGAACATATGCATATGCCAGAAAATAAAATTGCCTGTACGTGATGTTTGAGCTGGGCATGTAATGCAATACCTACGTTGAGCTTCCAGAGCTTATCCAGCCGACTGTCAAGCACATCAAACTCGGAGCGCCTCCCAAGAAAGTCCGGGGTTGATTGATCGATATGAGCTTTATTTTGGGCACAGACTCGGAGCGCCTCCCGAGAAAGTCTGGGGTTGATTGACACAACCTTTATTTTGGGCACAGGCTCGGAGCGCCTTCCGAGAAAGTCCAGGGTTGATTGATGGATATGAGCTTTATTTTGGGCACAGACTCCCATGGAGAGCCTACCCAGAGCCCGAGGTTACTTGGGGCACACAGCGGGGTGCCTAACGAGAGCCCGAGGCTTATTTAGGAAGCTCACCCAGCTTCATGTGTCTGCACCCTCGGCTACCCCCGTAGCCATACATAAAAACGGGACGAAACTGAACAGACTCCATTCTCCTTCCTGCTCAGCTGGCTGAGCTACAATTTCTTTATCTTCTCATCCTAAAACTCAAAGTTCCTTTGCACTTGAATTATCCAAATGCAATTCTCTCTGATCGCCGTTTGCGCCGCGGTCACAGCAGTGGCTCTTGGTGCTCCAGCGCCATCCTTCATGAAGAGAGCTTCGTGCCACATGACGGGTCGGTCATATTCGAATATTTAGATCTCTGTATCTCACCTGGGGTCCACACAACAGCTTGCGTTGCTGAACTTGCACCGTCAAGTGAGTCTTCTCGCCACATGCACGTACAATTGCGCCGACTCATCAATCCCTAGTTACCGCATGCGCTACAGCCGCTTCTAAGAAGGGCAGAGGTAAGCTGTCTTTTCTCAGGACCATTCTAGCAAATTCAATACTTTCGCCGGCAATTTGCAGATCCTCTTGCGGATGGCGACTGTCTCGTCGAAGCAGCAAAGGTCATTGACGACTTCGTGAGTCCTGTTACGCCGAAGCGAGGATGTCCTGAACCTTGCGATGATTATAGCCTTCGGCATGTCGGGGATGCGTAGACGACTTAGGGAGCGACGTTGAGGATGGCCTCTCCAGCATTGTCGGAAAAATTGGGAGCATATTTTGAGTATTATTGGACTTTGACGTTTGGGAGGAGAGTTGATTTCTGTCCTGTCTATTATGATAATAATGCGAAGTTCAGAAGGGGAACGGTCAATACCGGTGTAAAACCAGTGAAGGATCATGGCATTGAGCTCAAGACCTACCCACGCTCGTGGACCAAAAGCTTTCATGATAATTGCACACAGTTGCCAGCTGCTCACGGATGCTCAGAGACGGGACCTGCGATCAGCATTAATGGAAGTGATTGCCACATGGCCTGGAGGATCTCACAAAAGCCTCTTGTAATTCCAACTCGAAGATAAATATGTATGCTGGACTCTGAGAGCGACTGGGAAGTGAAGCCGAGACAGCCATTAAAGCTTCAAGTGTATGTAGTCGGTGTCGTAAGGCTTGGTATCATAAGCAACTATTGTCCCAGAGCGGTTAGTAGGGCGAAGAAAACAAGTCCACGGTTACTTTCAACTTTAGACAAGTAACCCCGGCGCTTGAAGCTTGAAGCACTCAACAGCGAGAAATGCGCGTGAATTTCCCGTCAATTTCGAGACCAGCGTCATGAGGAAAATTTGAAAGAAGATTTCGAAGATTTCGAGTTCAAACTTCGTAGCCAATTTTTTAAGTTGATTTGAAGTCGATTATTGAGTGACCATGAGTGTTCCAGATCTTCTGATAGATGTCAATGCGCGCCAGAAGCTGCCAGAAGAAGACAGAATACAGCATTTTGACTTGCACAGGTTAACAGCAGTGGCGAAGAAGGGAAGTGTTTGTTCTTGCTTGGTAATCTTTGCATCTGACGCCTGGCTTGAGCTCTAGCCATTATAAAGTTTGTCGCACATCTCTGAACGCGATAGCCTACCCCCTGACGAACTTCCATCCAGTGAACTCTAGCGATGCTTGTCGGGAGGCCAACCCGGACATCAGTGGCCTCGGTGTTCGCATTTCTTTCTACGTTCAAACACTCGCGCTGGGTGAGGTGGAACTTGGGCTGGTTGGTGCCATCCGAATTCCTGACGACGACTATCTCAGTTCTTCTAGCTGGCCGCTCCTTGGATGATGCTCTAAGCTCCGTGTGGACCCTACTTGGGACCAGCTTTGGGCTGTCCGTGTCTGCGCTCGCCACCGCAGTCAACAATGAGCTACCTCTTTACCAAGCCATAATCGTAACGGACCTGGTTGCACTCGCCAATTATGCAATATTCATGGCTCTGGCAACGTACAACCGGCACCCCAAGGGGTCGGACGCCGTCCAATACACCGCAATCGCGCAAACATATTTCTCCATGTCCTGCATGCTCTACCTCTGGGCCCGGGCGCCGTCTCTCGAATCCGACGGCCATACGGGCAAAACTGTATTCGTTGTCCTATTCATCTCTACCTCCGGAACTGGCACGGGCAGAACCGTCGCCCTCGTCATCGTCAGCGGTCTCTTTGTCGCCTACTCCGTCGTGGCGGCCAACTTCGGCTATGGCCGCGTCTTCCCCGTGGAGGCACCTCCTCCGAGTCCCCCGAAAGAACCTCGTCCTCCGACAGATAGTTCTCGACCTTCAGCGAAACTCGCGTCCGGCCGGCAACCACCACCGCTTTCTATGGACCCGCACCTCCTCATATTGGCCGCCTTTTTCGCGATACCCTATATAATCACTCTCAGTTCTACTGAGCTACAAATTCGGCGGAATCAGCTCTGTTCTGAAAACTCCTTCTGGGGATTCGGCCAGGTCTGTCTCTCGGTCGTCTTGTACAATTACTGCGCTCACAGGCTCCACAGATTCTGGCCATGACTGTCACAGTCGTCCCCATCTTCACCACCATTGCAGCATTCCGCAAGGATGGATGGAAACAGAAGAAGCGGGGCGCGGCAGACGAACCGGTGGCTCTGAGAACTGTATGATATCTGCCCACAAAATCATGTATTATAAGGCAATTTTTATTCTTTTTGAAAACTAAGATGCGACGTGAAAGCTAGGAATCTACGGTGATAATAAATGTCAATGAGATGTATCTAAATTACAACTAAATGCAGAGTTTTATGTGGCGCCGCGTATATATGTATAATAACGGGAATCAGATTAATCCATGCATCCCGCTCGTCACCACCACTACTTCTCAGCCTTGCCAGCGCTCCCCCCAGACCCCGACCTGCCATTTCCAGCAGCATCGGAGCCAGGTAGGTCAAACGTCACCTTCCCGCGCTCCGTCCCGCTGTCGTCTGGACTCTCCGTCAGCACGGGGGACGACGCGTTGTCCTGGTTAAAGATGGTGGATACGAGTGGCGTGGTCGTCCCGCTTGCCGGTCTACTGTCACTGCCTTCTGCGAAGCGCACAGACCGCGCCGGCGATACGTCTCGCGACGGCCGCGCGGAGTGCATGAGCCGCAGGCTGTCTACCCGCGTGTGCCGCGACTGGCGGGTAGTAGGGCTTGAGAGAGAGGAGCGCGGATAGGCGAAGTCTGTGGCCTCAGGAAGAGAGGACTGACGAGGCGGTTCCGGCAGGGGCGCAGCGGCTGGCGACTCCTCCGAGGACGCCACAGAGGATGAAGAGGCGGTGCGCGGACGATGGTCGCGCATAAACTTCTGCGCGTGCCCCAGCAGGCCCTTCTTGCTTGATGACCCGCGCCGCCTTGCCATCTGCTTAGGCGATTTGGACCGTGGCCGCGGAGAGCCACTGGGTCCTGCTTCCGGTGCCTCGGTGCTGCGGTCGGATGCCCAGCCTTCGTCGTCGTCGTCCTGTTCACCGGCGTCGGCCACCAGAGTCGGTTTATTACTAGCTTCCACAAGCCGCTCTTCGATTCCCTTCCCTATCGCCTCGACATCTAATTCCAATGCGTGGGGGGCACCTTTGATTTTGTCCTTGAGGTGGCGCACCACCGCCTCTGGGCCTCGATACGCGGAGGACCTAGGCTCGCCATCTACGTTGCGTATCACCTCCACCTCCACCTGCAGGCCGTGTGAGTACGGCGAGAGATGTTAAGAAAGACCGTAAAACGCACCTCCTCGCCCGGACCCTTCCGCCGCTCGATGACACGATGATGGCCTTCCTGCCACTCCGTCACGAGCTCTTCGCCATCGGGGGGGATGTCGCCCTCGGGGCGCTCGCCCGCATGCACCTTCTCCGCATTCTGGCGCTTCTCCTCCTCGTCGCGCGATCCAGAAGAGGTATCCACCGCCGTCGGGCTCTCGCTCCTCTCCACCCGTACATCGATATTCTCTTGTGGCCGCTCGTCCCCATCCGGCAGCTCCTTCTCCGTCTCGCTCCCAAGTCCCATCTCCAAGTCCTCCCCCTCGGGCCGATCGCGATTGACAACGACGCCCGCGCGCCCGTCCCGCACCGCGTCCATCCAATCTGGCCCCTGCGTGTGCGTCGCTGTGGTGTGCCGCGACCACGTCCGCGACACCGAGTGCACGCGCCGCCCGAGCGAGAACGACGGGATCGACAGCCCGTGGATCGTGATACTGCAGATGACCATGAACGCGCAGATGGGCTGGATCGTCTTGATCAGCAGCGCGACCTGCTCGTCCTCCTCCGCCTTGGGCGACTCCTGTAGCACCTGCGTCGCGAGCGTGGAGATGAAGATCGCGCCGACACCGATCGGGCCAAAGTGCCCGCTGAAGACCGCCTCCTGAAAGGTCTTGATGTCCGGGATCCATCGGTAGAGCGCAAGCATGATGGGGATCCGGCGCAGGAGGAGCACGCAGATGGCGAGCACGATCAGCCGCCAGACCGCCAGCGTCGTCTCGGCGTCCGAGAAGCTGTCGAAAGGCATCCATGCGCCGACGTAGACGAAGGCGGCGACGTTGAAGAGCAGATCAATCACGGAGGAGAAGACGGACTCTTCCGTCTGCCGATTGAAGAAGCCGTCCCACGCAAAGGCAGCGCCGCATGCGAAGGCGCTGAGGAGGTCGTCTGACCCAAGGAGCGTGGTGAGCCCGATGGTGAGCAATGCGAGCGACACGTACTGCGCGACGTACGAGTGCCTGTCAATAAGGGAGTGGCGCTCGGAGAACTTCATCAGGTAGCGGAAGCCGAAGCCAATAAAGGCGCCGATAACTACGCCCAGGATAACCTGGTCTGGGATAAAGTGAGTCAGGACGTGTAATAATCAGGAGAAGCGCGACCCACAAAGCCAGAGTACTACGATCCAGTCGCGGACAGCATCCTTGGCGTTGTGGTCAAGGAGGAGGTATATCGCAATGTAGAGAAACGGAAACGCTGCTCCATCGTTGCAGCCACTCTCCGCCGCGAGCAGATGCCGGATGTGGGCGGGAACGTGCTTGTCGGCGTATTTACCACCAATGACGGCCGCAGCGAGGATGGGATCAGTGGGCGTTAAGCACGCAGCGACCGCAAGGGACGAGATGAAGTTGAGCTTAGGAATAAGGGCGAAGATGAGCCCTGCAGAGACCAGCCATCCCTGAAAAGGCGGTTAGGTCGAGCCGATTATAAAAATTTGGGGGATGAAAGTAGCGGGGCATGGTGTTATGAAGACAACATAGACGACATCTGGGATAGCACGGAGATTAAGTAGAGCAGCGGTGCAAACTCGTCTCTACGGAATCAGCGAGGCCGTGCTCCTGGCATGCCACCAAGGGAACGAAGGGAAGAAGGGGTACTCACCCAAACCATAATGGGTCCCAGGAGATAGAAGAGACTCTTCCAATGTCGCCGCATGTATGCTTTGGGCAACTCGACGCCGATGGCAAAGACGCCGATAGCGAGAACGACACGCGTGAGTTCGAGTGTTATCGTATTAGTCGTTTCGTCTACAGGAATTTTTGCAATAAGCAAGGCGTTTCATGGGCAGAAGGAGCACGTACGCGATGCCGACCATCCACGGGGGTTAAAAATACCGGCGCCGTAGGGACCTGAGACAAAATTCGTAAGTCCCTCGCCATTTCGAATTCACGGGAAGCGCACCTATAATGACCCCGAATAAGAACGCCCAGCACGCTTCACCGATATAGAGCTTCTCGCGCAGGAAAAGCGAGAACATCCCAAACTGGCGATAAAAGATTTTCAAAAAAAACGGGGTTAGCGGCCAGCGCGATAAGCGCACTATCGACGCACCAGGACGACGAACCCGCCGAGGGCGGCGTATGCGACATGGGGGATGGTCACATCAATCTGACGCGCAAGTAAGACGTGAGCATCGAGGTATGAGAGTAAGATGAAGAGGGTCTCACGGGATGGAAGTCATCCATTTTTCGAAAGCCGGAATGTTGATGTGTGGGCGGCTAATGGCGTAAATCGCGCGTTGAACCCAGTCGGCGTTGAACAGACGTCAACCACCAAAGAATCGTTTCAAGCGATTCCCTCCAAGAGGAGAGGAATAAAGACAAAGGCGGAATGGAGTGGGAGTGGAAGAAAGGGGCGATGACCAACCTTGCCTTACTGTGACGATCGGTGTGATATATTCTTGGCGCCGACCACACCCGCTGCGCTTGCTTGGTATCTGTGCTCAGACTTGGCTGCCTCACCGATGGTTATATACCAGCCTGCCAGGCACAGCGATATACCAGCCTGCCACAACGAGGCTCAGGGACGGCTAGCGATGGCGACGGGCTATCCACGTGTGGCGGCCATCACAAATAGACGGGAGTGGTTTTCTGGATTCGGGCCTCGGACGTACACTTGTTTCCCGACATCTTGGCCGGTCGAATGTTTGTCTCGACAGGTCTCGTCGCTGTACTTTTCATTTACTCAATATTAAATTAGCCACCAGCAACATCAGGCTCACCGTGAAGGGTTTCCGATTGAACCGCAGTCGCATTCTGGTCTCGCCTCGCTGTCTGCTCTGCTGTCGACGTGGAGCTGTTCACCGAGGACCCGGCGATCCTCGGTGTGATGCTGCCTTCAAAGCTCAGCAAACTTTCATACAACAAGAGTTTACCATTCTTTACCATGCCAAGGCCCACACTTTCCAGGCACATCACATTAATGTTCTTGCGCCTCTTGGCCTGCGAACATTTGAACTGTCGTCCTTACCGCAGGTGCAAATTGGCACTGAAATTTCCGCTTAGCTGGGAGCACATCTATCTTCGGGCAAAGTCCTCGCAACTGTCTCCAGCCTCTGCGTCGGCGGGAAATGCGTCATGATTACTCACCCACCCCAGACTATTTATGCCGTCAACTCGGCGCCAAGACTTCCGACCTGTTGAACCCGGGTTATTAGAGTCTCGACTGATCACGCTATCGTTCCACTGACAGGTATGACACTATAAGCACGAATACCCAATGGTATTCTTGATTTTACCCTCAGAATAATGCAAAATACTCACTCGAATCTTTTCAGAGCTTCCTTTAAATATCCGGTGTCCGCTACGGCCGGCGGCGAGATTAGAAAGGATACCTACTTTGACCACCACTAGCTTAACGTCAGTTCGCCCGTCGTCCGTTGTGAGCAAAGTCAAAAAAATAAAACCCACTTGAATCATCCTGAAACCTAGTTTGAAATATGTCCAAATCGCGGCAAGGCATTAAATTAAATTCAAGACGCCCGCCAAAAGGATGTCACAGATAGCGAGAGCTTCGACCAGCGTAAGTGAAAACAGTCCCACCCGCCCTATACTGTCAACGCTTTACGCACGAAGCTAACTCTCACAGCGGGAATTGACATGTCCACAATAAGTACGCTCCCTGGAACGTCGGAGTGCATCGAACAGATAACGAGAGATTGAGGCTGCTGAGCTAGGATTCATTTCTTTTTGCTTCCCTGCGGTGCTAAGAGTGTTATATCACGCCAGGGATTGGAATAGATACGGAACATCCTTTCACCGCATGCACCTCTTCACCATGCCGGTATCGCTCTTGCGTGGACTTGAGGCATCTTCAGAAGAGGACGTTTTTGGTGTCTTGGCTTGTCCTGTATAGGCCCGTCCTCGAGTACTTCAATGCGCCATGCAAGAAAGATGGAATGATTCTAGCGGCACCGAGAAGATGGACCACCATTAACTGGAGAAAAAACGCACCTACGGCTCCTGGATGTGGATGGAAGAACATTAGCCTTCTTTTACTCAACTGACATGCTGTTTGGTCCGGGTTTGGTTAGAACGCTGCCAAATTCATATCTTCTTCCCATTGAGTGGGCATTCCCCCTTCTACTATGTCCACAGAAGGACTTTTTCCGAGAATATCCAGCACTTGTGGGAGGATGGGGAGATTTGGAGGCGGTACGGCTTGCACGAGGACCACGACCACTGTACCTTGTACAATTGTTCCCATGCGCACTCTTACTAGCTGCAGGCGATCCACGACGCTACTGCCTGCTACCCTCGGTCCCCACCGGCTTCCTCTACAGCACCTCTGAACCTAGCTTGCTTCCTCGATCACCTTGTACTTTTTGGCCAAGGACTGGTGTTGCATTACGTCGGATATTCTGGTATTGATTGCAATGTCCGCCAGGCCCTCCATCCCTACTGTCTCATTGCTCATTCGCATCATTTGCCTCTTCGATCAGTTTGTATTTTGGCCAGGAACTGCGACGGTGGGGGGGAGTTGCATTACGTCGATTATTCTCGCGTCAACTCCAACGCGTGTCAGATACGAAGCAAACTTTTGCCATTGCCCTCTCAAAGCGGCTCTGACTTCCCTCTTTCTGGTTTCTAGTCACAGTATCTCAAGACTTGCGGGATCAAATATTATCGGTGCCGGTGTATTGGACAACTTCGAATTCTTAGGCCTGCCCAGCATGCGCATCACGCGGACTCAGTCCATGTTCAGGTGAACTGATATCCCTAACAGTAAAGTAACTTTCCATCTTTGTTTAACCTACGCCTTGTAATCGCCGCTCTTCACATCTTTATCGGGTGTGCGCACGCGGGGCCGTTTGCGTTAGAATTTGGGATACCTTAGGCTCGCTTGATCTCAGGCATTAACCCCGAAAATGATCGATGAAGCCTGGTGCATCGTGTGTACCTCATTTTAGATTTTTTTCCGCGGCTTTCACTGCAGGTTCCCATCCTACGCGCCTTAGTACAGCAAGACCATTTCACGCCAGCCAGATTCCAAACCCCCATAATATTATGAATATAGTAACAATTACTGCTTTACTTCGCTCAAAAAAAACCAACCTCATCAACGCTTAATACTCGCGTCCGAAGAGCTTTCCGAAGATACCTGCGATGGTATCCTTGGCCTGGTCGACCACGCCGCCGATTGCGTCGCCGGCATCCCCGGCAGTCTCCTCAACCGCCGCTGCTGCTTGGTTGACCGCGTCTGGAGTCCGTGTTAGATCATCCAGATATGGCTTTATAATGAATTGGCTTACCGGCAACACCGAGCTGCTCAGCGCAGCCTGAGCACGAGTCGGGCTGATTGACGAGAGTCGTTAGCTGCCGGGGATATAGGGGGATGAACACGACGTACGAGATTGATGGCGATCTTGGCTGCGTCGATAAGGCATCCGCCGTCCGCTACGATGTCTAAATGGGTGCTTGGTATCAATGTCCAGTGAATATATAACGCATATCAAGAATACGCACCGGCACCCAGGGCAACTGCAGCAGTGCCGCATGAGACGACGGTGGGAGCAAGCGCACTGACACAGCCTGAGAGATGACGAATGAGTTTGCGGTGTGCTAGAAAAAATAAATTATAACGCACCGATAATATCACAGGACCCTTGCCGCGAGAAAACGGGATGTGTGGGGACAGCGGTGACACCGGTGGCGGCGACGGCGAAAAGGGCAACGAGAGTGAGCTGCATGTTGATTATTTGAAAGGGTGGTTGAATTGAAGAAGTTGAACGAATGAAGAAGTAACGGTGCGAAGAACGTCAAGTTCTGAGAGAAAAAAAAGGGCGAGGGAGAGTGAAGGAATGAACACCCTTGGTGGGGCGCACAGGTATTTATATAAATTTCAAGGACAACGTTAATTGGGAGTTTCAAAGACCAGTTGATCATCACCATGTGATCTAAAATCTATATTTGAAGTTCGCCTAAACCCTAGGCCTGGGATCCGTACACGAGCTTGTGCGAACTTGAGAGAAAAAGTTCAGTACGTGAACTGTGCAAAAGCCCCATTGACTAAGAGTATTGAAAGGCGAGCAGGGACTCAGTGCAGTGGATTCGCCGAATGGATTAACGACTAGCAGTCCAAAACGCTTGGCATCACGGATATGCGGTCGATCAAGTAGAGAGGAATATCAGCGCCTATCAACGCCCCATGGGGACTTGAAACATGACGATTATTATTAGCGCCCTTGACAATCATGTCTCCGTAAAAGCAAATTATTTTTAGAAAGGCAAGCTTGAGGCAAGCCAAAAAAATTGCCTCTCGCCGCCCTCGACTTTACGAGGACGTAGAATCCACTGGGATCAATTCTCTAGAGACCTCTAAGCTGGAGAGAACAATCCTAAGCGAAAATCGTGGAGAGAACAAATAATGATGGTGGCCGTTAAGGGCAAACTTTAAAACCAAACCATTCCGACGCATCCCAGCTCCTTCGTCGCGTCTCCCGCTTTGGCTTAAAAACAGCTGGTCTGCATAGCCCTAACATATGTGTTTCGTTAGTCTGCACCTCTGGCCCGGACTCAACCTAAGTGCTTTCTATATTTTATATGAGTTTGAACAGCCCTCATCAAGATCTCCATATAACGAACCCATTTATGTATTAAATAAAAAAATACCACTATCGCTGTCTTAGGAATCTCGTAACTGCGGCTGGGTAGGGGACCTGCGCCGAGTGCTACAGCTCCTCAAGGTTGAATTTTTTGCTTCGAACACTCAGAGGTTTTACGTGCCCCTCCAAATAATAACAATAATAATTGTTGCAGTGAGGCGCAACAAGAACGGCCAGTAGTGTACTTTCTGGACAAGAAGCAGGATAGGTACTTGGCCAGGTAATAATAACTTCTAGATCTGACCTGTCACTGCTGTCGACAGGGAGGTTGTGGGGAGGACGTTCAAGCGCCTGGTGGCGTCGAACAAGTGTTTTGAACCCGATACCTGGATTGATTGAAATATCGTGATATCTCTAATTCCACCTCAGAGAAATTTTGCAGGTTCAACCCTGTATTTAAGCTCCGCCTCAAATATTCCGGCACGGCCCGTCGGCATCATGACATGACTCCCACGCAACACGCGACATCATCCTGCCAATTAATTCAGGGCTTGAATTGCGTGCGACAGGCCACTTCGCCTGCTGGCTTCTTTCTTTTCTCCCCCCTCCATGTCCCGGAGTCACCTTATTCTTGCAAGTGTCCTGCTTGCGCTCAGCAACGCTTCATGGGCACACTTTGCGGCGTGGCACAAAGGTGATTCCCATCGCGCTGTGCTGGAGGTGCTGAGTTTCTGTGGGTTTCGTTATGAATTCTTTAGGTATGTACTGCTTGAACGGTACCACCCCTGGATACGACGATTCGGACACCAATGCAGCTGTGCAGCCCTTATTCCAAGTCAGTGGTTTTATGGCACATACTTGCTGCGCAACGTTTCTAACGCGTCGGATCGTCCAGCACACAAAGGAGGAGTGGTGGTTCCACCATGTGAATGATGTGAGCCAGGACTTCCTGAATTACTTGAACCTCTATAACAGACATTGTAGTGCGATGAATTTCCTCCTGCAGAAGGAGACTTCCTAGAGCTGTGGGCAGTTTCTCGCGTCATAGATAATCCCATCTGACACGGGCTGCTTTGAAAGACCGGCCAACGGGGAGTTTACAGTGGAGCTAGCGGTCAACCGCGCGTTCACAACGCTCAGCTACGGCGGTATCAAGATCGGCGTGTTTGGCGATGGCCAGGATTATGAAAACGGCCTGGGAGGGACAGATTGCATTACTGAGCTCAACAGTGCGCGGCTTTTTTGCCGGGAAGATCATTCGCGTTCTTATGTTGCTTAGTACACACTCAAAACGAAAGTATGGCTGCCGGGACTGCGTTCGCAATTTCGTACCAGGTACATTATTCTTTTTGCGAAATCCTCGATGAACTGACACTTTATTTTGTCAGTCGGATATCTCTGCAGTGACGCCGGAGAATCTCGTGGTGTTCACCACGCTGTACCAGTGCGCACCACCGGCTTCTTTCCTGGCGA
This sequence comes from Mycena rebaudengoi, assembly GCA_029282285.1. Classification (NCBI taxonomy): domain Eukaryota; kingdom Fungi; phylum Basidiomycota; class Agaricomycetes; order Agaricales; family Mycenaceae; genus Mycena; species Mycena rebaudengoi. The sequence continues at coordinate 160,060 of JARJCX010000166.1, forward strand.
CTGGCGTTGAAAGTGATTCACACGTAGCACTCCCTGGAAACGCCTGGCCACATATTCGGTGCCAAACCTGCCTGCATGTCCCGCGGGCGGATGTACATGTGCGGTATGTGATCGTAATCTCAATGTGAATGTAATAAACGCGCTGACGTTCATTTAGTGGGGCTGGGTAGCGAACGGGTGCTTCCCTCCTCATACCGCCGGCCTCCTCACAAAAACTAACATGTTCAATTCAGATGCGGCGAGCCCAACATATATATGCAAGGTTAGTTCGTCGGCTCCCTAAAGTAGCCGTCAATAGCCGACTTCATCCCTGCTTCGACCAGGCTTCAAATGCAAAGTCGTTGGCCGCACAGGCGACGCCGCCCTCGCGCCTGCCCAGCCCCCGGTCTGGTGTGAAGACGCACCTGCCGACTGCGTCCGCGGCGCGCGGCAGATGATATTCTGGAACCAGCTCGAGGGTAACAACATAGAAGTCGACGGGTTCGACGCTGCCGGATCCCCCAAGACCCCCACATACAACGAGAAGCTGGGATTTTCGAATGGTTGGTTCTCCTTTTTTTGTTTGAACTTTGTTGATGTGGACGCAGGCGCGCAACCGGATATTTTCTTGGGATCTGGGACTGCAACGGGCAAGACGGTCCCGTCCAATGACACGTATAGAGTATCTTCCGTGGGATACACGTTTTTCTTCCTTCTCGGACTTGTGCTTGTAACCATGGTCAAATGAACAGCGAAATGGAATCACCCTGCAAGCCTAGCATTTGCGCGAGAGATTGGGACGCGACCTGTTGTTATATATTGTCAATTTGAATGAGTGAGTACTATTATATCTGTAATTATCGGATGAATTTTAAGGACGCTCGGAATCCGAGCTTGAAGATTTTAAATGATTTACGCAGAAGCCTTGATCAAGTCAGCGCCACGTTCTCCGACAATGTACGCAGCGGCCTGGGTGTGTGCGCTGGGGATGAACGGCTAATTCGAATGTCAGCCCTGCGAAATTGAGCACGAACCAAACAGAAACGCACCAGCACCGAGGCATCCACCACGCGCAGGCCATCGACGCCGTTGACCTTCAGGTCCGCGCCGACGACACCGCCCTTGGCCGCCATGTGCGCCGTGCCGACCGGGTGGGCAGACGTCCCCGCGGCGGCGCGCATGTACGCCTCGACCTCCGTGGCGTTGTTGACATCCTTTGGGGTAGCGCCGAAGGGCTCGATGATGTAGTCCTTGAACGACGGCGCGGCGACGAAGCGGTACGCGGACTTGAGCGCCTCGACCATGACCTCGTAGTCGAACTTGGTGCTGAGGTACGCAGGGTCGATGATCGGCGACGCGAAGGGGTCTGCAGAGCCTATCTTGACGGTACCGCCTGGAGAGCGGGATAAATTTTAATTGTCACGCTTCAACGAAGGCCAAAAAAATACTTACGGGAGGATGGGACTACAGTCCGGAGGGTCACGGAAAAGTAGCTCCCGGTTGCCTGCGGCGCGCCGAGAAGACCGTTCTAAATACGTCGGTCAGTGGAAGGTCGCACGCAATATTAATGGGAGGTGGAAATGGACGCACAGAGAAGCCAAGTTCGAAATGGGGCGTGTTGGGGCCGGCAACGGGGTCTGGGCCAACCTTGAAAGCGGGCGAATCCTTGGGAAGACGGTTGAACGCCCAGTGGTTTCCGAACGAGTTGACCAGGGGACCCTGGTGCGTCTGGGACCAAGCTTGAACCAATTGAGCAGCGTAGGTCGGGTTGCGGGTGATGGTATCCCAGGTGGCATTGTTGTCTTGGACCCTCCAGACGGCCGTCGCACGGACGTGGTCGACGAGGTTGGCACCAACCTGCGGTAAAAAGGAATGAAACGAAGTCAAGAATATCCCTCTGGAAACTGACCGGAAGATCGACGAGAGGCGTAACACCGACGGCCGCGAGTTGTGCTTTGGGACCGATGCCCGAGTTGAGAAGGATGTGTGCTATTGTTTGTGGGACAGGTGAGATGGTGATACTTTCGCAGATATATAGACGCACGGGATCCAATGGTTCCACCTGAAATAATGACTTCCTTCTTGGCGGTTATGCTTTGTGGGGCTGCGAGGAGCTTCAATCAAAAGCAGTTCATGCTACTGACGGGACTTTACCTCCTCCAGTCTGCCTGAACTCGACTCCCCGGAACGCCGGCTTCACTGCAGTTCCGCCAGTTTTCAGGACCCGTGATACTTGGGTGTTGATGACAACGTGCAGGTTGGGCCGGTTCAGGTATTCGGCAGCGAGGTAGGCGGTGGCAGAGTGGGCGCGCTGACCACCACCGGCAGTCAACTGAAGTGTTCCAAGTCCTAAAGGTGTGCCGTCGTTGGCGTCCTTGTTGAACGGGAATTCGGAGCTCAGGTCCTTCGCAACCTGGAGGATCCTGTCGTCGATGGACGTCGCAAAACCAGGGACACCGATTGGTGTTATCCCGTCGGTGCCGTGAGCGGCGGGTTCATACTGGCCGCTGTCATCATGACCGTCCGCAGGCTTGGTCCATCGTTCGCTCTAGGGAAATGCTCTCAGTTTTTTCTGCAAAAGACGGATCAGATGCTCATCAACCCTTTGGATGTACGGCTGTATTGATGCCCAGGACCACCCGGCGTCGCCGGAAACGGCCGCATATCTGTCCCAGTCCTCCTTAGACCCACGCGAGTACCACAAGCCGTTGACGGCCGAGCTACCACCCAGGACGTGTCCCCGGGGGAATTCGAGCGCGCGGCCCTGAAGACCAGGCTGTGCCACGGTCGTGTAGTTCCAGTTGTAGTAGTTGGAGATTTGGATGCAGAAGAAGGGGATGATGATTTGAGCGGCCTGAATGTCGCTGTCGAACGAGTTTCGTTAGGGGGCGTTGCAACAAATGGGGTGTATAATGACGCACGCATGTCCAGCCTCAAGAACAAGAACATTTACACCTGCGTCCTCAGACAATCTGTTGGCGACGACATTGCCAGCGGTTCCACCTGTGAAAGTGCGAGATAAATGGCAAGTGATACGACGAGAACAGCCTGCATACCTCCCACAATAATGTAATCATATTCAAGGTTTGTTGGAACTTCCGAGAAGCTTTGGTACAGCTTCCCGTTAACGAGTGTAGTTGTGGCAAAATAAGCAGCTAGGAGCGAAAGAAAAGGACTTTTGAACATCGCGGAAGATTAATGGTGGGGAAGAAAAGAAAGACGTAAGTGTGAATGGCGACATTTATTCAAACTATTGAATGGCATCACGGACCATGAGGGAATAATGATCGATCTGTGATGCTGGACCTGGTTGCTCAAAGGACACATGTGATTCTCACGAATTCTTTATTGCACTAATAAGGCAATTTTACAACGGCACAACTTGAATCGTATTCGTTCTTTACTGTCCTCCTGCTTGCAAAAAACTGCCCCCACTTACTTATTGGCCAGGTTTTTCGACAGACATCATTTCGGAGATCGTTTCAGAATTCAGCGAGGTTCGTAATTTTGCGGTGACCCGCAAAGCTTTCCGCATTTGAGTGCGCACTTCCCGTAATTTATCGATACTGCAGGCTTAGACAATCACCAACGGCTTTTGTCCCTCTTTTTATGCAATGTCACTTTCTTCATTGTCCGGAAGGTTTAATAGGGACCTGCTGGACGAAATCCTCAAACGGCGCATATTTCACATTCCAAAGATCCCATACAGAAGCCCTCCGGGCACCCTTGGTTCCTCCATCAGCCAAATAGTGCAATGTGCTATGTCAGGGTGTTTTTCAGAACTGTAGGACTCTTTGCAAATTGCTCGCAGCAAATATTAATTGCACTGGAAGTCATTCATGTTAAAAAAATTGAACTCCATTCCCAACTTCAAAGTGTCTCCTGAATTTTCTAGAGATAATTTATTCCAAGATTATGACGGTTCCCTTGGGTTTCGCAGCGGGGAGTGAGTGACACGAAAAAAAGAAGATCATGGCACCGCTGTGGGTCATTTTACGCTAAACAAATTCCAGTACCATCGTTACATCGACTCTTCAACCAAAGTCAATGCGGGAGTTGCCGCAAAGTCGTGAAGTCAACCATCAAACCTCTGATGTCGCCTAAAACTTGGAGTACGGTCACCCCTGCTGAGCGCTGATGTCCGGCAGTATTTCAACCTGTCAACCAGAGAAGCGAGGTGCTCCAAAGCGCGGCGCGCACAAGTCGCAACTCGCGAGGGAGGAGGAGAAGGAGGCCATGAACCCCTTTGCCAGTGAAAAATAAGTATGATACTCCGATTCACTCGCTCCGATGCTGACTGCCTTCGGCGGTAAACACGACCAACGGAGCCTAGGCCCGATGGCGCATCATAGGCCTTTGATAGAGCATCAATTTGATAACGCGATCGACGACCCTTTCCGGATTCCCGACCTCAAAAACGCATCATACGTCCGCCCGCTGCATACTAACGTAATTGACATCATCCCGAGCTGTCAATCACGGCACCTGCTCAGAGTTTCAAACTCCGTCCTCGTGAATTTGTCGAAGAATGCGTTACATTCCAAGATACGGCAAATATATATTTGGCAGCAGATGCAGCAATGGAGGAACCAAGGTTGCCCGGAGGACCATTGATTATTGAGTTATGTACAGCACAAACAGTGATGGAAGCGAGACATCGTAAATTGGTCGTAAATAGTTCGTAGGTCATGATGAGTGTCGGAGAGCAAGTACAAGTGAAAACGATATGCGGTGGGTCTACAGATGCAGAGGAGACGATGTGTAAATAACCCGGGAAAATGAATCACAACCAGTATAGTAGCACCTGTCCGGCTCCGACTGGGAGGCGCAAGCCTAGTCGAGGAAGCCTCCATCCATCTATCCATCCAGAATAGGCGCTCATTATTCCGGCGCCGCACCCCAGCCGCCTCTCCCCGCGAGGATAGCAACGATGATGACGAGCCCCGCACCGCGCGCAACGGTGCTGAGCGCCGCGCGCAGCCCGAGCACGCTGCTGATCGGGTGGGGGGTGTGCCGCCGCGTTTGGAGGGCGCGTGCGCGCAGTAAGGCGGGGAGCGAGTAGTCCGTGGCGTCCTCCTCCTCGGACAACGCATAATTGCCCTTAGGGAGCGCAGCGGGGGTGGAGGGGTACGCGGAGTAGGATGCCGTGGAGTCGGATGCGTAGGAGTCGGACGAATAGGCGGACGAGGACGAGCATTCGGATATTACGGGGGACGGGGCGCGCGAGGGAGGCGGAGTTTTTGGGACGAGGTGCGCATCGCTGGGGTGCCCGAGGGCGAGGAGGCCGATTCTGGCGTCGATGGAGGCGGGCGCGCGACAGGAGGGGCAGCGCCCGTCGGACTGCGGACCGTGGAGCCACTACAAGAAGCGAGCACTCATTGGTCAGGGAAGGCGAAGATGGAAGGCAAATCGTGATACGCACAGCAGCGATGTGCTCCGCGCAGAAGAGGGTCGCACAGCAGAGGGTGCGGACCGGCGCCACCGCGAGTTCGAAGCTGATGGTTACAGTGTGGGTAAGCGGCAACTCGCAGATTGCGTGGCAGGGGGCGAAATGCGTACCAGATGCCACAGTCTCGCTGGGCCGCCTTCAGATGTGGGCTGGGGGCGCTGCGGGCTGGCCGCGGTAGCACTGAGACTGGGCGCCTCGCCCGTGGCCGTACTATGATGGGGGTGGTGCTCCCTGATGACCCTGACAACTCTCCCGAGCCCGATCCAAGGTCGAGAACGTATTCCACCTCGTCGTACAGCGAGTACATTGGGCCCGATTCCTCTGGGATGGACGCTAAAAGACCCCAGGGGCGGCGTGAGTGAGATGATGAGCGACGAAGCATGAGGCAAGATACTAACAAGATTGAGGCGTTTTGCTGTTGTGATTCATCAAGGGACGGCCTGCGATGGGGAAGGACAACAACAAAGAGACAATAATGGCTTATTGAAATGTTAGGTCAAGTAACGATCGGGTCACAAGGCCATGTGAAATCGAAGAAATGCGGGGTAGGGCACGGATCTTATCCGCAGAAGGATCGATTCCTTGAGCCACATGAGGCCAAGTCGAAGGCCCAAGAGAGTCGCCAATGGGGCAGCCAGCCAATGCTAACGGAGGGTTGAGGACGACGGACAACGACATCGAAGGACATCAACGGCAACGGAGAAGGCCGCATTGAGTACTATTGCTGACGTCCAGCACTGCACATGTCCACATCGAGATCTGAGACACGTCAGGAGGGGAAATACTACTAGTAGAAGGAGCTCACTTTGTCCTTTCGGAGGAGATCGGCGTTAGGGGTATTTATGGTGGTCTTGGCGGAGGAAGAGCAAAGTTGTCGACGACGGCATCCAAGTTCGGCGGGCTTGAAGAGTTGTGGAGGGAGGGAGGGAAAGAGGCAGGGAAAGAGCGGGGAAAGCTTGGGGACGCCTAGGGCCGAAAGATCCGTCGGGCGTATTTATGCGAAATCGGAAATAAAAGTCGAACCACTTCTTCCAAAAACTGTCATCCGTTTTTGGAGCACGCCGACGGCAATAATTCAGGCCAGTCCAATTTCAATTTCAATTGACGAGAGGTAAGGCTTGGGTAAGGCGGTGATAATCGTTCTGCTCGGCGAAGACATGATTTATTCGCACTCTCAGGCACTCTCAAAGTAATGAGAAACGTACCACTCACGCGTTCCACTACAACCCCAGGGGCAGAGTAGGCGTCTCATTACAGTGTATTCTGTTCCACCAGCCTTCCAAGATACGGCGACACAGGGGGCCTCGTGACTTCTTACCACCACCATCTCTTTGGTGATGGGACGTTTTTTGCGGGTTCCCCCCGCTGCAACACGCAGCGTAGGGCACAACGAGCGTCCTACCACAACCAAGTGGCGCCCGAACAGGGTGGGGGTCGAAATAGACCTAGATTCCAAGCAATACGCAGAATCTTAGTGCTAAAAACAGCAACGTGTACCTATTTACAGACACATACGTACAGAATGACAAGTACGGCGCCTAAAGTGTCGACCGCGTCTTGACCACCACCAGGGAAAGCTGAACACGCCCGCTGCGGAGAACAACGATGTGAGACCAACCACGGTCGGCCCAGCAGCATAGGCGCGACAACTACACAGTAGCATAGACTCGAACCCAGTAGGACGCCAGTAGACTCGTGAACCAGTCGACGCTCGCGATTTCACAGATCACGGAGTTAAGGCTAAATCGGGGAGATGTGCAAATAGAAGCAACATCAGACACAACAGGAACAACGGCAACGATCAATCGCGAGCGGACTGGGATGTCTCGGGGCCCTTTTGGCGGAGCGTTTTTTCCCCCGCCATTTCAGACCTCGGGACTTCGTCAAATTTCGCCAAAATATCGAAAAAAAACTTAGTAGACAAAACATCGTTTATTTTTGATTCTCTATCGAATGAACAAAAAAAGTTTTACCTGATTTCACTGTTGCTGGTCGTCGTCGCGGCTGACGACGACGACCACAATTATTATTATTTTCGATTTTTTTTTTTTTTTTGCCCGTTCGATAGAGAATGGAAAATGGACCATCTTTTGATTTTTGAGATTTTTTTTTTCGCGAAATTTTTCTAAGTTCCGACCTCTAAAATGGCGGGGCAAAAAACCGTCACCAAAAACAGCACCGAGAGGGCCCAGCCGGTATCTGATCATGCTAGTGCCGGGTCGGAAATGATGTATTTAAAGAATGTATTATACGGAGCATATTATACACAGTATAATACATTAAATACCTGAGACCTCCCAGAGCTTGTGTATTTAATATGTATTAAATGGTCTGAATCTCCAAAACTCTTCGGAGTTGTCAGTCAAAGAGTCTGGACTCTGATTGATGCACCATCGGACCTTTCCGGGTATTTCCAGGTATCACATGCAAAATACCACGGCGCAACTTTTTTCCTTTGACTGTCAATGCCGAAGTATTTTTCTCTTCTTGTATCATCCATCAATGAACTGATTTAAATTTCTTTTCAATCACACTAACCCATACGACATCAAAGACTACGAGGACATGGAGGTGGGCGAAGACAAAACCGACTCCGCCCCACCTCCCCTCGTCATCCGACAGGCCAACATGCTGACTTTGAAAATTGAAACGTACATTGATCTAAACGCGCCAAAACTTGCTCTATGCTTTCCCCCTGATCAGGGGAAGCCGGCACCTGAGGAGCCACTTGCTCCAACTGCCAAGAAGACCACATCGGGTGCGAAATGGATGGAGGTGGATGCCTCATGGGATGTAGATGACATTAAATACAATTCAATACCTTAAATACAGTATTAAATACCTGTATTATACATTAAATACGGCAAAAATTTCGGGCCGGCGGCGCCGGTATTTAATGTATAATACAAGCCCTACATTCTTGCCCAGGAGGCCGCGGCGCGACCTCCCTGTACGAAATGTATTATACATATCAAACCCGGCACTAGATCATCATGCGAGCCCCCGAGCGATCAAGTTTGCTTGTGTTATTCAGATACCGGATGGGGACGAGCCTAGGACGCCAGCACGAATTTTGATGACAGTCGATCAAAGGTGATGGCGAAGCGACTGGAGCTTTTTAACCGGCGGGTAGTACGGTCGGGAGTTGCCGGCGTACAGTTGTTTTGACTTAGAAAAATTTCGCGACTTGAAAATTCAAACCCTCTGAGATAAAATTCTGAAGAGACAGTTCGGTGCTAAATACCCTCCGGTGTATAGGCTATTGTTTTTGTGAAGTAAAGGCGCGACGCGACCGCGCTACAACGATATTACGTGTCGTGATCAGCCATTTTGGGCTCCTTCTACTCCCCTATGCCATTCCAACCTCTGGCCGAGCTGGACCCCGACAAACTTGAGGCGACATCTAGGAACCTCTGTGCCATCTTCGGGATTCCTTCTCTGCGCCGGCACCAGACGGAGGCTGGCCAAAATACACTCAGGGGTATCACTACTCTGCTGGACGTTCCAACGGGAGGCGGCAAGACCCTCGCATTCTACTATCCCCTCTTCTACTACTGGGCACCAGGAAATGTACAGGAAGACTGCCAGAAGATTATTCTGGTCGTTGGTCCTCTCACCGCCCTCATGCAGTCCCAAGCTGCAGATTTGGTACAAAAAGGCATCCCAGCGGTCGCGCTTACCTCTGGCCTCGAAAATATGGATCTTGTCCTTCAGGCAAGTGGTTCTTAATAAATATATACCTGGCTCACTCTTTTCTTTCCAGGATGTCGCTCAAAACAAGTACCGTGTCGTATTTGTGAGTCCCGAATTAGGTACCTCCAACAAGTTCCACGAGGCGGTCCTCTGCAAAGAGCTCTTCAAGGACAACCTCATTTCCCTTGGAATCGACGAAGGTCACTGTATTAGTGAATGGGGAAATGACGACTTCCGCCCGCAGTTCTCCAAACTTCACGTTCTCATTGCCCGCATGCCTAGCGGAGTCCCCATTATTGTCGGCTCCGCGACTATGCCCCGCGACGTGATTTTGGACATCCAACGAAAGCTCAGGCTGCGTTCTGACTGTGCACGGATCGCCGTCTCGAACGAGAAGCCGAATGTGGCTCTGTCTGTCCGGATTTTACAGCACCCCCAAAACACTTATGCCGACCTCATGACACTTTTCCCCCGCGACTCGCTCCGGCCAGAGGACTTTCCTCAGACACTTATATATGCTGAAGGCCGCCTGGAAGTCGAGAAGATCCAGGACTTCGCACGCCGAAACGCCCCTGACTATATGAAAGAGCAAGCTTTCGAGTTCTACCACCGCTTCATCGACGAAGAGCGCAAGGAGGAAATCCAGAAGATGATACAGGACGGACAACTCCGCGGCATCCCTTCAACAGATGCGCTCGGAATTGTGAGCTCTCCTTCCCGATGATATCGCTCCACATCTCATGTATTTATAGGGCATGGATTTCAAGACAATTATGCGTGTCATCCTTTGGCACTGCCCCAAGTCGTTCCTATCGCTTGTGCAGAAAATCGGACGAACCGGGCGTTCGGCAGAACTTCTCGGGGAAGCGATTCTGTACATTACCAGCGCGGCATATATTCGGTACGAAGTCGAGCTCGATGTCCTCAAGGGAGATGCCATGGATGACGACGACGACGATCCGCCGCCAGAGCAAAATCCCCGTGTTGAGGGTGAGCAGATGGATCGTGAAGCTGTGGTGCAGGCCTACGAGGACGAGGAGCAGCGAAATGTCCCCAAGAAGAAGAGCAAGAAGTTCATGTCGGCCATGGAAGCTCGGGACCGTCGATACCTTCTGGAGTACATTGTTACGACAGAGTGTCGGCGGATTCCATGGAACAAGTTCTTCGGGAATGCATCTAAATGTAATATCTCTTTATTCTCGTCGAGTGTATGAGCTGATGAGCAATTCAGATACGATACCATATCCCGCCCCAGCAAACATGCGATGCTGCGACAACTGCCATCCCGACCTCTTCCCTGTCGAAACTATTCACCTTTCAGGTGGATCACAACTCAAAACTGGACGTCGTCGGCATGCTAAAACTACGGAAGAAGTTGTCAGCGCTGTACAGGCCATGCTCAGGCTTCTGCGGGAAACTCTTGTCCAGCGAGACTTCCCAAACCAGTACTTCATCACCGGAAAAGCCATCATGTCAGACCTGATTGTCGACGCATTAGCAAAGTATGCACGCGACATTACCTCGGTGGCCGCTCTCCAACAAACAGTTCGCTGGAATTGGGCACCTCAATATGCGCAGGACGTTGTCACAGCCATTGCGGAACTCCTTCTCGAATACCCGGACCCCGAACTTCAAGCCCGTGAGGAGCGCGAGCGAGAACAGGCCTTTGCAGCGCTTCAAGCATTAGCGGCTGCCGATTTAAAGAAGAAACTAATGCTTGTATTTGACACCTGTTATGAGGCGGTTCTTAGCCAGCAACGCCCCGAGTATCCTGGCAGTGAAAGGATGGTCAAGACTTGTCAGATCTTCTTGCGCCTACCCCAAAAAAGCGTACATGGAGATCTTCTTTTGTGCTACCCCACATATTAACACGTCTTTCAGGCATATCCCGACTATTATACCCTTATCGACCAGCCGATATCTATGGCACACATCAAAAAATACTCTTCGGGAAAAGACAAAATTAAAATCACATCTACGACCGCATATTCCGAGCTTTGGCATTTAATGTTTGACAATGCTCGGAAATACAATAGAGATGACTCCCACCCATTCAGAGACGCGAATACCCTCCAGGCAATTCTAGATGATACACTTCAACGCATGATTGTGCTTCATGGTGTTCCCGGCATCCAACGTGAGTGACTTCCAGGGCTGGCCCCTATGATTACAAATTCTCAATCTGCATTATCAGCTCCCGCGCTGATCGGCGCAGAGGGAAACAACAATTAGATTAATCCTGTACGGTATCTATAATTATATTACGAGACCATATCCATTGCCGTAGCCAGCACAGCATCGACATCGCCGTAAGGCTCCTCATCGTCCATCTCTAAGTCCTCAGCAGTGACCTCGTATTGCTCCTCCATCCCCGACTCCTCTTCGACATCCTCGTCGGCATCATCGTCTTCCTCACTCGCAGTGAAACCCATGTTTTGCGCCCTGCGCTCGTCTTTGGTGAACTTCTTGAATGCACCCCGGGTGTCAGGGTACTTGGAACCTTCTCCGAATAGGTCGCGAGTCGGCTCAGTTGATGTCGCATCTGTCTGATCGTTGCCGGCACGAGAAGGGAAATATTCTTGGATTCTCTCATCCCGGAGAGCATCCGCGAGCAGGTCAATCTCTTTCGACATGTCCGGGACAGTGTGATGCAAGCCGTATTCAGTAATCTTGAAGCTCTTCTGCACAGAACGCATCGTTTCGCGGAGGGTGAATATGCAGACTGTGATCATGGACAACCACTCCCAGCTCCGGTTTACGCCCTTCGCATTGTAGATGATCTGGAAAAGTTGTTACTTCCTGGATGTATCATCAATAAGCTGTGAAACTACCTTGGCCCAAAAGTTTTGATGTTCCTGGAGTAGATCGATCTCTTTGAAGCCGTTCGGACGTCCGGTGAGATTGACGAGCCAATTGTGGAGGAAGAAGCGTCTAGGACTCATGAGCTAAGACTGTTTGGCAAGAAGGAAGAAACATACTTGAAGACCGGATCATATCTGTCAATCCGTGCTAGAGTTTCGAAAATGGCGTCGGCGTATTTTGGCATGGTTTTGGGGGTTCGCATCATCACCATCCAGACTCGTAGAACATTCGTCACCCGCCCAATGTCTCCCTTCTTGATGGCAGATACAAATTCGAGATAGAACAAGGTATCACGATTGAGGAGGATTGCGTTCTCAAGGGTGATGTCGCGGAGATCAGGAGAGAGAGCGCGCAGTTTGTCGAGGGCTTCAGTCGAAAATAACTCACGGTACACGCGGTTCGCAACAGCGTCGAAGTCGGCCATCGACGTAGAGGCGGCCCATACATCCAAATCTGCATGTCCGCAATGAATACGGAACCCATCCTTGACATGGGCAGCGGCAGATATCTGGAGTAGCTCGTGAGACTGCTTCCACGGTGCCGCCTTCTTGGCCTTCCATCCAGCCGATATGGGTTTGCGTTTGAGGAGTTTATTGTGTTCCCACCATAAGCTTCCGGGCCAAATAGAGTTCGGTTTGCCCCAGTGCTCATTGAGAACAAGTCTACAGCCAGCCATCTTGGCGTGGAATAGGCCGAAACGACGAACGGAGGCCTTCAGCCCTTCAATTTCTCCATCACTATTACGACGTGCGGACTCAATCTGTCACATTCAGTCAGTTGGAGCGAAACACCATTTGCGAGCTCATACCTTGTCAATCAACGAGTCCGTCAAGAGATCCCCATCGTGAAACATGAGGCCGTGAGCACGCAGATCCTCATTAGACATACCCAGATGCCTGAGGATCTGTACATAGACACGGATGGTGCCATCAATGCTGGATTCGTCCTCGTGCATCGCGGGTAAAGGGAAGGTGGGCGTCGTGTGGACGGCAATCGGGTCAACTTCTGGACACTCTTCGAAGGCAAGACGGAGATCAGCCAAACTGGCAATATTCTCGAACGCAAGCCGCTTGAGTTGCCAAATGCAGCATCGTGTGAGCTCCTCCGCATTTGACGGCGAGGGTAAAACTTCGTGGTAGTTCCAATCAACAACAGGGAAGGTGCTGGTCCGAGGGGGTTTCATTTCAAGCGGGAGAGTTCCGTGGGGTGTACTAGAGTCCCCCGTGAAAGGATTGTATACAGGAATTAAAGTTGCGGTGGTCCCATTGTCAAAGTGATTTGCTGAATTGAGTCGCTGGGACTCCACGCGAAAGGCGATATTCAGGTTGTCCCAGACGATGAAGCACATCTGCTGCTTGATAAGCTGGCGGAAGTGTTCGGTGCCCTCCTTCGAGAGAGTCGCGACGTGCTCCTTGATCGTGGTGTAGCTCGTGGATAACCCGGCTTTGGCAAGTACCTCCATCTCGCGCTTGGAGGCCCCCGATGCGAGAAGAAATATGCCAATGACGACTTGGTAGTTGTTAGCCTGCTGAGAGCGGGAGATGCTGAGCATTGCACAGACAGTCGTGAAGACCTGAGAAGAATCACGTCACGGTCAACGTCGCGTCGCGTCGGCCCGAAGGGGAAGAAGAAATCCATACCAGTGACTTCTGTCGTCTCGCTTCACCTTGACTCGCTCGTCTGGTCTCTGCCCCTGCTTGGCCAATGCCATCCAAGATCCTCCACACTGTAGGGGCGACATCCTCCAGCTGCCTTCCTAGCTCCTCCATCGAAAACTCTTTCAGCAATTCCGTGACGCTCGTGGTCCAGTCGCGGCTGAGCAAGTGCTGTATTGCCTTCCCTTCCTTCCGCAGCACCTTGTTGAGCTTCTCGTCAAACTTCTGGTCAATGAACTCTTCGCCAATAGATGGGACACGCTTTATCAATTCCTTCATGACCATCTCCCCATTACTTCGAAGGAACCGCGTCAAGTTCGCAGACGCCTGGGCTTCGTTGGCAGGATCGACTAACACATCCAGGAACTCCCTCACAGAGTCGAACCCTGCGCCTCCTTCTTCCACTGGCCTGGTTAGCTTGTCGAGATAGTCCAGGGCTCGTGCACGCTGCGCCTCCTTTGCCTCGGCTGCTCTCGCCTCGTTCTCTTTTTGTTTCCTCTCGGCGGCCTCGGCGGTAGCTTTCTTTCTGCGGTCAGCTCGACTGGCTTTGCTCGCTTCCTTGACCATGCTTTTCTGTCCTGTTCGAGCCTCACTGGAGAGGTTTCGGGGATTCCTCGTACGCTTTCCAGTGTTACGAGGACGGCCACCTTTGGGTTTAAGCGGACTTGGGTCAAAGATAGTCGAGGTGGCAGGAGAGGGAAGGTCTCTAGGGGACTCTGACACTGCTCGCTTTTTTTGCGGCATGTCGACACCTTTGGCGAGGAAGACAGCAGGTCTGCCGGGCTGCATACCATCCACGATGTGAGACAAAAGGTCTGGCAATGGCCTCATGATGTCGCCGTCCAGTGTGTCGTCCTCAGAGTCATCCGACAAGTTTTCTTTGGCCAGGACTTGCGGAGAAGTCGGTGCACTGCTGGTTTGGAAGAAGGTAGGGTCCCCGGTGCGCGCACGCTTATTAGCTACCGAGGGAGCGAAATAATAGTCGGCATCTGAGTCTTGTTGCTTCTTGCGTTTTGGCGGCATGAGGTGGTCACAGAGGTTAACGAATGTTTCGCGCAGGACAGGAGAAGCCCCAATTTGGAATACTCATTTTCATTTTCGTTGTAACACCCTCAATTTTTGTCCCATTCACTTGTAAACTAGTGAAGCACTCTGGCGAAGTGATTCTGCATAAAACTGTCTCTTCACAATGTCGTCTCAGAGGGTTTGAATTTCCACATTCGCGAAATTTTTCTAAGTCAAAACAACTGTACGCCGGCAACTCCCGACCGTACTACCCGCCGGTTAAAAAGCTCCAGTCTCTTTTTAGCTTGCGAATTGATCGACTGTCATCAATTTGTCGCTGCCACAAAAGATACTGGTTTCGAGTCTAACAGTAGCACAAGGCCAAAATCCCACGCCAACGGACATATAAAAAGCCCAAACCGCCTATTAATCCTCCTCCTCAAAACCACAAAAGCACAAAGCTAGCGACCAATAAAATGTGAGCTCGACCTTAGAGCCACACTGGAGACTTACCACTACATAGACAGGTCTGAAACCCCCCCGGACGCTAGCCCAGCACAAAAACTGCTGAAGGACGCCTCGGGACAGTTCATCCCAGACCCGAAGAGACGCGACACCGCACGCAGGACCCCAGCCCACAGGAAACTCGCGGGACGCCCATCGGCCCTACCCCCCCATCAGCACCTTTGCGAGCACTTCTGACGCCGATCCGTTCTTGGACGTCTCGACCGGGCAACCTCTCTCACCCGACAGCCCGTACAGCCTCGCTCCCTCCCGCAGCCAGCGCGGAACCAGTGGGAATAACTCCCCCACCCCCTCGCGCCGCCAGCTACCCCGAAGCCCCGATAACGGTTCCGACGACGAGGATATGGAAATTGAAGTAAAAATACATCACCCAGATGCAATGAACACGTACTAACAAAAATGCAGACTAATATCGGTACCCCCCACGTCGCCCACCCCCATGGCAGGAGCAGCCGTTGAACAGAACGGCGCACCCGCTGACGCGCCCCCCGCCCATGATGTCGCTGACACACCCGGTGAAGATACCCCCGCCCCCGACGTGGCCATGCCGCAGGCGCCGCCCGCCGCCGACGCCGCCGACGAGGAGGACGTCGCCATGGCGGAGGATGACCCCCCGGTGGCCGCGGTACAACCCCAACCCGCCCCCGCGCAGCCCCAGCAACCCCCCATCCCCATGTTTCAAGCGCCGCCAGCTGCGCCCCCACAAGCGCAACCCGCCGCTCCTCCCCAGGCGCCGCCCGCCCTCCCGCAGCAGCCTGTCGCCCCGCAATTGCCTGCTGCCCCCCCGGTACCAGTCGCCCCCCCCGCGTTCACGATCCCCTCCATCGACGAGCTCTCAGCGCAGGTACCCACTCACCGCGCGGAAAACCCGAACACGCGTAAACAAACGGCGAAGGGTGTACCCCCCCTCACTAACGACGGGAAGGTGGCGTTCCAGCGCTGCATGGCAGGCAGATGGGATGAGGTAGTAATAACAATGGCGACCATAAACAGGGGAGTCGCCACTAAACAGATCATCGAAGTGCGAACCAACGCGCACCGATACCTGGCCTTCGTCGTGGCAGACGGAGGTCGCTTCGTGTTCGAGAACCTCCCATTCATCAAGGCGGAAATCCTCGCAGGCCTGTCGGGACTCGTCAACGGGGACGAAGTCACGCTCCACCCCCCCGTCGCCCACGCCGTACAAGAAGACAGCACCAAATATGGAGGCGGTCGGGCGATCTTCGCGGAATTCACGAGCCTCGCGGCGCGCGCTCGCGTCCTGCAATTCGCGCCCACCTTTGCGATCAAGTCCGAGAACACGCTGGCATTCCATGCCGTCACAATCGACTACTCCCGTGAATCCTGGGCTGTGGCCGGGTTCTACACCAACTCAACGCTGCCGCCGGCGATCCAAACGTCGGCCCTCCGCGCAGCGATAATCCACGACTCGCTCGAGAACCCAACCATTGTCCAAGAAGCTGACCAGATGATCCAAGGGATTGTCCCCGGAGTGACGCCTCAGGAACGCGCATACGAGGCCTTCAAATCTATCGATGTCCAATTCGTGACCCATGACGAGAAACCCCTCCTCGTGGTTTTCCGCAAACCCTGCGCAGGGGACCCGGACGGTAACAAACGACTCAATAAAATGATCGGCAGCGCCATCTACGGCGTCGGGAACATGGAGTTCCGCCCGTTCAATGCTAACGGGAACCCCCTCCACTGCGTCATCTGCGTGTCCGACTGCCACTCCGCTTACATCTGCACCTTTGTTCGAGGACCCGACCCGTGGTGGGGCCCCCCAGACCAACTCTCAGCAATCACCACTGGTCCGCTCGCCCCGAAGGCATCGAACGCGAACACGTCCCGCGGCAACGGGCATCGCAACGATGGGACTCCTATGCGAGGAGGCGCTGGCGGAGGTCGCGGCGGGCGCCGAGGTGGACGCGATGGACGCGGCAGGCGTGGTAACCACTAAAAGGCCGGGAACCGTCGTATCACTTTAACCTACGTATGCACAACTCACTCACTGTCCCTACATGTTATACCCACACGCGCTCGTCGTCGCCCTACGCACCCACACTCCTTACATCTGTAATATCTTTACACTGCCGCTTGGTCCCCAATCAATTTGTTTGCGTACGCCTTCCCGTGGTTAAAAATAAATTGGAAATAAACTGGAAATCTGTATCACGCTGAGGTACCAGCGCGAGCCCCTGAATACATGAACCAACTAACCATACATTCAAATACACTCCTCAGGTTGCCCGGGTCAGGGACCGGAAGAAGTCGTGTGCGAACTGTACACGCAACCCGAACCCGCCACATTTATTGACTACACCCCAGGGTGTAGGACAAGAAACGGGGGAGGTACAAGCGTAGAGGCCAAAAGGGTGTGGTACGAGCCTTCGGGCCTGCACTGCTCCCTGGAAAGCTGACACGCAACAACGGCGGGGCCGTAAATTACTTGGGCCGGGGTGCGTCGGCCAGCAGTCCTGGCAGTTGGTTGACGAACGATGCGCTCCCATGAGGCGCATCGGGAGGCAACCGACAACCCCCAAGGAATTGGGACGCGGCGCCAGTACTCCTAGCGAGGGTGCTGGTGTGTCTCAAATCTTTTTTTTCTTCGCTACTGACTCCGAAAATATAATTAACCAATTTAGATTTAATCACGGCGACGCATATACCGGCACAGGCAACGACGCGGGCACTGGAAGGGCGGACGGCTCCTCCACCGACCGCCGCCCTGACGAAGGTGCTGGCATTAGAGGGGACTCGGCGGATGGTGACCCGGAGGTGAACCGGGACCACTCTCGACCCCACGGGGAAAGGAGCCCCCGGCGACCCGATGAAGGCGAACCAGAAGCAACTCCGGGCGCGACCAGCGCACCGGGGGGCGTCAACATGAACGCTAACGCGCAAAATGCGCGTGGGGCTGAACACCAGACCCCAGCCCCAGACAATGGGAACCCCGTAAATAACGGGAGGCACGCATCACCGCGTGCTGGGCCTAGAAGCCCGGGCAACCAACCCCCAACGGGTAGCAATAACGGCACCCCAGCGTCCCAGAGACCGCAGGTGCAGAACGGCCAACAGCCGCAGCCACCCCGAGCACAGAACGCACAACCGCGCAACCCGCCGCCAATGGGTGGTATTAATAATAATCCCCAAGCCCCACCGCAGCCACGGCCCCCGCCCCAGAATGCGCAACCACGCAACCACGCCCCGCGAGTGTACCCGGGTCCAGCGCCCCAACACACAACACACACCACTGGCCAAAAAAATATGAAAGCGTCAGTTAAAGTCGCAGCACTGAATATAAAAGGCAACGGAAACCCGAATGTAAGGCACCAAGACAACAAGTGGTATGAGCTGTGGCAAATAATGCGCGAGGGGAAAATTGGTGTCCTAATAGTAGGAGAAGCGCATATGACTGACCAAAAAAAAGCAGACATTGACGCCCTGTTCTCACGCTGCATGAGACTGGAATTTACCAAGAACCCCGTCAGTAACAGGAGAGCAGGTGTGGCATTTGTCTTGAACAAGAACCTCGTTGAAACGGAGGATATCAAAACAATAGAAATAGTTGCAGGAAGGGCAATATTGCTGGAGATGAAAAATGTGGATGGATCGGCATTGTCCATTCTTGGTGTCTACGCACCTAACGACCCAAGGGAGAATGAAGGGTTCTGGATAGAAATAAAGACGTGGTTCATAGACCACCCCCGAGTCCGTCGCCCGGATATATTCGGCGGCGACATGAACATTGTTGAATCAGGCATCGACAGGATGCCTGCACATGTAGACGTCCGTGACAGCGGTGCCATGGAAGCCCTAGATGACCTTAAAATTTTCTTCAGGATGATAGATGGCTGGAGGGAGACATACCCCACAACGCGAGCATATACCTACCACCAAACACTAGCGCAAGGAGGTGCTCAGTCCCGTATCGACAGGATTAACATCAAGAGGTCCCTATTTGAACACACCTTTGAATGGGACATACAAACAGCGGGAATAGAAACTGACCACCGCATGGTGTCGGTAAGACTGACAACCGAGACCGCACCAACAATGGGACACGGCAGATGGGTCTGGCCGGCACACATAATAAGAGACAAAATGCTCTCGGGCTATATCCATGAGAAAGGGTTAGCCCTCCAGAAAGACCTTGAAACAATAGAGAGATGGCCCGCAAGAGACCCGAACTTCAACACGCAAACTGTCTGGGCCAAGTTCAAAACGGACATCGGCGAGAAAGCCAGAGAACGCGCGAAAATTATTGTACCGAAGATTGTGCAAGAAATAGCGACATTAGAAACCAAACTCGACCTAATCCTGGCTGACCGGATGCTCACAGAGGAGGAGAGGAAGCTAGCAAGTGTTACAGTAGTAGAAAAACTGGTACAACTCCAGAAACAGCGCTACCGAGTCTCCCGGCTATCTGCGCAAATCCGCAACTGCCTAGAAGGAGAAGTGATAAGCCGCTATTGGTCAATGGTGAATAAACCACACAAACCACGGGACGTACTCCACAGACTACAGAAAAATGTGGACAACCCCGAGGCCCCCCCCCAGTACGAAACCAACTCGAAAAAGATGGCAGACATGGCGTGCAAATACCATGATAAACTGCAGTCCGAGAGGACAGAAATGCCTCCGGAAGTAAGGGAAGAAAAAACTGCGACAGTACTCGGATGCACCACACGGAGGTTAACTCCTGAACAGATTGAAGCCATGAAGGCTAAGCTAACGCTGGAAGATGTACGTTACGCCCTCAAACTATCGTCGAACTTCAAGGCCCCGGGGCTGGATGGAATCACGTATGAGATATGGAAAACCTTAAATTCACGATATGAGACCGCTAAATCACTTGATAAACCGGCATTCGATGTCCTGGCAGCCATGCACAAAGTATACAACGATATAGAAACACACGGGATGGTCGAAGGAACAGGCTTCTCCAAAAGCTGGATGTGCCCGTTATACAAGAAGAACGACAGAGCAAACATCGCAAACTATCGACCGATCTCTTTGTTAAACACAGACTACAAAGTGTTCACCAAAGCACTTACGATAAAGCTGGCAATGGCGGCCCCCGATCTCATACACCCCAACCAGGCTGGATTTGTGCCCGGCCGACAGATTAGAGACCAGGTCTGGCTCACCAAGAGGCTCATTGAGTTAGCGGAGGCCACAGAACGGAACGGCGTAATAGTCATGCTGGACCAGGAGAAAGCTTACGACAAAATCGAACATGACTACCTCTGGAGGGCGCTAGCAAGCTATGGGATCCCTGAGGAATTTATTAATACAATAAGAGCACTTTATAGTGATGCGTACACGTATGTGATACTCAACGGCGAGAAAAGTACCCACCCCTTCAAAGTCACAAGGGGAGTTAGGCAAGGCGACCCCCTCTCCTGCCTACTGTTCGACCTTGCGATCGAACCGCTCGCTGAATCCCTGCGTCAAAGTAATCTTAAAGGAATAAAAATACGGGGCTGCCGCGAGAGACTTATCGCGACGTTATTTGCAGACGACACTGTGGTCTACCTCGACTGGAATGATGACTTCGGGGACTTACTCGACATACTTGATGAATGGTGCATCGCAGCAGGCGCTAAGTTTAATATCAACAAGACGGAAATGCTCCCGATTGGAACGCCCACTCACCGTGAGAGAGTATTTGCGAACAGATTCATTAACGGGATATACGGCACCCCCATCCCAGAACACGTCAAAATCGCAAAAGACCGTGAACCCATAAGAACCCTCGGAGCATGGGTTGGTAATAAAGTCAAGCAAGTCGATACGTGGGCGCGCACCCTAGAAAAAATTGATGCGGCGCTTGAACAATGGGAACTAGGACATCCTTCAATGGAAGGACGCAGGCTAATTGTCCTGATGGTCGTTGGTGGTATGACACAGTATTTGGCCACTGTCCAGGGCATGCCCGCCGATATCGAGAAGCGGCTGGAAAAGCGAGTCAGACAATTCCTTTGGGCCGAAAAAGAGCAAGTAACAGTCAATAAAGAGACAGTGTACGCACCGGCCGATGTGGGTGGAAAAGACCTACTTGATATAGTCAGCAGGAATGAGGCAATAGCCATAACGTGGCTAAAAACCTACCTCAATTTCGGCGAAGACAGACCGTTATGGTGTTTTGTTGCTGACGAACTCCTGGCGAAGAAGATCCAAGCAGGGGACATCAACGTCGACGAAGCAATGAGACTGAATGCGTACCTCCAGACGTGGAAACCCAAAGTGGGGGACGACACAATAGGAAAGGACTTGACGGATATGATCAAGGCCGGACGGACGTACGGCGTACAGATGGACGTGATAGCCGTATCCCGAGACATCCAGCGGCAGATGCCAATATGGTACCACTCGATGTCCTTTGGGGACAAGAACCTGTGGAACAAGTCGCCGGCTGTAGTCAAATGCCTGAAGAAGAAACACCGAATAAAACTGGTCAGAGACGCCGAGGCACTGGCTGAGAAGATGAACGCACCGAACCACTCAACAACACAACTAGACTGTGAATGCGGTTCCTGTAGCATGACGAGGGCAATAACTGGATGTGAACACCCAGGCAAGTGCTACGAAAAATGTAAGGCACTGCTCGACGTGCTGGAAGAGAAGTGGGACCCGCGGTATGCGCAACCCGAAGACTATGAAGACGAGATAGCGCCAGACCCGTGCGATGACCCTGACACCGTTGAATTTGACCCCCGAATCACGACGCATGGCACCATCGGCGACACATTCCGCATATTCACGCGGGGCGAAGAAGTAGAATACACATACGCACCCGATACCCGACACAAGACCGAACCAGAGGAACGGTCGAAGTCTATACAGATGGATCGGCGCTCCACAACGGGACGGCGAACGCAACAGCGGGAGCCGGGGTCTTTTTCGGAAACAACGACCAGAGGAATAGCAGCGTGAGGATACCGGATGAGCTGGGGCCCTCTAACCAGACTGCCGAGATGATCGGAGTGAAAATCGCGGCAGAGACAGCGCCAATGGAGGCACCACTAAAAATATATAGCGACTCAAAATATGTTATAGAGGGACTCACGAAACACCTCACCCGATGGGAAAACGAAGGAATGCTCACCACGAGCAACCCCGAAATCATACAACTGACAGCGACAAAATTAAGAGAACGAAAGGCAAAGACGACGCTCACATGGGTCAAAGGACACTCGGGCGTCCCCGGAAATGAGGCCGCGGACGCGCTAGCTGCCGCCGCGTGTATAGTCCCGGCAGTCACGGATGGGATAGACATTGGAATAAACAGGGCACTCGTCCTTCCGGGGGCGAAGCTGCAGGCGATGACACAGTCCTTAGCCTACAAGATAATCAGAAAACTAAAAATGGCAAAACCTGCCTACAGAGATTTGTTGGCGAGACGTGCCACAACACGCAACATGGCAGCTGCACAAAGGGCGGCCGCAGATGCATACGGGGTCTCACCAACGAGGGGCCGAGTCTGGAAATCCACAAAACACAAGGATATATCCCGCAGCATCAGATTCTTCCTATGGATGTTAATACACGATGGCTATAAAGTGGGACGGTACTGGGAGAACATACCTGGCTTTGAATATCGGGGGCAATGCAGCCACTGCCACAAGACGGCATCAATGCAACACACTCTGCTGGAATGCGACGTAGCAGGACAGGTGGAGATCTGGAATCTTGCAAGCCAACTATGGCAAAAGAAAACAGGCTCAGCCCTGCCTAAACCGACAATGGGCCAGATAATGGCGTGTGGAGTGGCCAAGAAAAGTAACCATGGCACAACGCGTCTATACAGAATCCTCATGTCCGAGTCAGCTCACCTAATATGGCGCATACGGTGCGAACGAGTTATCCAAGGGAAAAACCCCGCATCGCTACCTGAAATCCGCAACCGATGGCTAAAGTCCATTAACAACAGACTTGCGATTGATTGCGCCATGACGAATGACGGAAAATACGGAAAGAGATCAATTAAACCGAGCGTGGTTAAGCAGACTTGGAAGAACACATTGAATAACGAAGATAGTCTCCCTAAGGATTGGCACAGGGAAGTCGGGGTTTTAGTGGGTATTGGAGTAAGCTAACGATGATGGTGTCTTGATGGCTCGCCGTCAAGACACCGGAGTTATTTTGCGCCAAAGCCCCACACGCCGTGCTAATTGGCACGAGTGCGCTTGCGCATTTCCTCGAGAGATTGTATGATTAAAACTGGCCGGGTTCCAAGTCCGAGGCCTCATTCTAACGGGTGGAAGTGACCGACTATGTCGGCCCGACATCATGTGCTCGGAAGTGACCGCCTGGTGGACACTGGACGAGCACTATCGGGAGGCGGCATTAAAATGCCTCTTTCATGCAGTAGTGCGCCACCACTCCAAACGTTCCTCAAAAAAAAAAAAAAAAAAAAAAAAAAAAAAAAAAAAAAAAAAAAAAGATACGGCGACATGTGAGTGTTCTCCCTTGGGAAGAAATACGGTGGGAACCTAAATACCTTATGTAATGGTGAACACGTCAAAGCGGCAAAATAGGACGTGGGGTTCGTTTAAGACGGCAATTGACGGTACCTAGAGTGCAAAGTGTCCGCATATATCCGGTGCAAAGAAGAGAAGAATAACATACCACCGCCCCCAAAAAAGTCTCCCCAAGACCAAGCGATCATTTTGCTATGTCTGACGCGTAGTTCCCAGGGCCCGAGGTTACGATCACTGCTACACGTCGGAGCATATACCGTCGAAGAAGGATCCTTCCTTCACCTCTTCTCAGATAGTCGTCCGACACTTCAAATATGAAGAGATACCGCAGTCAGAGGTCGACTGGACGCGTCAATCGTCTAGTTAGAGCCCGTATTGGAATACTGAGTGTGCCAGATTCATTTCAGGGAGGATGTGTTGGCTCAACTGTGGTGGCAGAGGGAAGAAAAGGTTGGGGGAAAATGATGGCGGTAGATGCCGAGCACAGACAGGACCAAATTGATGGGCAAGGTGGTTCAACCGAGCGTAAACCCGTATTAATGGAGATAGCATATGCTTCCTACGAACATAAGTACGCGCTGGCTCCTTTCTAGCAGCTTGCTGCACCGTGGCGTTTGGCACCGCGACGTCAACGGCTCGAATTAGTATCGACCTGAGGCCTAAGGATCTAGAGGAATTTATATGGCGCAGCAATCCGGAATCAAATATGATATATTGCTTTCAGACACCAGTAACAATACATCTGATCAACTCCAAGGTTCAACTTTCGAGCTCTACTTCAACCAAACATTAATCAGCGTCGGTCTTTCGCCCAATAGTCTAGATACCCACCTGTGCTTAACAGTTGCCCGAATCACACGCGAAGCATCCAACCAAGGAGCTCCCGCAAGAGTTCTGCGAAAGGGGAATACATCAGGTACCGTTGATCACACGGCAGAAGGAACTCACGTCGGGGCAGTCGTCGGGGGGGCCACGGTCCTGCGGATAACGACAGGCATTAATATCGCATTCAAAGGTAGATTTAAGGCACAATGACTCACCTCGCAGCGCGCTTCGACGGCGGCAACCAGTGCCAGGGCAGCGGCGACGGTGAAGATGACGCGAGAGAGGAACAACATTTTCGTTGATGTGAAAGTAGGTTGGCTGAATGCGACGGAAGTGGGCCTTGGAAGGGAGCGATGACTTTTTCGCCTTTTTGCATTCCTTTTAAACTCAACCCCCACGATGTGCACTCCACAAGCAAGCTATTGTCATGGTTTCAACACCTTCACGAGACCTAGGGGCATTTGAGATTCAAATATAGTTGCTATGGGGGCACCCCACAACTTGACAAGTTATCGCCTAGGGGCACTTGGGGGCTCAGATTCTATGTCTTCTCCATGGTGGAGCAATGGGGTGCGTAGCCTGAGTGAAGCTGACATGCCCAGGTCTGGACCAAACACAGCATTTGCACTGGGTTCAAAGGCGTGGTTTCATGGAGCCGTTAAGATGGGCAGTTCAAGTGTGCCATTTCGTCTCGAGTAAGGCTGCGAACATTTGAGAGGTGAACGCGAGCATTAGCCAAATCAACCGCTCTCCTAGGGAGAGCGACCCAGTGTCTATGTGCCGTTTCTGAATGGCGAGCTAAAGTATGTACTAGGGACAGAAAATACATGTGAGATGTGTATAACAATAAATATGTAGGGCGGGTACTGAAAAAATCGCTATGCTCTCTGGCAAGGCAATAGAATAAATAATAGTGAATAGTACAATATTCGGGAACGCTCACCTGGCAAGGCAGTGGATAAGTGGAATGACCGATAATCGCTGCTTGCCAGGTCAGTGCGGGACCGACGGCGTGAGGAAATGTGTGGTACGACTCTCGCTTTGACCACAGGGGCGGAGGGGAGCGTACTCTTTTACAACCATTGAGGGTTTAGGAATCGGAGTAATCTTGCTCACTCGCGATTAGCCTTGTGTAAAGTTTAAACTCATGTTTAAACTTGATCAAAGGCGCTAGTTCCGCGGAACAATGGAATAAGATGGGCAGTTCAAGTGTGTCGTTATTTTCAGAGTCCACGCCATTTTCGTCACTTCGCTTAAATTTGCGAAGTTTCGTCGCATTGATGGCATTTGTCCAAGGTTCGTGAGTTGAGGGAAATTTCTGCAAAAGCTCGTCACTTCTCGCTAAGCACGTCACTAGTACTTTTGCATTGAATTGCTGACTCGTGTTCATCTCAGGCGGCCGCGTGTCATCCACAAAGTCTGAAGCAGGTGTAAAATTTTAAAGCAACCATGAGGTTACCCAAAAAATCATGTATTCAACACAAACTCAAATACATATATCTGATCCAACTATTGCAGCGCCAAAGTAGGCCTAAGAAATGCGTGAGCGCCTCCCCGCCGCCGCCACGGGCACTAGCTCGAGCTGCTGGGAAAGGCGCTCGGCGGACCCGCCGACTTCCACCACGGCTTCAGCCTCCCGGCTCGCGAGCGCGCGGAAGAAGGCCCCGGGAATCCGGCGCTCAACCAGTATGTGTATGTGAGTACACACAGATTCAAATAATTAGTACGCCTCAGGTACTCACTGATAGTGTTGGGGTGTAAAGGAGCGGTAGCTCAAAACGTTCCCGCAGGAGCGCGCTTGGCTCCGGCGCAACGGAGTGGACAAGACATGCGTCCGACAAGCTGCTACCTTTCCAGCTGCGACGCGACACGAGGCGATGCGGTAATATAACTACCCAACAACAAACCCATCTCGGCACGCTGGATTGTTGCTGCGCGTGCGCGATTCCGCCGAAGTGAACTTGATGCTGCTCTTGTGAGTCAACGTGCGGAGGGAAATGGGCAGGCACACCGGGACACGGGAAACGGTCTTGAGGTAGCTCGTGCTCGTTATCGGCTGTTCCTATCTGGCGCGCGCGACATTTGTGGTGATGGTAGAAGGGAAAGGGTGATAATCCTACGTGATGTTGAAACTCCAATGATCCGCATGAATTGCGAGCTGACGAACTTTCATTAGAATTTATTCTTCTGACGAACTTTCACAGAAAATCAATGGAAGTGACGAACCTTCACCAAATCCCATCAAAGTGACGAACTTTCGCAGAATTAAGCGAAGTAACGAAGTGACGAAGGAGGGTACGACTTTATTTTTCAACAGCTTATTCATTTGGTAGACATTTTAGCAGAAAAACCCGTCAAGCTGAAATAAATAAGAGCCATGGAAACTTTCTCCAATTACCCAGAGCCTGCAGCCGGGGCGGGATCGCCCGCTAGAACATGGCCTCTGATGGATCAGTGCTTCTTTTTTTGATGAGCTTTCAATTCCCTAACAATGTGGGGGGTCTTGCGGAGTAAATCATGGCTCGTACGCCGCAATTCAAAATCAGGATGATCTTTTGCTTCGGGATAACAAATCGGAATCCGCAAGTTCCCACTACAAGTCTACAGCCAATCTACACATGACGGCGGTCATATTTCGATACGTGGTCTACATTAACCAACAGCATCAGTGATGGCTCAACACAAGGATATTGGATTTTGAATACCAACCTGCGCTTAACAGTTGCCCGAATCACACGCAAAGCATCCAAATGCTTCACTCCCGCAAGAGTTCTGCGAAACGGGGCGACGTATGTCAGGTACCGTTCACCGATGCTAGAAAGGATAGAGAACTCACGTCTGGGCAGTCGTCGGGGAGGCCACGGTTCTTTTATGATGAACAGGGCATTAACATGTTATTCAAAGCGCAGATTAATGCTCAAGAACTCACCCCGCAGCGCGCTTCGGCGGCGGCAACCAGTGCCAATGCAGCGGCGACGGTGAAGATGACACGGGAGAAGAACAACATTTTCGTTGCAAAGGTAGGGTGGTGAATGAGCTGGTTGGTAGTTTGGGATCCTTGGAAGGGAGTTATAATTTCTTTTCTCGTTCTCCCATCCCTTTTAAACTTGAACCCCGGCGTGTGGGATGGAGCTTGACGGCATCTCCCAACTTCGCGAGTTACCATCAGGTTTCAACCCCAATTGCGACAGAGCTTTCACCGGAGGTAAGTATTCCATCTCACTCTCTTGATAGCCACCGATCCAGAATCATCCAGTTGAGTTTAGGGCTCAGATATTCGTTGTCTTCGAATTCTCAGAGTCGTTATGCAATACCTAAATATTACCACGTCCTCCCCAAAGGTGGAGCTATTTTCGCCCGACGCTCTCCATACTTAGCTCATGATTGGCATTTGCTTCGAGACCAGAAGACGAACGATGCTTCTTCGCATCTGGTGAGATGCGAAATCATAGCGGGCCAAGATTCCCGTGTGAGCCAACTAACTTCTGCTAAATAAAACTTATTGCTTCCTGCTCTTTGACATTGATCTCAATTTTAGTTACTCCAATTCCGAGAGTTGAACTTTGAACAAGAGGCGACGATTTTGGGTTTTCAAGCTGCTCTCAGTCTTTCCGGAGTGGTTGTATTAATTTCAACTGCAACCTTTAATATTAGTCTTGTTCTTCCCACTCCAGAAAGGGTTACGACACTTGCCAACGTTGTTATGTCGAATACAAATAACTTGACGCAAATCCCTCGTGGAATCACTGATCCCGGCTGATTTCAAGAATGTTACAGTAGCCTCAAGGAGAGAAGTTCAATTCATTGCTTCAGCCCAGTTAAATTCCTGGACGGCGGCTATGGTATAAGCTGAAATTTTCATGGTAAATTTAGGGCGAGTAGGTAAGTAGGTAGGTAGGTAGCATTACACGGCATGCCCGAATCACGAACGCCGGTTTCCAGGATTATCTCGGCACTCAACGGTAACTCAAGTATATGCCAGAAGTAACAGGAGTTGCACATCAATAATTAAGGCTCTCGCATAAAAGTGATGGCAGAAATCGGAACAGCTTGAGCGCTGAAGACGGAAGTAATAGTAGCCAGGTAAAACCGCAGTTTTTATCCCGCGCAGAACAGCTCAATGGAAACCTATCAGAGTGCAGTAATTACTGTCATATTTCAAAGAGCGACTATTCATAGAAGGACCGTAAAGCGCGCCAAAATGTGGGAAAGCCACTGGCGAAAGAGTGTGGAGTCGTGCCAACAAACTGCACATGCAGGCATCGACGTTGGATGGGGTGTACAATGTCATGAACAAAAAAAAGCAATTTAGAGCGTAAGAAGCGGGCTACGGTGCGTTGAAGCTTGCTACTGCGCGCTGAATCCCGCGGGATGAGCATGGTCTTGTCCCTGAAAGATGTCAAATGAGCGGGTTAAATCAGGGGGGAATGGAATTGTTAACAGTGGTGTGTGCAACTGGAACTGGAGAAAGAGGCTAAAAAGTATCTGAATCAGGCGACGCGAATATAAGATGGGTTGCAACGACGAACAGTGTGCCCGATGAGGTAAGGGGGATGGGGTGCTTCGACAGGCTACGCAATATAAATAAGAGTAATTCTAAGTGGGTCTAAAATACGCACGGGAGTGTACCCGACGGGAGCTCCATGAGCTGGAGGAGATCCATTGGGAGGCTGGAATGCCGTCAGCGGAGGGTGTAAGGTGCAGCCATGTATTTAACTCACGAAGTACGACGGATACTGTTGTCCTGGAGCGATTACAGCAGTTACGGGAGGAGTCATCTGGACATGCAAAAGTCAGAATTACTTGATATCGTCGGAATTTGGCGAGCAAACCTCTTCGCTATGGACCTTCTCCATTGACAAAGTTGGCATGCCAGGGCCCTGCGCAAAGACATGATTAATCTTGTTCAATTCTATTGTGAGAAAGACTCACGTATGAAGGAGACCCGTAGTTGCCTTGCCCTTGATTATTTTGTGGCGGAGGGTATTGGCCTTGGGGTGGAAGAGGAATCGTGTATCCATTGTATCCGCCGGGACCTTGTGAAGAAGGAGGCCCATAGTTGCCTTGGCCTTGATTATTTTGTGGTGGAGGGTATTGGCCTTGGGGTGGATGAGGAATCGTGTATCCATTGTATCCGCCGGGACCTTGTGAAGCAAAGTTCGGCTGATGAATCTGTTGCGGCTGCTGAACCTGGGCCGTGACGGGAAGAATAGCTGCGTTTCTAATAGCTGCACGTTGTTGGCGTATACGCATAACTCTACACGCAATTATGAGGAGGACGAGAACGATAGAGACTGTGGGAAATGTGAGTCAAAAAAAATCCATATTATATTGGGAGCAGCAGAAGCCACTCACCGATGATTATGATTATCCTGGTCGTATCTGATATACCACTATGGTGTACCACCACCACGTACGCCGCGGCTTCGGGCGCAAATTGAGCTAGAACCAGAAACAATAGTGCCTGTAGGATGAACGACATGATGAGGAGGAAATCGGGTCGGAGACGGGTGCGGGAGGGCGGGAGGAAGAGGGGAGGAGTCGATTTTCTTATTGTGTGTCCATATATGGTTTTGATCGGACCTGAAGAGTCATCATTTAGCGCCGTCGCAGTGAGCGGTGCGCCGTGGCCACAATAGGCCACAATGCAGGCTTGCTAATGACACGACGCTTAGATGAACAACTGGCCACAACAGGATGGGAAACAGAGCTAAACGCTCCTCGAGTGTGCTCGTGCCTCAACTGGGGCACTCATTCATTGACGATATTGCCCAGATTGTCTATGACCGCTCCGATTCCATCGCAATGGCTCGAGAGCCTTTGCCACATAAAACCTGTGCCAAGCCTTAGAATTAAGAATGCCAAGGTGTCAGCGATCGCAATCTCGTGATTGCGTAGATCGCCTGCGGCCTGAACGGTGTCATTCAACGGCACTTAACACAGCTTGCAACACAGGTTAAATCAGCAACGTTGGTGTTGTAGATCGCACCTCAGTGTCGAATTTCGGAATTTGAAGTTCGAACTTTAATATTGGTCAATGGGTCGAACAAGCTAACACAACTAGACTTTCCCATGAAGCACTCGGCCTTCAGAGGACCAACGCGGATTATTGGTCCTCACGTTGGTCAAAGCGCTATCGTATACACCATCTACCACGAGCCGGAGATTGGGAGACACTTGAACCGCTTCCATGGACCAGAGTACAACAGCCACAGTGCTGAGGAGTGTCAGAAAGCACTCACCTAAAATGGAGGGACGTACTTTTCGCCATGATAATCGAGTATTCCTTGTGGGACAGGGAACATGGCTTGAGGTCTGCCAAGAGGTGTGAAGTGAGGTTTTTTTTTAAATAAACGAAGGATACATACCCCAGATTAGCCACTCTCTTCCCCATCATCCAACCATTTACGTATAACAGCGCACGATACGGAGAACCAAGAGGATCCTCGAATGTGAACGACAAGTGCACGTCGAGGAAGCCCGGAATCTCCAGGTCGAATGTGGTTACGAAGAAACCAACCCCAGCGCCAGAGGCAGGCAGACCATCCGAGAGTGCGCGCGATTGCCACGAAGTACTGTCGAATCCGGGCAGGTGCCATCCCAAGCGCTCACCAAACAGTCCACCCTCGTTGAATATTCCGCGGACCTTGTCGGGGAAGCTAGCAGAATATTAGTCCGTAACAATCTCACTGATGATTCCAGGGAGCTCACCCGGTATACCCCCCGATCTTTCCTTGCACTTTCCAATCCGTGAAATTCCCCACATCAAGTGCAAAACCGCGTATACCGCGGGGGTTCTTAGATGTATCGGCATCGGCTAGACGAAGTTAAATATATATGTTCCATCAAGGAGGAATTTTGGCTCACTGCCCTCCGTCTCATTTAAGCCCATGTTATCCTGCGCCGTTTGAATGATTGAACATCACAAATCGGACCCAAGAGCTCACCTGCACGATAGTGATAACGTTATCGCCCGCCAGCAAGGCATCTTCAGGTAAAATAAATGTATTATCGGTTTCTTCAACCATATTCCTGTTGTTGGTCGAACTGATGGTATCGATCAGGGCGGCTCCGACGCGAGAAATATTAGCAAGCTTACTTTCCATATGTCGTATTCAGAAAAACTCCATTAAGCCAGACGCTCGCGGCAAACGCTGAGAACCAACTATCAGAAAGGGGCCAACTGAACAGCAACGTGTGTACCTTCTCCACCATTAATGGATAAATTAACGCTCTTCTCCGCCCCGGAAGAGTTGAAATGGCCCCGCCAAAGCACGATATTCTCGCAACTAATCAAAACCAGCCTTCCCTCAGCCCATTTTCATATCGTCGCAGCAGATGAAGAAACTCACAAGCCATAGTCACACCCATAAAGCACGCGACCATCCCCATAATACGGCTTGAATGGAATATTGGTCCATGTGTGATTCGCCACAGTCCAACTCTTATCATCAAAGTCCTTCCTGATTTCAGGCAAGCTATCTCGGAACTTCCATCCCTTCAGCTCGGGAACCTGCACACCATTCACCGCCGTGCGCAGCGGCAGCTGTCCACGAAATATTCCTGTCGCCAGTACACCGAACTCCCCGCTGATGAGCCCGCCGTTCCACGTAATCGACCTAACGGAGCGCGGTACAATAATGGTAAGCATGACCCCGTCGCGCAGGTCGCCCCTCAGCGCTAACTCCGTGCCCGAGCCCGACATAGTCGCACTGCGCACAAGATACGGCCCGCCGATGAGAATCGAGCTATTAGACCCGATGCCCCAGAAATTTGCGAACGGGTCGCTCGACGGGCCCGCGAGAACAGGGGACCAGAACGTCGCCGCCGTGGAGGAGTCCGCGTACAGAATGAGCTAGGTGTCCGAGTCATATATGGTGAGGACGCCCTCGATCCCAGCGTTGAAACTGATGACGGTTCCGACAACGGCGTGTTGGGTGCGCGCGACGGCGGACGACGTGGTGTGGTACCACGGATTGGGGATGCCAGTGAGGTTGAGCGCGACTTCATGTTCCTGAGACAATGTACCGTGGAGGAAGAGAACATCCCTGCCGTCGATCACACCTGCGAAGAGGACTTGCGCAGTGGAGTAGGCCACCCTGGAGCTCCCAAAGGCATAGTCGGTGACGATCACCTTCGACTGACGGCCTCCGAGGGTGATGGATTTCGCAACGAGCGGGATATGCAGACCACCTTGTAGAGGGCGCACGGTGAGCTTGAAATTCGTTATAGCCCTGTACACCAATTAATTAAAGACCAGAACAAGTAGCTGATCATTGGATGTCGTACGTCGAGGTGGAATCATTCTGCCGTGTGATGTAGAACGATGTCTTGGAGTCGGGATTTTGCAGGTGTGTAACAAACACGTCGGGATTCGAGCTCGCGGACAGCCCGGTGGTTGAGTCGGCGATCCAGTCGGTCTTGTAAAAGTCCGGCGACGACCGTACGAAGAGGCCCTGCAGCTTCAGTTCATCGTATTTGGGAGTCAGCGCTCGGGATTCGGTGATCTACGAGACTTTAAGAGATCTGCAGGATGCTGCGTGCCAAAACACGTACAGGAGCGCCATAGTCGTATGAAGTATAGACCTGCGGATAGAGTGAGAGCTTGAAGTGTCGAATTGATGAATAGACAAACACCACTAAATGCTAACGCTTTAGGCGCTGTATGTGGCAATAATTATTTATTCACTCACGGGAATGGAAGACCGCCCCACGTCGTCCCTCTAAGGTAGAATAGTGAGCTTCGTTACGTGGTCATGTAATCCCACAAACCCATAAAGCATGTAATAATTGATTAACTTCGCATTGCTAGCCCACAGTTGGAGGTTGAACACCGATTGAAAATCAGGGCCTGTCAGCTCGGCACAAGGGCCGTATCCTGTTGGTTTTAACATCAGGAATCGGGAAGGACTGCCTCAATTTACGGACCAGGCGCAGTCGGACCCCACGCATCGTAGGCCCCAGCCTGGAACTCTATGGGTAATATTATATTAATGTAGAGATTGATCGGAGGCATTCTCACCTGGTATATACCACGGCTGGGACGGATTCACTCGGGCGTGATATTGGTGGTAGTTGGTTATGACCGGGTTCCAGACCGAGGGGTGCGAGCAATCGAATCGTTGAGGGTACGAGTCAAGTCTGCAAGTGGATCAGTTGTATGCAGACACAGTCGCAGAATCCCTACCCGTAAAGATCTACCGCTCCCTGAAAATTGGGATCAGTGTGGGACGAGAGAGAAAATGGCAAGAAAGTACGGTGCCGTTGATGAAGTTGGCGCCTTGGTTGGGATCGTTGTACGTCAGCGGCACGACGATATCCGAGTTGTGGAACATGGCCTTGAGTTCTTCGTAATATTCTGCGTGGCCTGGTTCGTTCTGCGTGTACTCGTTATCTGAATCGTAGAGATTATTCGCTGGGAAGGAAATAAAGTCGAAAGGCGACATACCCAGCTGGATGGCTAACAGAGACCGACCTCAGATCAGGGTTAATGGAATGAGGGTTGCGTACCAATGACCGGGCCCCCGACGTTAATTTGATATGGAGCCGTCTCTTTAATTATTCCCAGCATGTAGTCTTGCCACGCAGCGGTCCAGTCAGAGTCATTCGTCCGCAGGTGGCCCGCAACTTCTGAGGTAACCCAGTGTGCGATGCCACCTGCAGATGTTTCCGCGTTGATATACTAAACAAGTCGTGAGCAGCGACTGGAAGTGAGAGTAATCTTTTACAGGTCCTTGGAGGAGGTAAGATGGATAAACTACGTAAGATACTGCGACATACCAGGGCGCACGACAATCCAAATTCCGGCTACCATGGCAGCTTCATATAAAGGCTTCAAGGCACGAAATCCCTCAAAGTCCACAACTCCGGGAGCCGGATTATGAAGGCCCATATGAGTATATATGCTTATCGCGTTTAGACCGGCCGCTTTCGTTTTCTCGAGGATATCAGGCCACAAAGACGGCACGGGCAGCCTCCACGTGTGAAACTCCCCAGAGCTTGCAAGTTGCTGGAAGGTCAGGCAGGAACTGAAACATGCGGATGCCACGCACTGCATGAATATGCGTTGGTCTCTCAAGATCAGACTGTAGTTGTCGAAACGGACATCCGGGGCACGCTGATACGATTTTACAGGTGGCTTCAAGGTTGCGTGAGGGCGGTAGAGAAGCTACCGTATGTATCAGCGACGCGACTCGACTAAAACCTTCATACATACATTGGATGTGAGCTGAACAAGAAGAACAGCAGAAAGGACACATCCAGTGAGCCAAAGCCTCCTTGCACCGGATCCGCTCTTCGACCAAGAGGCCGCTGATATTGGAGTTGCTGGCTTTGCGTCCGTCATGGTGGATGTTCGGGTCCAAGATAGGCGCCCAGGAACGAGGCGGCCCGTTTTAAACTCCGCCCAAACACGGTCACGTGTGGTCATGCCTCCCTCCGCCGCGTACAGTAACTAGGCTGAGTAACGCATTAACGATGCATTGAACAAAACGCGTCAACAAACAAAGCTCACTGCCCCCTTGGTCGGATAGTCTACAAAAAGGGTTTTATCTGCTTATCATATTGATATCCCGCCAGCCTGCTAACTACACAAATATTTTTGTGGTCAGACCTCATCCACAGACTGGGCCTGTAAGCGTGCGTGACTATCGCAAACAACAATCTATGTTATCAAACTTTTAACACATAAGCATTCCTGTATAGTACAACTCGAACAAATTACAATTGAATTCAGTAATGTAATGCCGCAATTAAAACCTTCATTAACGTAGATATCCATACTGCCCTCCAATTTTCGGCATTCTTATCTTCAGACAATCCATTGCAATACATTCCGCCAAATGCAGCTCATAGTGCTAACCAAGCCAACCAAAAGCTGTTTCCGCGATCCGGCTGGCTCCTGTCGATAACTGCCTGTCGCTCGCAAAACGTCTCCGACACATCCAGTGCATACCCCGGCCTGCATCTCTGTATAATACACACACCGCACTGGCAGGAAGCCGACGCGACGTTTGGGATCCGCGTGCAATCCTGGCCCTCCATCTGTCCGGCCGCAGGGAATCTGCACCCCCCACCTGACGGTTCCCGTCAATTTTACTCAGATATAATTATTTGAACGTGCCACTGACAACTCCGAAAGTCGCTGGTAATGTCAACACATTCAATCGCAGGCGGTACACCTTCTTCTTTCACACGGCGTGGACAAGCAATCGAGTCGACCGGGCATCTCCCGTTGGGAGGACGTGTCGGGGCGACTGGAGTGGCCACAGCATCTGCGAGGACCGCGCGAGTAACGAGGCGACTCCTCCTGCACTGCACCTGAACGGTCGCGGATGCGGCGAAAAACAGCGCCAAGATTATCCCGCCAGAGAAAAGTCGCATAATGGGCGAGTAATGGGGTGGTGAGTTGACTTCACAGAGCATTCGCCTGCAGTCTTTATAAATGAGCCGACGCCTCATTCGCCAAATTACCGAATGCCAAGAGCAGCTTCCAGAATGCCCTCATATGCCCATAATAGGCACCTCGTGGAAGCTCCGATAACGTGTAAATGCCGTCCCGGTGAAGGTGTCGGAGTTGATGCGTATCGCTATATACATGGTGCCGGATCATTCACTTGCATCATTCAAAGTTGCGTCGTCCTCACAAATCCTGATGCCGCTCAAAGAGAACTGGTGCAACCAGTTGTCCGTTAGATTTTCTCGCTATCCTCTGGTAGAAGAGAAGAAGCGATAGTCTGCTAATATATGCTCTAAATAGTTACATGCAGACCGGCGCTCCCAAGGCTTGGCACGTTCTGGAACAGCTCCGAATTCGCTGTTCTCCGTTGAATCACCTCTGAATATATATACTTTCTCGCATGTCATTAATTCTGTAATCAATGAGGACTCATCCAGGGCGCGCCTAGCTCACTGTTTTGAATGGAGTGCGTAAACATGCATTTTAAGCTTTAATTCAACCCAAATTGAACCTCCGCGTTGCGCTAAATTTACCTCCATAGCAACGAAGACAAATATAAGTCGCACTGAGGCTCGCTCGACTGTGCTATATAGCCAAAGCACTCGAGGTAATGTCGAAAAGATAAGCCAGTCGGGTGAACTCGGTTCCTATTGAGGCTAATCTGAGAAACTCGGAATTTGTAGATGGGTCTTCCTTAAGCTTCCTTTCCCTTCCGGTTCCAGCACTTTATGACTCACCCGCCTAAGAACCTCCACGCGGGGATTTGTTTTCTGATCAGACCATCGGAGAAAATCAGGATGCTCATGACGTAAGATTCCGTTTCTCGCCGATGGTTCAACTCGTCATTACCTCTCGGCTAGACCCGTCTCAGACGGTCTCGGCAGACGCCGGGTCTAGACCGCCCAGACTTGACAGGTCTAGGTAAATAGGCACGCCGCACACATAGACGTCTATCTGAACTCAGTGAGTCTCAGATGTTCTACGATTTCCACAATATAGGGGGTACCTGAATGCGATGATTCGGATACTAGGAAGATCAGAATCAAGAAGACTCTATCGAAGAACATTTCTGCTACTAATCTACTGTCCAGCGTTCGTAGCCTTTAAGAAGTTAGAACTCAGCAAAAATAGGTCTCGGGGTAGGTGGTGAGCCGTGACATGAGACTATGTAGAGCACAGATAGCAGATGGATGGACACTGCGGAAGGGGCGGAGGGTGCGGATAAGATGCGATCCGTTCTGCTAAGAGGGAAGCGAATCCCACATAGAAACAAAGGCGTACCAAGTTCCTGAACAATTGCGGTCGAATTTGCATTTCTCCAACCGGATTCAGAGTTCTTCTCGCGTAAGTATCAGAGGCTGAAATGGAATGCTCGAGGAGGATTCCGATTAGGCTCTATTAGGCTCCGGAATATTGACGGATCTCTCCAAGATCTCTCACGTCAACTCCCGCAATGTGTGCGGCCGATCCCGATATTGCCTATAGGTTCCGTCATCGTGACGTCAGTCAGGAAACCAGTATATAAGGAACTGCGAACTGCGAGAGTTCAACACCCACAACATGTCCAATACCACCGCACCCCATCCCCATACTCACGCTACTCCTGCCCAGGCAGTAGAGGCCACAGCTGTGCGTCATCCATCTCCCTCAAATACATCATACTCATTTGTTTTTAGGCCTCAGCCGCAACTTCTGCGATCCCCCACCATGAGGGAGCGGGAACGCAGCATGACCACACGATCCCGGGCCATAACGAGCCTCACCTGGCCACCGGACATGCTCACCCTGAAACAGTCAGACGCATACAATGTCCTTTTGAACATTTATTTACCCAACTTTCAGACAACCGCTCCGCATAAGGAGAAGCACGGCGTCGCCGCCGTCATCGACAAAATTGTCCACCCATCTCACCATGCGGACCACAAACATGCCGACGAACACCCCGTTCATTCCCACCCTGATGTCCCGTCTGTACCGGTTGCTGTGCCGAGGGATATCAGCGATGGTGGGGCACCTTTAGCCCCGGGCGGAAGTTCTGTTGGAGGAATCCTTTAAATGTAATGGGCTCTTGTGATTGTATAACCTTCAGTTATAT
Source organism: Mycena rebaudengoi (assembly GCA_029282285.1). Classification (NCBI taxonomy): domain Eukaryota; kingdom Fungi; phylum Basidiomycota; class Agaricomycetes; order Agaricales; family Mycenaceae; genus Mycena; species Mycena rebaudengoi. The sequence continues at coordinate 198,092 of JARJCX010000166.1, forward strand.
TTTTGTAGATCTTAATGTGTACACAAACCGAAAAGAGTATTTTATAGGACCTGGTACCGCGCAACTAAAACTCGACAACTTGAGATAATATTGCATAACTTACCTTTCAATCATCGACGGCACAAGCCTGAGTTAGTACGCGTCGCAGTACAAATGGAACTGTCGTCCGTAAATGGTGCGACATTTCATGCTTTTCCATAGCCCAAAAATACAATTTTATTTATTTTGGAGAAATCTCATCACAGACTTAGCAGCGCGTGTTCTGGAACACTTGGGTCGTAAAGCACTACAAACAGCCGTGTGAATTGACAGCGGATTGAATTTGAGGAACTGGAAGTGAAACATACATTGTAGTTATCGGCGTTGACGACCGAGTTGGCGTCAGAGAGCGCCTGGTCGTTCGCGCAGCCGTAGATAATGTCGTCCGTGCCCGCAACGGCGTGGGTGAGCTATAGGTTCGCGTCAGAAAACGATATACATTATCACTGAGGACTATGCGCAACACACCTCGTGCAGCGTGGTTCCGCCACGGACATTCCGCGAAGCGACACTAGTCCCGGAGCACAAGTTCGAGTTCGCGACTTCGGAAAAGAATAATGAACAAAAGTAGATGTTCGTGGTCGAGATGACGGTGTAGGCGATGACACCGGAGCTGCACGCGCCGAAGGAGTCGACGCAGCTCAGACTATAAATAAATAAGTTGAGCGAGCTGCTTAGTTGGGAATAACAAAATATCTTACGTTCGGCTGCTGCTGTTCTCGTTCGCAACGGCATTGAGGACAGAGGTAACACGCGAAGTCGCAGTGGCACCGAAGTACGCGCGGTACAGGGTATCGGATGCGCCGCGCGACGAGACGTAGCTCGACGCGGTCGACGCGAGGGTCTTAGCCTCGGAGTAGCTGTTTTGCGGAACGTCATTCAAAGCACAAGGAAGGGGATTAAAAGAATGCGAACCTCGAGTCGATAAAGGTCTTCCGGGAGGCGGTGGTGCAGATGTCGCGTGCGCGCCTGTTGAGAGAGGGCTCGACGCGAGAAACGTCGCCGGTCACTTCGATGGTGATGGGGCTGGTGGACACCTCGACGGTGACGAGGTCCGAGCGCGCCGCGACCTTCTGGTCGGTGGGGGCGGTCTGGAAAGTGGTCACCGGCGCGAAGCTAAATGCTCCAGTGCCGACAGAGGCGAAGTCGTACAGAGCCGACACTGAATATATCACAACAAACATCAACCAATACGTAAAGTAAATATGAGTTCATTTTACCGTCATGAACCACAGTGACGGCTCCCCCAGCGGGAATCGTGGTGTACGCGGTTTCATCGGCCTCCTCGAGAGACACGCTGAGCTGTAATGCTTGGATCAGCCTAGGTGTATTATTATGTGCTTAACTTCACCTTGATGCCTTTGAACGCGACAACAGTATCCCCGCGGGTGATGGTGAACGAGCGCGTGGGGAGCTCCGAGTCCAGAATCGTCCCGTACTTGAGCACCTTGACGTCCTCCGCGCCGTTATTGGTGATGGCTGCAGTGATCGTCAGGTCGCCGATCGAGTTGACGCTCGCAGCAGGGCCGGAGAGCTCCACCGACAACCCGCCCGCGCGCGGGGCAGGGCCGGCAAACACGATGGCCGCAAGCGAGAGAGCAAAAAGACGCGCAGCGAAAAACATCTTCGAGTGCAGGTGTTGACTAGCTAGTTGAAGGTACCCTGAACACCCCAGTGTCGTTTCGACACGGCATTTATACCTCCAGCTTATCTCTGCGCCAAGTTTTCGGCGTTTTTGGGGGAGACTTACGGCTTGTCATTAGGTCGCCAATAGACAATACAGTTTGCCAGCAGTCCGTTACGCCCGTGCGGGAGCGCGTGGGTCGCGCTTCTATGGAGCACTTGGAATGTTGGAAAGGGTCACAAGGATAAAGAGTCGCCACCAGAGATCCTAGATGCTAATTAAAAAACGCCGTCATTATTCCGGATGGATGGACTTGATTTGAGTGTTCATGGAGATCGCAGGCCTAGTTGAACGGCGAAAATGCTCAGAACAACACCAGAGCAAAGGGGCAGCGATATAACCGCTGCGACGCCAAGTGGCGTAAAATCGTGAGAAGGGATGCAGGGGGTTGGGGACTAGTGTGTATCAGTGGAGTGGTGGTTCTTCGATAACAGACCGAGATATTTGTGGATCCATCAAGAAAAGAACGAACGCCAAGCCAAGCAAGAACGTCAAAACCTGAGCGGCATGTCGCCGGCAGGGCAGAGCCAAGTATGGACCGCATGTCGCTTAAGCCACACAAGCTGATTGAATGTCCGAGCTGTCCGAAGGAGTGGTTCACTCCAAGTCGAAGATGAAAGAAAAATTAAACGGAAATTAAAACGTTACAAAGCATTTTAGAAGCTAAAATAGCGGCAGTGCAGTGTTTGGAAGATCGCCCCGCTTCCGGAATTCCCCTGATGGCCGCGCTCGGTACCGCGTCGCAAATGGACTTCTCTTCTCTTGCATGCTTCTCTCACTGGCCGGACCGGTATCGGGACCGCACTGGGAGCGCAAGTGTTAGTATCTTGCGTCGTCGTCCGCGCTGTCGCTGCTTTCCGAGCTAGCGGCTTCTTTACTGTAGTCGTACACCTTGAGCAGCGTCTTGTTACTCCGCGAGCCCACTTCGCACTTGAGGAATCACCCAAACACGGTGCGGTCGAAGAACATGGGGGATATGGCCTTCTTGTGGGCATCAAGTTCCTGACGATTATTGGTCAACGCCTCACCGGAGATTGCGAAAAAAATATTTAGAACCGTCTTGTTCGCGAACGTAAAACTGAACTCACCCTGTATACTTCACCTTGGACATCTTCGATCGGTGGCTGAAAAATGAGTAAGGACTAAACATAATAATAATGGTTAAATGTTTGTACTTGCCACGCCTTGACATTTCCCTGCAACCATGACGGGCAAATTAGACGCAGGCTGGACCGAAAAAGAGTTGTCCTCGCTATCCATGGTAACATGAACGGTCCACGAAGCTTTTCAATGTTTGATCTCTCTCGCTCCAATATACAGAAAACTCACAGCCCAATCGTACTCATAAATGACTGCCATCTGCTTATTCTTGCACTCCCCCTTGCTGGCATTCGTGCTCAACTGCTCATCAGACCTGCGAAACACAAAGTTCCTGGTCCTCGATCCGTTCTGTCGCATCGGCGAAATCATCGAAAAAAAAAGTGCGCCGGCCGCGCACGCGGCGCGCGGTTGCGTCCTTGCATTACGACCTCGTAGTCGGCGATGTCTGCCGCGTGCGTGATCGTTCAATACGCCATCTCAGCCTCGTCGTCCGCATCCGGCTTCGGCGTGTCCCTCCCGTACCGCTTGATGTGCCAAGCCTTATAGTTCCCCGAGTACACCTCGACGTACAAGTAGACCTTCGCGACATGTGCGTGGTGCCCGCTCCAGCTAAACATGAACTGGATCAGCATGTGGAGGTTGGAGAAGGTGTAGTTAAGGAAAAGCTGGACGACACGATGTACGCCTTTGAAACGCACGAGCTGGAATCTCAACTGGATGAAGGAGGTGGAGGTAGGACGTCTTGGGGGGTCTGCGGCCTGGAGACGCGCTTTTTGGGGGGGATTACTGGTAGTAGGTGCTCGATTCAAGTTCTCCTTGTCGACCCCAGATTCGGCCTGAGGCCTGAGGTCCAGTATAATGAGCAGGAGACGCCATGGGACTTCAAAACGCGAAGAGGAGATTAGAAAATTGGTGGATACTTTCAGAAACAAGCCGCGGTTGTCACATGTCACATTCCCACGCCCGACTTGCAAAACATCATCACCAACGAACATCAATCACACCGCCAAATGCAAGATTTCAGGAAGCCTGTAAATGTAGCCGAATTTTGTAATTTCAGAAACAACAATAAATCCGCCCTAAAATGTACATACCTTAATTTTTTTTTTAGGATGTCTGAAATTGAAGCTGAATAGATTAGATTAAGTTACAACTTCAGGAGGTCTGAATCTTTGAATTTAAGTAACAATTTCTCAATGACTGAATTTGTACCTTAAATTATAAATTGCAGTTGCAGATTCGGCACAGGTGAAACTAATAATTTAAGGGTGCCCCGAAAACTATAGTTTCGGGCAGCATTTAAGTCCATCTGAAACAATAAGATTAAGGCACGATTTCAGCCGAACAATAAGATTCGGGCACAGTTTCAGCCTTCACCGGCTGAAACTGTGCATTAATCCTATTGTTTCAGGTGGACGTAAATGCTGCCCAAAACTATTGTTTTCGGGGCACCCTTAAATTATTAGTTTCACCTGTGCTGAATCTGCAACTGAAATTTATAATTCAAGGTACAAATTCAGTTGTTGAGAAATTTTTACTTAAACTCAAAGATTCAGTCCTCCTAAAGTTGTAGTGTATTCGGCCTCAATTTCGGACATCCTGAAAAAATATATTTAAAGTACATTTTAGGGCGGACTTAATGCTGTTTCTGAAATTACAAAATTCGGTTACATTTACAGGCCTCCTAAAATCTTGCATTTGGCGGTGTGAATGGACTTCAACAGCGTTGATGCCTCCCATGAGATATACTTTTAGCAACTAAAATCCTCTGAATGGTAAAAAACCTGAAGCGGGTAAGTGGTCAGATTCGTTGCCTGGATCAGCGGACGCTGCTGCCACCCCAGGGACTAGGAGTTGGAGTCAAGACCAATTCAGGCTTCAGCTCTTTCCTGATGGCAAATCCTTCAACTGGAAGTCGAATTACTGCTCTCGTAGCATCGGAGGCAACTGATTCCCGATGACTTCTCTTCCTGGAGGTAGCGAAAACCACGCCTGGCGATACGCCCCCTTGATGGTCGGCCAAATCTCAACGCCGATTCTTTTGTATTTTCACTGCTCGCTTCAGCCGCAAAGGCTTGCAGCGGTACGCCCCCGTGGTCGGTCAATTCTCACTGCCGATTATTTTGTATCTTCGCTGCTCCGCCTTTCGAATCTACGGATAAAATCGAGCAATTATTGACCAGTGTGGCATCTTGTAGGGCATGGTGAGTGGAAGGCGCTGATTTTTTTGTTGATTCAGGTACGCCCAAGGAAGATTGGCGTTTCATTTCCTTAAAGTTACCTGACTCAAAGCCACCGACGACGTCTGCTACTACTTCTTCCCCAACGGTACGGTCTACGAACCGCCTTGCTGCCTGGGGCACCAGTGCACGGACTACATATATGACGTGTTTTATGATTTTCTGGGGGCGGTTCGCGTCTTTTTTATGTATGTTTGCGAGACGATATTGATGGAGTTGAATATTCGACAGGGATGCACGTAGAAGTGATGGCCAGGACTTTTTGTGGTTTTGTTCTGCCAGTGGGATCGGTGAGCCTATCTGACCGACTTATTATTCATACCAGGACTGACACATTTTTATAAAACATAGGGAGGTGCCAAGTTGTATAGCGGAAAAACTCGACGCCTGGACGTATTTTGACTAGTTTTGTCTTCGTTCGAAGTTGAATTCAGGACTATATTAAAGTAGCCCAACCCAAGTGCTAAGCGCGGACGCGTCCACCAGATCCGGCTCGGTGCGATGGTTGAACCCAAGTGCTGCTCTGACAGCATCGACAGTTGGTTCCCGATAGCATCTCTTCACCGAGGCGGCGACTACACGCCTTTTCGATGGTCGGCCAATGCTCAGTGCCAATTTTTATTTTCTTGGACACATTCGGCTCAATAAATAATTATGAATCCAGCTTTTGGATTCTGGGTATACCTTATTGGCTAGCGCGCGTCTCCATGGAGCGCAAAACCAGTTGAAGAATTCTCTGTGCCAGGTACGCCCGCGGCCGGGTCCACGGAGTGCTGCTCCGGCTACATATGCGTGGGCAAGGTGTATGATGCGAGTGGCGATTTTTTGCGACGGTGACTGTCTTGAAAAACTCCGGGTTACACTTCCATTGATGTATGTTCGGAATATTCTACAAGTATGCAGGATCTTTTGGCGGGAGCGTGAGTCCGCTGAGTTTCTGCTGTTATATCAGTGCATCGAGCTGTGGCTAACAAAAATTCTAGTAGTAAAAAGCGACGCAAACATGTGTGGCTCAATTTTGAATTCGCGACAAATTCCTGCTTTTCGCGATTCAATTCAGTTAGATTTTTGGAGACGGTTCGAATTCGAATTTACTGGGTTTAACTTGGTCTGTGCTGGGAGAGGTTGGCTGCACGATATGGATCCGGACGCAGAGTCCTGGCATTTACCATGACAGGAACGCATCTCGTCAGCCCCGCCGACGGAACAAAACGCTTGATTCGGCTGTGGTCACTTTCTTTGCTTCCATGATGGTGAGCATTGGCGAGCATATGCATTGCACAGTTGAAGAAACTTAAAAGTAAAATTTCAGCTCTCCACCCGCCACAAGCCACATCTCAAGGTATTAACCTAGTGTCTCTTGGAACACCTCAACAGCCCAAGTTTTCATTTTACCGACGTTGATGATTTTTCAATTTTAGCTCCGTTGCCTTGGGCGACATCAGTGATGTAGACCAAGGGAACGGATTGATATTCTGATGTCGCCCGATACAAGGATCGGTGCATGTACGCGCCGCGGCGCAGCGCAATCCGCGCGCAGTTTGTGCACATGAAAAGGACGTACTGTACATCCATCGCCTGTTCGATACCGGGCAATCGGATAATTCCATTGCGTGAAACACAAAGTGCATACAAAGAAACGGGTGCACCCACCCTTACGGGTGTAATCTCCATCATTCAGGATTGAACCTTTGGATATTGACACTCCTCTTAGACTAAGACTCAAGAAGCGAGCGGAAATCTTGAAAAATACACGAACCCCAGTCTTTGGGTTTTTTTGGGCGCTGATTCCGAATCTGAAGTTCTTTTTTTTTGTTACTCAAAAGTGACTGAAGAAAAGCATGTTTTTGCGTTTCTGATCGACTGTTGCACGAGAAAAATCCGGAAAAATCAGAAACGGAAAGGTGGACCCCCAAAATGAGAGGTATAAAGGGGGTCCGGGACGTCCCTGAGTGATGTTCAAATCAAATATTGTGATGTCCCCGTTGAATATATTGATGTTCGAGCCTTCATTTGCATGAAAAATAAGTATTGTGAGGAGAACAAACGTATTCTCGCGATATTTCTTTTTTTTTACAAAGGAGCAGCATACTCCACACCCATGCCTGCTGTTAGTGAGGACGCGCTATTCCCGCTCGACTTTTGGCCAACTTTCGGCGAAAAATACTTCCTTTGTGAGCTCCTAAGATTCTTTTCGCTTGCAAGGCAAAAGTCAAATAGAGTATATACTAGAGGAGTCGGAATCAGACTCGGCAATTTAAGCGAGTCGGACTATTGATGAGGCTTGCTGATGCGCCATTAGCTTCGGCATTGGCGGCATTCTGGGGACCCCTCCCTTTCGCTAGTGCTGCCTATTCCGCTGGCGCGAGGCCCTTTCGCTGGCACGAGGCCTCTTCCACTGTTGGCCCGGGGCCATTTTATTTTATCTTATTATTTTGGCCAATTTTGGCGGCTTGATCTCAGTTTTTATAGTTAGATCTTACGCGGGGGAGACCCCCGCGGGCCCCCCTTGGCGCTCGCCGCTACGGCCCGCTGCGCGGAGCATTTCAGTGCGCGGAGTTTAAATCTTCTGATGTCATTCCCATTCTTGGCAACGACTTGGCGGCTGAGTCCGACTATTGATCGTCGGCTAGCGCTAAGCGAGAAATAGCCGATTCCGACTCCGACTCTTCTCGTCATTCCTCAGTTAAATTGGGCAAAAGCGTCCACAAATTCCGCTCTTTTTTGAGCATTCTTCAAGCGAGACTTTGATAGAGTGCCGTTAGTTCTGATGTTGGATGACGGTAACGGTTGTTGAGGGGTTATAAAGGGCTGGCTCTTGACCAATTTCTTCAGAGCTTTTTCTTTGCCCTCCTCCTTCATTACACACCGGGTGTGTCTATTTTAACGTCTTCTTCATCCACTACTTCTTTCTTTTCAACCCACCAAACTATCCTTTAAATCACAATGGTCTCTTCAATCATCCGTGCCGGACTCCTCGTCAACTGTGCGTGTTTTTTGTTTGGCCAGGTTGAAAATGCTGACTTGTTTCTTTTTCTTTCTTCCTTTCTAGTTGCCCTCTTTGCCACCGCAGTTGTGATCCCCCGTGTTCCCGCTGGCACCCAGTTCGTGACCGGTCCTTGCACCGCTGACGCCGACTGCGCGGAGGGCTGCTGCGCCTTCACCACCGGCAAGTGCGCTGGCCCCGTTATCGCGCTGACCCGCGACGGTGGCTGCGGCTTTGGCACCGCCACCCCCAACGCCAACGCGGCCATCGCCCTCGGCCAGTTCCCCGGTGCCGTCGAGGCGTTCAGTCAGAGCCTCGCCGCCGCCGGCGTAGCCGCAGCCCCGACCCAGAACGGCGCCGCCGCTGCCCTCGCTGCCACTCCCGCCGCCGCCGGATCTGGCAAGCCCCTCGGCACCCAGTTCATCACTGGCCCTTGCGCTTCTGACGCCGAGTGTGACTCCGGCTGCTGCAACGCCGCCACCGCGGTCTGCAACGCTCGCCGCGTCGCCCTCGAGGGTGCTGGCTGCGGTTTCGGGAGCGCAAACGCCGGTGCTGGAGCTGCTAAGCCCGTGGGTGGTGCTGCCCCTGCTGCCCCCGCGGCTGGCGCTGCTGCTCCGCCCGCTGCCGCCGCCGCCGGATCTGGCAAGCCCCTCGGAACACAGTTCATCACCGGCGCCTGCGCTTCCGATGCCGAGTGCCAATCCGGCTGCTGCAACGCCAAGACCGCGCTCTGTGCCGCCCGCCTCGTCGCCCTCGAGGGTGCCGGCTGCGGGTTCGGTAGTGCGAACGCTGGCGCCGGAGCTGCGAAGCCCCGCCGCAGGTAATTCATGACGATTAGCATCCATCCACGACCATTGTTGTTAATGTAGATAGTTTACCAGGAGTAGCTAATGAAACCTAATTGAAGCGTTAAAATACATGGAGTTTTTTTAAAACACCTCGCCGGATTAGTTTTGAGTTTAGTCGTCTCGAATTGACTGCTCGAGAGCTCAACTTTTCGATCCCTTGTGCTAGAAATATCTAGTATGCAAGACGTTAGTAGTGCTTGACAAAGCTGAACAATGGGTAATAGCACTTGTACAACTGTTCGCGTTTGCAGAGCGACAGCATGAAGCTGAATCTTACCTTCATAGACACCAATCGAAGTGGTATATCTACACGAATTAGCGCTAGTAAAACGCGATTTTTTCACGGGTCAAATTCAACGGACCCAAAACCACAGAATTGAATCAGAAACTGCGAATGAAGTCGGGCTCGTATTTACTTATTTTTGTGAGGGCCCGGGATTAACTCACGCGCCAAAGACAGTGGAGCAGGCTAGAAGGCCGCCCTCAGGGAACGTTGGTGAGCAGGAGACGCCGTGGGACTTCAAAACGCGAAGAGGAGATTAGAAATTTCGTGGAGACTTTTCAGAAACAAGACACGCTTGTCACATGTCACATTCCCACACCCGACTTGCACCACCACCAACACTCCACCAATGGACTTCAACAGCGTTGATGCCTCCCATGATATGCACTTTGAGTAACTAGAATATTCTGAATGGTGAACATCCTGAAGCGAGTAAGTGGTCAGATTCGCTGCCTGGATCGGCGGACACTGCTGCCACTCAGGGACCAGGAGTCGGAGTCACAGGCTTTAGCTCTGTCCTGAGGGCGAGTCCTTCAACTGGCAGTCGAAGTACTGCTCTCGTAGCATCGAAGGCAACTGATTCCCGATGACTTCTCTTCCTGGAGGTGGCGAAAACCACGCCTGGCGATACGCCCCCTCGATAGTTGGTCAAATCTCAACGCCGATTATATGGTATGTTCCGAGTCACTGCTCGCTTCAGCCGCAAAGGCTTGCAGCGATCGCCCCGGGCCCGATGGTCGGTCAATTCTTACTGCCGATTATTTTGTATCTTCACTGCTCACCTCAGACGCGCGCACCCGCCTTTCGAATCTACGGATAACTCGAGCAATTATTAGCCAGTGTGCCCTCTTGTAGGGCATGGTGAGTGGAAGGCGCTGAATTTTTGTCGATTCAGGTACGCCCAAGGAAAGTTGGCGTTTCATTTCCTTAAAGTTACCTGACTCAAAGCCGTGCCTAGGCCCCTACGTTGACTATCGAAACAAGATAACTGCTGCTCTAGATCTATTTCATCCTTGAGAATCAACAGAAAATCCTTCTCATGCGTGGTACGATATGCTGACCAGTATAAAGGCGGATCCCTGCTCGCCATTCCGCCAACTCGAACCGAGCACACATCACAGTACAATGCAGTTCCTCCAGACCACCCTCCTGCACCTCGTCGTTACTCTGCTCGGCGGCACCGTAACCGCCTCCCTCCTCCCTCCTCCCTGCCCCCGCCATCGCCGAGACCTCCGTCTTCCCCCGACTCTCTCTCTCGCAGGTGTCTCAAACTATTGTGCCACCACCGGCGACATCTGCTACTACGTCTTCCCCAACGGTACGGTCTACGAACCGCCTTGCTGCCTGGGGCACCAGTGCACGGACTACGTATTTGACGTGTTTTATGATTTTCTGGGGACAGTGCGCATCTTTTTTATGTATGTTTGCGAGATGATATTGATGGAGTTGAATATTCGACAGCGATGCATGTAGCAGTGATGGCCATGACTTTTTGTGGTTTTGTTCTGCCAGTGGGGTCGGCGAGCCTATTTTACCGACTTCGTCATACCTGGGCTGATGCATTTTTATAAAACATAGGGAAGTGCAAAGTTGTTCAGCAGAAAAATTTGGCGCCTGGAATTATTTTGACCAGTTTTGTGTTCGTTCGAGGTTCAATTCAGCGTTATATTAACCTGGTTATGCAATAGCCATTGGAGCCACCCGGTGGCTTTTTCGACGTGCGCAGCCGAATGGCTCCAACCCCGCCAAAATAGCCATTGTGGCCAAAAATAGCCATTCAAATGGCTTGACGTCATATTTTTGGCGGTGGAGCCATCGAGTTGCGCACGTCAAAAAAGCCACGAGGTGGCTCCAGTGGCTGTTGCGCAAACTCTCTATTAGACCCAAGTGATGGCGCGGCGTCCACCACACATCCAGATCCAGATCGGTGCGAAAGGTTGAACGTTGAACCCAAGCGATTGCGCCTCTTCACCGAGGCGGCGACAACACGCCTTTTCGATGGTAGGTCAATACAGTGCCGATTTTTATTTTCCTGGACACGTTCAGCTCAAGAAAATGATTAGGAATCCAGCTTTTGGATTTTCTGGGTATACCTTATCGGCTAGCGCGCATCTCCATGGAGCGTGAAACCAGTTGAAGAATTCTCTGTGCCAGGTACGCCCACGGCCCGGTCCGCGGAGTGCTGCCCCGGTTACACATCCGTGGGCAGCGTGTATGACGCGAGTGGTGATTTTTTGGGACGGTGACTGTCTTGAAACGCCAGGTTACACTTCCATTGATGTATGTTTGGGATATTCTACAAGTATGCAGGATCTTTTGGCGGGAGCGTGAGTCCGCTGAGTTTCTGCTGTTATATCAGTTCATCGAGCTGTGGCTAACAAAAATTCTAGTAGTACAAAGCAACGCAAACATTTGTGGCTCAATTTTGAATTCGCGACAAATTCCTGCTTTTCGCAATCCAATTATATTTTCGGAGCGGCTCGAATTCGGGTATTTACTGGGTCTGTGCTGGGAGAGGTTGCCGGAGTCGGATCCCTGACATTACCATGACACGAACGCATCTCGTCAGCCCCGCCGACGGAACAAAACACTTGATTCGGCTGTGGCTTCTTTCTTCGCTTCCGGATTTTTCGATGATGGTGAGCAGTGGCGAGTATATACATTGCACAGTTGAAGAAACTTGGAAGTAAAATTTCAGCTCCCACCCACCCCTCCACTCAAGCTACATCCCAAGGCATTAACCTGGTGTCTCTTGAAACACTTCAACGGCCCAATTTTTCATTTCGGTGACGTTAATGATTTTTTAATTTAGCTCCGTTGCCTTGGGCGACATCAGTGATGTCGCCCAAGGCAACGGATTAATATCTGATGTCGTCCAAAGCAATGGATACGAGGATCTGCAATGGCTGGAGTGGCTGAGCCGACATTAGCGCTAGCATGGCGTGCATGAAATGCATGTACGCGGAGTCCTTACAGTCCGTGCACATGAAATGAACGTACGTCCATCGCCTGTGATCAAACCCGGAACTCTCGGTTCAAACACGACCGGATAATCGGATAATTCCTTTGCCTGAAACACAAAGTGCATACAAAGAAACGGGTGTCCACACCTATGCGGGCATGATCTTGATCGGGTTTGGTGCCTCCGGAAATAGTCCTTTAAATAGCAATTGTTGCCAGGATCGACCGCATTGAACCTTTGGATGTTGGCATCGCGACGTAACGCTTGACCTCTCAACCGCACCACGTTTTTCCATCCCTGCTATCAGTCCAACAGGTTGAATTTAGCGGTCACCATCGCGGCCAGCATGCCCCTCTCCCCCCCTCTCCGGGGTGCCCGCCATTCCCGCCCATATTCTTGACTTTTGGCCGACCATTTTCAACAAAAAATACTTCCTCTGTGCTCCTGGGATTATTTTTCGTTTGCTAGGCAAAAGCGACCACAAATTCCGCTCTTGTTTGAGCATTCTTCAAGCGAGGCGTAGCGAGTGCCGTTAGCGCTGATGCATCGATTGATGACGGCAACGGTTGTTCTCTTTGTGCCTTGGCATCAAGGCAGATCAGGGGTTTATAAAGGGCTGGCTCTTGACCGATTTCTTCAGAGCTTCTTCTTTGCCCTCCTCCTTCATTACACACCGGGTGTGTCCATTTTAACGTCTTCCTCATCCACTACTTCTTTCTTTTCAACCCCCGAAACTATCCTTTAAATCATAATGGTCTCTTCAATCATCCGTGCTGGACTCCTCGTCAACTGTGCGTGTTTTTTTTTGTGTCAGGTTGAAAATGCTGACTTGTTTCTTTTTCTTTCTTTCTTTCTAGTTGCCCTCTTTGCCACCGCAGTTGTGATCCCCCGTGTTCCCGCTGGCACCCAGTTCGTGACCGGTCCTTGCACCGCTGACGCCGACTGCGCGGAGGGCTGCTGCGCTTTCACCACCGGCAAGTGCGCTGGCCCCGTTATCGCGCTGACCCGCGACGGTGGCTGCGGCTTCGGCACCGCCACCCCCAACGCCAACGCGGCCATCGCCCTCGGCCAGTTCCAGGGCGCTGTCGACGCATTCAGCCAGAGCCTTGCCGCCGCCGGCGTAGCCGCAGCCCCGACCCAGAACGGCGCCGCCGCTGCCCCTGCTGCCCCCGCCGCCACCCCCGCCGCCGCCGGATCCGGCAAGGCCGTGGGCACCCAGTTCATCACTGGCCCTTGCGCTTCTGACGCCGAGTGCGCATCTGGCTGCTGCAACGCCGCCACCGCCCTCTGCGCCGCCCGCCTCGTCGCCCTCGAGGGTGCCGGCTGTGGGTTCGGTAGCGCAAACGCCGGTGCTGGAGCTGCTAAGCCCGTCGGTGGTGCTGCCCCCGCTGCCCCCGCCGCTGGCGCTGCTGCCCCGCCCGCTGCCCCGCCCGCTGCCGCCGCCGGATCTGGCAAGCCCCTCGGAACACAGTTCATCACCGGCGCCTGCGCTTCCGACGCCGAGTGCGCATCCGGCTGCTGCAACGCCAAGACCGCGCTCTGTGCCGCCCGCCTCGTCGCCCTCGAGGGTGCCGGCTGCGGGTTCGGTAGTGCGAACGCCGGCGCCGGAGCTGCGAAGCCCCGCCGCAGGTAATTCATGACGATCAGCATCCATCCACGACCATTGTTATTATTGTAGATCGTTTACCAGGAGTAGCTAATGAAACCTAATTGAAGCGTTAAAATACATGGAGTTTTAAACACACCTCGTCGGATTTAGTCGTCTTGAATCTGTTTGAGATCTCAGATCCAGCTTTGTTGCTCTTATATTCAAACTGGTGTCACCATTGCGGCCATTTTCTTGTACTATTACCAAAGACATACATACCTCTGCATTGGGATATTATTTGCCCGTAGGCTGGCAGTAAATAAATAATTTACTCCAGAGCCTCACACACCGGCAGTGTCCTTTTCTTCTGACGACTGGAGAGTGGGTTTCCGCCGTACAACCAAAACGGTCGCGACGAAGAACGCGAAGCCGAGCAGGCCCATGATCTATTAGTGAATAAGAGAAGAATTAATGTCGCGTTCCATCAATTATACAAGTACTTGCCCCACTGAACAACGCAGGCCGCCACCACGCATACTCCGCCGTGAGCAGCGCGCCGTTTATTGGCGGGCCTAGTGTAAAAGACGATGCGTCGAATTTTGGGACAGGAAATAATTTATGGGCTCACCGATGAGGCCGCCGATGCCCTCGATGGCGAAGGATACGCCCATGCGTAACCTGCGGGTACAATTATTAGTCTCGTGAAATGGGAAGGATACGATACGCACCCCAGCTCCGTCAGGTCCTCGGTCAGGAACGCGACGAGTGGCGGCATCAGCGTGATAACTGCGAACAGACGCGTAAAATTGAATAAATGAATTTGAAGCGAAGGGGGAAAAACGGACAGACGCCCGCACAGAACCCGTATAGCACCCCGAGGACCACCACGCTCGCGATGCTCCTCAGCCCGATCATGCCCAGAATGACCACCGCGCCGCAGCCCGCGGCCGCGGCGACCATGTTGTCGATCCCGAGCGAGTGAGCAAAGAAGCCCGGGGTGAGGCGCCCAACGAAGCTCGATGCGTTCATTATGACCAACTGGAAGTGTTGGTGAGAGAGTAGATAGGGCCTTCAGCGAGACGAAGACGTACCGCATAGAACGCGAAGGTGCGGTCTATTCCGTGAGTGACCGCGTCTAGTTGGAGGAAGAAAATGGGGAAGTAGAATGCCACGCTAAATATTGCCATCCTGATGCAGATTATGTCACTGCGTAGAAGAAAACTCGTTCCGGACTCACCCGATGGTGGCGAGGACATATGGTTTGTCACGACTGAAGCGCCGCAAGGACTTCCAGTATTCGGGGTCTTTTTTCGAGGGCAGCAGGCGCGGGCGCATCAGAAAGCACGCGAGGATTAGGAGCCCGCTGATGAGCGCGGCGCTGGCTCTGACAGAATTCCCAAAGCCCAGAGTTGTGTGCAGTGTGTTGTTGAGCATGATAGGGTGGATCACGGCACCGAAGGAGGAGCCCGACGCGACTATAGACATGGCTATTGCACGACGCTTGTGGAAATAGTGCGAGACCACGGCAACGCTTGGGATGTAGACGATCCCGGCGCCTAGGCCTACCCCGATCCCTTGTGCTAGAAATATCTAGTATGCAAGACGTTAGTAGTTGACAAAGCTGAGCAATGGACAATAGCACTTGATACAACTGTTCGTGTTTGCAGAGCGACAGCATGAAGAGGCTGAATGATTGGAGAAAGCAACCGCCATAGACGAGGAGGTGGCTGGAGATTTCAGAAAAATATTCAGGGGACAACGAACAAAAGCCACTCACAAATGACCACGGTCATAAAAACGCCCAGCTACAAGACCGACAGAAATGACGAGGAGGGCGTTGACACTCCCAATCCATCTGCAATACTATCAGTGAACGTACTGCAAGCTTGTTAACGGAGAACTCACGAGATTGCGGAGGAGGAAGATTGCGTCAAATATTCCCGCACATAGAAATCTATGTAGAGCTGCTGGGGTCGTATTTGTCGTCGCGTTCGAAGACTGACCTTGATAGACACCAAAGGAATTGGTATATCTACACGAGTTAGCAAACACGATTTTTTCACGGGTCAATTTCACGTACCCGAAACCACAAAATTGAATCAGAAAACTGGAAAAGAAGTAAGAAAATATGGTTTTTTTATTTCATTTGGCGAAGGCCCCGGATTAACTCACGCGCCAAAGACAGTGGACCAAGCTCGAAGGCCGCCCTCAGGGAACGTTGGTGAATCTTCGTTCCGATCCAACTGTGTGGGCCGAGTAGTTTCCGCCGACGTTTCCGCTGACCCAGACATGGACTCGGAACCGCGTTTGGAAGCTGCAAGTAGAGCTGAGGACCTAGCCTTCGTAGGAGGGAGCCATAACGAACCCGGTGAGAAACGCCGCTGGAGCCTGGAGGGAGTGCTGACGAGAAGAACGCCGCACAGCGCTTCGACTGCAGAGTAGGACAGTCGTACGGGATCTATTCACAGGCATGTCCCAAGCTCGTGGAAATTCCGAAACAACCGAACCGGCGATGCGGCCCGTGGTCACCGGAGCTTGCAGAGTTTGAATCTTCCCTTGACTTGATACTGCATCCCCGTTTGCCAGCGAGCACGTCCGAGTATAGAAAGCTTCTTACTGGCCATGGCTTGGATTCAATCGACCCGAAACACGTGGAAGAGCTCATCCTCGGACTTCAGCTCGAGCTCCTGAGGTGGTCATAGCTGGCGAAGTCCATCCCAGGCATCTTCTGGCGGGCAGACTCGCTTCAAATGCTCGACATTTCCCAAAGCTGAATTGATCCCTTAAACTCCTGCCTATGTTTCTTCGAAGGGTCTCGAGGCGCTCTTATCTCACCTTAATAAATGAAACCTCCTGCAAAACATGGACGCGTTGAATGGGACATGTGAGTTCTTTGCGCACTGGACTCTGTCTGCTTGTCGAGTACCTCACTCTGCACACGAGGGGGCGCTGTCGCATGTACTGCGTTACATAACCGCCATTCTTCGAGATTAGTAGCCTAGGTGTCCGATCCGACTGCCGGTGGTGGCACCACTTGCATTTCTTGCCGGGTTTCGAATCTTGCTCTGTTCTTTCCTCGATGAGGACTCCTCACTCAGCTCTCCCTGCAGCATTCAAAGAGTCCCGTTCCACGCCCATGCACGGGTCTGCAGAAACTATTGACTCTACGCCAGTGACACGGTTGGACCAGAAGAAAGAGCCTGACTTCGCACCAACGTTCCCCGAGGGCGGGCTTCGAGCTTGGTGCACTGTCTTTGGCGCGTGAGCTATGTCATCCCTCGCAGACCAGGTAGTTTTTTACTCTCGTGACAGTTTTCTGATTCAATTTTGTGGTTTTGGGTTCGTCGAAATCGCCTTTGAATATCATATGCTGCTAAATCATACAGATACACGGCCTCTTTTGGCGTCTACCAAGGTAATTTTAAGGAGGAACCAAAATAAATGTGATATCAGCAACTTTGCATAGATTTCTATGTGCGGGACTACTTGACGCACTCATCCTCCTCTGCGATCGCGTGAGTCGTCAGAGGACAAACTTGTATCGTTCTTATTCGTGTTGCAGATGGATCGGGAGCACCAACGCTCTCCTCATCATTTCTACCGGTCTCGTTGCAGGGCGTCTTTATGACCGCGGGCATTTGTGGGTGGTATTCATTGTCTCCGATTATCGTTCTAACCTCTTCAGCCACCTTCTCGTCTACGGCGGCTGCTTTCTCCAGTCGTTCAGCCTCTTCATGCTGTCGCTCTGTAAACCCGAACAACTATATCAAGTTCTACCACATATCGCTCAATTTAGTCAGCCACTGACCTCTTGCGCAGATATTTCTAGCGCAGGGGATCGGGCTAGGTCTAGGCGCTGGGATCGTATACGTCCCGAGCATCGCCGTTGTCTCGCACTATTTTCACAAACATCGAGCAATGGCCATGTCGGTCGTCGCGTCAGGCTCCTCATTAGGCTCCGTGATCCATCCCATCATGCTCAATAACACGCTGCACACAAGTAGTGGTTTTGGAAGTTCTGTCAGAGCCAGCGCGGCACTCATCAGTGGCCTCCTGGTCCTATCGTGCTTCCTGATGCGCCCGCGTCTGCCGCCCTCCAAAAAAGACCCTGAATTCTGGAAGTCCTTAAGGCGATTCAGCCGCGATAAGACGTATATCCTGGCTACAATCGGGTGAGTCTCGACAACGTTTTTCTTTTTAATAACGAATATGTCAGTGACATCCATCATATACCAGCATGACGAACTTCTTCGTCGCATTTTACTTCCCGGTCTTTTTTCTACAATTAGATGCAATCACACACGGGATAGACCGCACCTTCTCGTTCTACGCCGTATGTCTTCCGAGTCTAATTGAAGGTCACACTCCCTCACTAGCGTAACCGTAATGCAGTTGGGCATAATGAACGCATCAGCTTTCGTCGGGCGTGTCGTCCCGGGTTTCTTTGGGCATTCGCTTGGGATCGCTAATATGGTGGCCGCCGCCGCCGGCTGTTGCGCAGTGATCATCTTTGGCACGATCGCGCTCCGGAGCATCCTGAGCGTCGTTATGATCAGCGTCCTGTACGGGTTTTTCGCGGGCGTCTGTGCGTATATTCCACAATCCACCGTTCTCCTCATCTTGGTCGGCTAATTTCACTCATCATCCTTCCAGTGGTCACACTGCTGCCGCCCCTAATTGCGCTCTTGACGGAGGACATGACGGAGCTGGGGTGCGTACCAATCCTGCCTACGATGATGTCAGTATCAAATTTGAAATTCGTGGCTGCAGCCTGCGCATGGGCGTCTCGTTCGCCTTCGAAGGCATCGGATGCTTTGTTGGTAAGCTCAACATTCATTTCGCAATTTTTGAACTGGATAATGACTATCTCGTGCTTACACCCGCAGGCCCGCCAATAAACGGCGCGCTCCTCACTTCGGACTATGCTTGGTGGCGGCCTGCGTTGTTCAGTGGGGTATGTACAATCGATACCGCTACCCCTCGAAACGCCTTCTGATTATTTGCAAATCTTGTACCACATAGATTATGGGCCTGGTTGGCTTCGCGTTCTTTTCGGCCGCCGCTCTGATTGTCCGGCGGAAAAATATTCCACAGCGGCCAGACGAGAAATGCACCGCTGCTGCGTGCGACGAGTGAGTTATCTACCCGGCACCTGTAGGGCAGTTTACCACATCGACTTCGCCGTGGTCATCGTTTTTTGTCGGCTTTCACACAGATTTTGGGCAACATTTAATAAATCGAGGGATCATTGACTGATTCAATCAAGCATGCACGGAAGGATCCGGAATAACGTCAACGGAAAGCGGAACTCCATTTATTAAAAGGCTGTGCAACCGATCAATTATTTCCTTTATCCTGTCTTTTATTTATCCTTCTGCAAAGCGGTCAACGTTTCAACTTGTGTGAGTCGGTCAGGGCCCACTATCTCACCGTGCGCCGATAGCTCTAGAATCGCTTTCATTCAATGAAATCAAGTCAGGAAACTCTACATCCACCGACGCGTCGACTTCAAGTCTCCGACCAACGTATGTCGGCACTTGTATGTCGGCACTTGTTAGGATTTTGAGTCGGAGCGATTCCCCCCCCGAACTCTGTCGGGAGGCTTCGCTCCCGTTAGCCTCCGACTCCCCGTTTGTTTAAATTGCGCTAAAGGCGGTCCCACGTGGATCACTTCCCGATGTGGATACATACGGTACAGCGCAGATTCCAGAATTCCGCGTTCGACCACCGGGCCCGCGCATTCCGTGACGAACGGGCTCGCATGGGATTTGAAAAGGGTTCAACCGGGTGAACCTGCTAGGTCCCCTTTCGGAACTATGTTCCTGATCTTCCGCGTATCAACGTGGGGTAACTCCATCATCTTTTCACATGCTCTCGTCAAATCACCGCCCACTGAACTCAACTCGATTCGACCCGCGCAATTCAAGCACTTGGAAGATGGGAACTCAATACCGATGCACGTGGAATGCGTGTACTTCTAGGTTCTAGGTAGCCGCCACTCCGCTGCAGCTCACAGTCGACAAAAACAGCTTGTCAATAACATTCTTTACCGATTTGAACGCAGCTCAGTAAGGAAGCTTTTGGCTTGAGCCAACCGGCAATGGCGGCAAGCACGGCGATAATGATTATTATCCACGCAGTTGAAAATCCCCAAAGGCTGAAGCCAAATATGGATCGATTTTTCTGATGAAGAATATCGGTCTGACTGAATCCCGACAATCGATATCGTGACTTTCGCTCCCCCGTTTTCTTGGTACCTGAACGTTAATGTTCCCCGGCTGCCAGCGACCAATGATACCCTCTGTTTTCTTGCAGCCTTTAAACCTAGATCACAACTGGACCCGCGGCGGCGGATCAACATATGTAGACGGGGCGGCTGGGCTCTGTGAGAGCTCAGACACCTTTGATGGGGACGGCTCGGCATTGTGGGGGAAGTCGAGGTAACCCAACTGTAGAACTGTAATAATTTAATTATAGAAAATGGCACAGGTAGGTAGGTAGGTAGCATTTGTGGTGCACACTGGAAGAGTCAAATGGGATGGAAGTGACTGACCAGATCCGGATTCTCATCAGTGATGGCATTGATCCCGAATAGCTACATGTGGTGTCTTTCACCGCCCTCTGAGTTGAAAAGGTCGGGAAACAGCAAGGAAACAAGATACCCTGAACGCCTACCAACCTAACGCGTTTGAATCCCCGTTACCAGTCAACCCCCCTATGTTTTCGCAAAGGACGTCAACAGGATCAAATAAATCACCGCCACCGTTGCTCGCACACTTTCCGCATGGCAACATGATGAAAATGCACATGGTCTTCCCGAACTACTACTAAAGGCCGATCCTTTTTGACACCACCAGCTCTGGCGCCCTAATCTCTCCCAGGCACACCGGACAGCGAAAACTCGGCTGGATCCCACTTTGCTCTCCTCTGCGATGTCAACTCCTGCGTTCACTTTCGACAACACGCTTGGGGCGATGGTGGCGGGGTTCGCTGTATCCTGCGTGGTATATGGGGTGTCAGTATTATTGGCTCAGTGCTGCCCCCATCATTAATGTCGATATTAGATTGCTGACCCAAGTATGGACATACTTTTGGCGCTACAACGGGGATGGTGTCACAGTGCGTACAAGTCGTCGCCTGTGCTACCACATATTCTGACCGCTTTTCACACATAAAGTACAAGTTCCTGGTAAGCACAACAAATCTAAATTAGAGAAACCCCGCTGACCTCCATCTAGGTTGTTCTCATCCTGTGCGCCGAGTTTCCTTCCTTACCTGACGCAGCGAATCTCATTCCTCGGCATATATATAGATTGCTGGAGACGGTGGCCCAGGTTTTCATTGGCCATTTCGTCTACTTCTACACGGTCACGAGCATTCAAGACCCGTTCTCGATCATCAAAGGAACCACAACCTGGTGCGTACATTTGCCCATTTATTATCCAGATACAGTTATCGAAGCTTATCTGGCTTTAGGTCCGTCATTGTGAGCACCCCCAATCCTTTGTGTACGCCTTGACTGATGTTCCCAAAGCTGCAAGAAGCAATAGGCTCAGTCGTCGGCACAATCGTCAAATGGTGCGCATCCACATCTGTATTCATCTCTTGAGGCGCTTACACCTTCTAGTTGTTTCGCATCCCGAGTTTATCGATGTGAGCTACCCATGCAACTCGTCTCAGGACATCAACTTACCAGCCGATACTAGTCAGCGAAAAGAATATATTCATCACAGGGCTAATTGTGAGTGCTCAGTAATGCCCCAAAGGGAGCGAGTCTCAAGTATCCGCCTTCTTCCAGGTACTGCTGGCTCTTGGGCAGCTCGGCGTCTCTGCTTGTAAGTTCTATCCACTCGAGGTTAACGTAATCAGCTCACTCTGAGTCAGTCTTTACCGTGAAAGCGTACGTGCCCTCGTCTTCGTCCTTTATCCAACTAACGAGTGACGCAGTTTCATGCTTACTCACATCGCTGAAGTGTTTAACCTGAGGGCAAGTTTCATTAGTGTTGCAGTCGACTCATACATGCTGATACGCCTCACATCCAGAACCTCGGCACTATTTCACTGGCCCTTGGAGTGGCTACGGACATAGTCACTGCCGCAGCATTGTGCTTTTTCTTGAGCAGGTTGCGGACTGGGCATCGCGAGTAATTGCCTTGTAACCTTCCATAATACCCCCAACTGACGCCTAATTTCCAGAGCGGATTCCCTTGTGAGCCGACTTGTGACAGACGCCATCAACACGGGCGTTGTTACCAGCGCCGTCAGCCTTGCAACTCTGCTAATGGTACGCCACATATGTAACGTTCTTGTACCCTTTCATCTAATCACCCCTTTCTTTATCTAGTTCAACTTTTCGCAACACAACTTGATTTTCATTGGAATTTACTTTGTGCTTTCGAAACGTGCGTTCGCATATTTTGGTAGATCGCAGCGATGTTGACTGTCAATTCTACAGTTTACGCCATCTCATTCCTTGCAACGTATGACACACTTTCGTCCTGGGTTTCATGTCTCATCGAACCATCCTGACAGGTTGAACACACGCCGGGTCGTCAGAGGGAGAGGAACAGATCAAGAATACTCAACCACGCGCCGTACAGCAACAGAACTGGCCCAGCAGGAAACCAATATGTTCCATTTAGGAACGCGTTTACCAGCACTGGACGACGAGAGACGCCTTTCGGCGTATTCTGCATTCGACCTGAAGCCTGGTTTCCCTCCACACCAACCTTCTGCCTCACAGTCAGTTCTCTTCTTCTCGATCCATTTTCCAGTCTCACTCATTGCGATCGGTGCAGTCACCAACAACAAAATTACGCCTATTGAAAATAGCACACCTGTAGCATTATTAGTGTATTTTTAATGTACAAGCTGTGCACTAGAGTTCCTTCCTGTGACCTGATACATTTTAATTCTCCGGACAGAGTAATATTGCCGCGACTCGAAAAGTCGAGTCGCGACTTGGCAAGTCGACTTCATTTGAAGTTTGACTCGACTTGACTCGACTTTGCCTAGTGAAGTCAATTGGACTGACTTCAAGTCAACTCAAGTCGGCGAAGTTGAGGGAACTCTTTTTGAAATTGCTACATGATCACCGTGTCGAATAAGAATACTATACGAGTGCGTATATTTCGAACTGGACGAAAGTTTACATGAAAATAGCATTTATTTCGCGGTCATCCCAACTCCCCATGGCGATTATGCAGTTCAGATGCATTTATAACCTTACATATAGCACTGCTATTTTTCTGGTTTTAAGAAACTGGATAGAAACGCAAAATAAAGCAACGGTGACACCGGCGTCACGCGTGAGTCATTGTCACGTTACGTCACACTCGTGACAATCGTCAAGAATTTTTTTTTTTAAAATTGACTCCAAGCTAGTCTCTCAGGGGACAGACGCTTTAGTGGATCTAACTCGTACCTCGTTCACTAAAGTCTGGTGGTTACCGCGCCCAGATAACCGGTTGCCTGACTTGTTATATAACGATCACGGATGCACAACCAAACAACACGCCTCATTTTGTGCGTTTCGCAACGCCAGACGCGACTGCGACACCCGGGTGGCTTTGAAACTTTCTTGAAGGGTTTATAATTGATTAAAATGTGCTTCAAGAACCTTTGGGACCCTCAATGGCTAAAATGGATGCACCGTTGATTTGTGCTTGTTTCCCCGCCAAAAAAGCGCGCCGAGTTTGAAAAGACAAAAACACTTACATCCACCAGGAAAAGTGAATTATATGATCAAACATATACTTTAGCTTCTTCAAAATGGCATATGACACGTTGGGGAACGGGCTACGCGTCTCGAAATTCTGCGAAAACGTGATTGATTACGTGATAGTGCAGAGTACCACTTGTGATGCAACAGACTAACTCCAAGCGCTGTTATTCATGAGAAGAAACATTCACCAAAAATCACCGACTCGAGTCACTCAAGTTAACTCAAGTCGACTTCCATTGACTTTGAAGTCGCCGCGGAGTCATCAAACAACTCGGCTCGACCCGACTCAAGTCTGGTTTTCCAAGTCGACTTCGTCGGGCCAAGTCGGAAGTCACGGCAACATTAGGACGGAGTAATGACTCACAGACATTGGGCAACAGCGTCCCACAACGACTTGAAGACGGTTTTTAGTAATGAGGTACGAGTTGGATCATCTGTTCCCTGAGAGACTAGGCCCACGAAATCGGCTATGAGTTGCAGAACTTGGAAATCTCTGCTCATATTTTAGTGAGCGAGGTACGAGTTAGAACCACTAAAGCGTCTGGCTAGAGAGACTACTGCTCATCTTATTTTTCGTCATAACTACTCGTTCGGTACCTTGTGTTCAATTATAGTAGTAAACGACCCCAGTAATTGATGGGCCACCCCACAAAGCCATGAGTTTACAGAATGAAGTTGATTGACGTTGGAACTCGGGAGTCTTGAAATGTTCCGACTTCGGATATTCCCGACTTAGGAGCCTCTGCTGCTCTGCAAAGCGTCTGGGTACGTGCTGGTAAGTTCTAGTAGCTCCAGCGGGGGTCTGGGGAGTCGCTGGGGTCTTACTTATCTGCACAGCCTTGACGAAGAATGATCGTAAGTCTCCGGTGTCAACGGCCTGAGCACGCCTTTTTTGAAAGAAATGCAATTTGATTCCCCTGAAGCTCTGAATATTGGAAGTTTTACAGTCAGCGTTCCTTTCTCATTTAAGCTTCCATATTTTCTCAATTTTTTATGTGGACTGGACAGGGACCGGAAGGTAAAATGAACACAACGGAAGTTGAGCGGAGGAGTGTTAAGTCCTCCATCAGAAGGGTTTTCAGAAAATCAGAAGTTCTGATACCGATGCCAGGTTCCTATAGCAATTCCCATCAGCCCGCCGCGGCCATATGTCAGGCACAAGGCAATTCTGAGTCGGATTCAACCGACGCACCCAGTCCCTTGCCGTAATATCTCCATATTTCTGCCAGACGTTATGGTGCAGCTGGAAGACCCTGACCAACTGACCTGAAGCCCACTTTGAGGCCACTCCCGTTCGTCGATTTTGTCATTTTCATTTACTTATTTGTTGAACGACCAGTGGCGATGCAGATTGCCGCGACGGCCATCAAGCAAGTTAAGACTCCGCTCTCATTTGTCTCTTATTACGATTTTTCTGGCCATGAGCAGGAACAGTGAACGGCTTCACATTCGTCTTCGTCATCAAGAGGTGTTCAGCCAACATATTGCACCCCAAGGACACGATCAATCTCATCTATGTAGGCTGGCCTCAAACTCGTGCTGGAGCCCTCTGGTGCTAGTGCTTGCCAATTCTTGGCTCTAAGAAGTCGACTCCGAGATGCGGGATTCTTCTCCAATTCCGTTTATTCATAGCGCAGTGTCGGGGGTCGTCGTCGTGTGGTGGCTGTGCTAGATCGATTTCCCGATTCGCGAATGCATAGAGTCTCCTTGAGATATGTCTATCTGGCCCCGCAGGCATGGATTTCTGGCACCTTGGGACCTGTATACACTCTGTATGTTTGAATTGGATACCTTCCACTCACTTTAATTTTAATTTTGTAGGTACTGGCACCCAAGTTATGAAAAATAATGAACGTCTACTCCTCGCATGTTCCCCACCGGCCAAAATCAGAACATCAGAAGGTCTGATTTAAATTTAACGTCGCCCTGACTATTCCCATTGGTCGAGTTCGTATAAAACGCGGGCTGGAACCTGAGGAAAGGCAGCCAGCAATGGATTCCACACTGGATGCGTATCGTTTGCCCACTGACGTGACTCCTACCCACTACGACTTGAAAATCCGGACCGACCTTGTGGAGTTGTCATTCGACGGAGCCGTTGAGATCGCGCTAACCTACAACTTGAATTCCTCTTCTCTTACATTTAATGCGTTCGAAATCGAACTCGGGACGATCTCCATAGTCAGCGGGGCGGATACTCTTACTCCACAGTCCCAGATGATTGATGCTGTTACCCAACGCGTCACCCTTTCTTTTGCGAAGACTTTCGCTCGCGGATCCACGGCGGTTCTCCACCTGACGTTTCGCGGAAAGTTGAGCAACACCGGATTCATCACGTCAGATTGGGAGCACGACGGTGTGAAGGAGCACTATTCCGTTTCGTTCTTGGAGGTACAAGTTTCTTCAGGTTCTGCTCTACTCCTAAACTTATTCCTCAAATATTTCAGCCAACCTTCGCGCGGCGTGTATTTCCGTGCTGGGATGAGCCTCTCCTCAAGGCGACATTCGCTGTATCCCTCATCTCGCGCAAGGGCACGGTCAATCTGAGCAACATGCCGTCATTTTCCGAAGGCCCTTATGATCCTCTCCAAGACGCGCTTGAACCCACCTTCAAGCCCACCGACACTTCGTCCGAGTGGATCGTCACCCGCTTCGAGACGACGCCCAAAATGTCGACATATATCGTCGCATTTGCAAGTGGTCCGTTTGCCCATCTGGAGAGCTCGTTCACAAGTCCCTTGACCGGAAGAGTCTGTCCGTTGAGAATTTATAGTGAGCTGTTTCTTCTCCGAGATCGTTCGTGGCCTCTAAGCTATATATGTATTTCAGCCATGCCCGACTGTATTAATCAAGCTCAATTCTCTTTGGATCTCATGGCAAAAGTTGTTCCGATGTTGGAAACCATGTTCGACATGGAGTATCCTCTTCCTAAGCTTGATCTGCTCACTGTGAGTATCGAATTTCATTTTAACCAGGTTTCTCGAGCTCACACCCAACTGTAGGCGAGTGGGGCACTAGGTCCAGATTTTCCGTGGTCGCCATTCCTATTTTTGCTCAGGTTTTCGTACAGGAGTGTTGGAAAACTGGGGCTTAATCCTGGGTAGCCCTGACGCCATCTTGTTCGATCCCGCCCGGGATTCTACCAGTACCAAAAAGCGAGTGGTGAGTGTCGTGGCACACGAGCTTGCGCATCAATGGTCAGTATGCCGAACCTCATAAGTGTACCTTCGCTTATCAATCTCAGGTTCGGGAACATCGTCACAATGGCGTGGTGGGATAACTTGTACGGCGATCTTTTCTCTACACCCGTTATATCTCAATATTATTCCCAGGTGGCTTAATGAAGGCATGTGGGCATCATCACATTTGGTTCATTACTTTCTAACATGTTCCTTTTAAATTTCAGGTTTTGCAACGCTGGTAGGCTGACAGAGTACGAGTAAATAATGACACTTACACGGAATTACCCCAGCTCGGTGGACTCATCGCAGGTTTGCAGTTACTCATTTAGTAATTTCGTGTACTAACTAACACATACGTTTCCAGACAAGTGGGCAACATGAATCTCAATTTGAGCTCGTTTCTGACTCTCCGCAGGCTTTATCCGGAGTGGAATGGACCTGCAGCGCGTGTAAACGGCATTCTCAAGGTAGCGTTGAATATGGACGCCAAGATTTCCTCGCATCCGATTCAGGTGGACTGTCCCGACGCTAACCATATAACCGAAGTAAGCAGTAACACGCCCACCATTTTTGGCGCATTATCGAGCGGAACTAGATCTTTGACGCAATTTCGTACATGAAATCGTCCGCAAGTGAGCGAATTACACCGGCTACCTTCCTGTTGTGCTCACAGTTGGTAGTTTTGGACATGCTGATGACACTGCTCGGAGAAGAGCTTTTCCTCAAGGGCGTTTCGCTCTATTTGAAGGAAAATAAATGGGGAAACACTGTCGCCAACGATCTGTGGAGCGCACTCGGACGAGCAAGTGGTACGATATCCCTGCCTTCTCGATCTTCGTGGCATTCATTCGGCCCAGGCATGGATGTGGTGAATTTAATGAAGAGCTGGACCTTGAAAGTCAGTCGTTTTGCAACACTCGCAAATGATACTGATCAGATGTTCTTAGACCGGCTACCCCATAATCACCGTCACCGAGGCACCCGGCGGGATAAATGTCCGCCAGAACCGCTTTCTGGCTAGTGGACTGGTAGAAGCGGCAGCCGACGAAACGATCTGGTTCGTCTTGATCTCGTATTCCATGTCGGTCTCTGAACATTCCACAGGACTATTCCGTTGAATATATTAACTGGGATCCCTGCTGAAACCATCGACAAGACAGTGTTTCTTTCCGAGCGGGAAATGTTCATTCCGCTCGACACGAGCATTCCTTTCAAATTAAATGGTTCGAACACTGGATTCTGTAAGTCGAATATCTTATGTAAATTTTATTTCGCCGCTGAATTTCGGCCCTATCAGACAGAGTACTCTATACATCAGAAAGGCTCAACAAGTTGGCGATCGCCGCGACGAAGCAGAGTGTGGGTGACCGTGTCGGAATCATGAATGATGCCATGGCGCTAGCCACTGCCAATCTTGCAAAACTGAGCAGCGCCTTGACATTGATCGAAGGGCTTATTGGCGAAACGGAATGTAAGCAGTCGTCCACTTACGATTTCAATTATTCATGAGACCGCTATCCACTAGATCTTGTTCTACAAGGAATTGGTGCGAATATCAACGGACTCTTGGCAACATGGTGGGAGAATGAAGCCGTGTCGTCGCTCCTCAAGACTCTCGATCGGGTCGGCTTTGTTAATATACTACTTGATTCTCGTCACTGACCCTGATTCTAGGAGATTTTTGTGCCGCTAGTGGCTCAGCTAGGCTATACCTATCACGCGGAGGAGTCCACGGATACGGCGGCCGCCAGAACACTTGCTATACAAGAGGCAGCGAATTCGGGCGATCCAGCGTATGCGAATTCCATGAACCCGGCCACATCCTTGAAATACTTATTCTCCCGACAGTGTCATTTCAGAGCTACGAGCACGTTTTGCCGAGTTCACACAAACCGGCGACGACTCAAACATCCCGCCCGATCTGATTAGCATTGTCTACAATATTGTAAGCCCGTGTTCCATTTCCTGAGACATATTCTAAGCTATTATTATATCTTCGCGTAGGCCGTCCGCCACGGTGGAAGGGAAGAATATGACCACATGTGGAAAATTCTCAAGACGACGAAATCCCCTGCTGTTGAGGGATATGCAGCGTATGGCCACAATCCTCTCCCCGTCGTTATTGGCGATTGAAAACATCTTTCAGAGTGGCCATCGGAGCAGCAGAGGATCCCGTACTTGTAGCGGAAACGTTGAATCGTTTACTCCAAGAGAGTGACGGGAACTTTGACTGGCTCTTGGCCAGCCTTACCGGAAATTCTAAATCCAGACGCGCCGTGGTGCCATTTATCAGAGCGCATTTTGAGGAGGTGCGAACAACTTTATTATTCAACTGCGCTTCAAGACTTAACACGGCTCTTCTAGATAGAGAAACGGTTCGCTGGCAATGGATTCGAGCATTACTGCCAGGTCCGTGGATCTTTGCTCCAATCTGTCATTTCGTGTACCCACTCCTGCCCCGTCAGATGCCTTTCAGGCGGTTTACTTCGGAGCAGGATTACCAAGAGACGGTGGAATTTTTCAAGGTATTCATCTAGTCATCTTGTTCTCTCGCCGATTCAAGCCCATTATTAGACCAAGGACACTTCGAAATACGCTCGGTCCCTCGAACAAACCTTGGAGTCGATCCGGGCCAACATCAATACTCTCGAGGTGAGGCATAGTTCCATGATTGCATTTGCCTGGCGCTAAAACGCTCCCCCAGCGCTCTACGAAGGAGATTACTGAGTGGCTTGAGGCCTGGCAGAGCCGCCGCAAGCAATCAGTGTAATAATAGCGGTTTAACATGATTTTTATGCGCTTCCAAAATTTCTTTGTGGTCAAAAATGACATTCAAAAGTTGCACATATTCCGCTCGTGTATTCTGGGCACTAATAATGCAGTATCCATGCAGTATTTTACTTCCACGCGCCAATCTCGTGACCGCGTCCGGCACAGCCATGGGTACGTAAGCTGCGCACAGACCATTCAAAGCAGCAATCTAGCAAAGTGTCGGAGGCTCAAATACGATACAAGTACAATTCGTCTACACACATCTCGCTACCGATAGAAAAACGCCTTCTTCAAATTCTGTCCACAATTCCTTCCATGGACGACAGGTATTATTCGCCACTCAAGCGCTTTCCGCGACCTTCTGCTTGATGAGGTCCACGACGCCCGGCTCCGCGACGGTGCTGAGGTCGCCGAGCTGGTCGCCCTCGCCTGCGACGATCTTGCGCATGATGCGACGCATAATCTGCGTGTGCAAGTTAGCGTTATATACGGTGCGACAGTAATGATGATATGTCAAGGGCGGTGGCGACGGGGAAGAATGCGTGAGGAGATGATACGGGAAGAAATAACGCACCTTCCCGGAGCGCGTCTTGGGCAGGTCGGGCACGATGTATATTTTCTTCGGCGCAGCGAACGGCCCGATGACTTTGCGCACCTGCAGCACCAGCTCCTTGGCGAGCGCGGACTCGTTGTTCACGTCGTAGGTGAACTCACTGGGGAGGGTGTCAGTACGAAACATAAGAGAGAACGGGGTGAAGGGAAGGGGCGAAGAGGCGAGATGAATGATAAGGGAGGAAAGGCATCGACATGAGGAAGAGGAAGAAAACAAAGGGGAAAAACAGGCAGAGAGAAATCGACGCACGGCTTGAGCGTCACAAACGCGTACACCGCCTGCCCCGTCAGCTCGTCCGCCGTGCCGATGACTGCGTCCCGACAACACCATCAGACCACCACTAAGACAACAATAAAAGAGAACACACCAGCCGTCTCCGCCACACCCTTGTGCATAATGAGCGCGCTCTCAATCTCCGCGGTGGAAAGGCGATGGCCGGATACGTTGATCACATCTGCAGGGGAGCATCAGCATCACTGTTGAGGAGGGAGCGGGAGAGAGAGAGCGCGCGCCCGAAAAAGAGCGCCGGTATGATGGTATGCCACCTCGTCCTCCAAACCACATCTCACAAAACAACGAAACAGAAAAACGCACCGTCAATGCGCCCCTTGATCCAGATATACCCGTCCTCGTCCCGCGCCGCGCCGTCGCCAGTGTAGAACATGCCGGGGTAGGGGCGCATGTACGTCTCGAGATAGCGCGCGTGGTCCTGCCAGATCGTGCGCGCGATGGACGGCCAGGGCTTCTTGAGCGCGAGGACGCCCTCGACGGAGTTACCGTGGAGTTCCTAGAGTGGGTGTGGTTAGTACGGGGAAGAAGGGGGTGGTGAAGATCGCGGGGAGGAAGGGGAGGGTAGAAAGGGAGGGCAGGAGGGAAAGAAGAAACGACGAAAAGCGCCGGGAAGCAGACGCCAAGGAAAGCAAAAACACAAACACACCTCCCCGCTAACCGGGTCCAAAAACCGCCGGCTCGATCCCAAAGAACGGCACCGTCGCGCTGCCGGGCTTGGTCGGGACCGCGCCGGGGAAGGGCGTCACGACGATGGAGCCCGTCTCCGTTTGCCTGTGGGGGGTGGGTAGAGCAGGTGAGCATGGGCACGGCCATTCGGGACAGGCGTTCATTGACCGCGCAGTGGAGAAGAAGAGGCCTTCTTCTTCACGGCACCAACCCGAGGATGGCGCAGTCGCGTGGGTGGGAGGGGGGCAGGAGAAGGCTCGAATCAGACCGCCGACTCACCAGAACGTATCGACGACCGCGCACTCGCGCTTGCCCACATGTTCGTTGTACCAGCTCCACGCCTCGGGGTTGATGGGCTCGCCGACGGAGCCGAGGACGCGCAGTGTGGACAGGTCGTGCGAGGTGACGTGGTGGGCGCCGAGTCTGCGATTCGGAGGTGGGTTAGCTACGGGTACGTGTGGAGCTGAATGGCAGGGAGAGCGCGCAACAGTGAAAAGTGGATGTACTAGGAAGTGAAAGAAGGGCGAAGCAATGAAAAGAGATGGGTACGAGCAACGAAGTCGAGGAACGAAAAGCGGGTAATCGTCAACGCATACGCAAGGACGAAACCTATACGCAAGCACCAGCCCAAGAAAAAGCGCCGTCCAAGGACAAAACGGCCATCCCCCCAAAAAGAACGCACACAAAAAAAAAAAAAGAACAAACACAAAAAAAAAAAACAAGAAGCAAACACAAAAAGCCCCAACTCACCTCCGCAAGAGCCTCACCGCCGTCGGCGCGCTGTAGAACTGCGTGATCCCGTGCAGCGCGACGGTCTCCCAGTAGCGGGCGGGCGTGGGGTACACGGGCGTGGACTCGAACATGAGGGTGGTAACACCGTTGAGGAGGGGGCCGTAGATGATGTACCTGGGAGGGTGGGTCAGTAAAGGAGAGGCAGGAGGAGGAGGTGGAGGAAAGGATAAAGACAAAAAATATCGGGGGAGAGGCGGGTAGATCGAAGATGGAGGCGGAATCGAAAGGAGCGTAGCAGAAGGAGTGTAGCGGGTAAGGAAGGTGGGGCGGCGGGATTGAGGATACAGGAAGGGAATGAAGGAAGGGGTTAAAATAAATTAAAGCGAGGCAGACTATCGGGAGACGTAGGTAGATGGAAAGATGGAGGATGACAGGCGGGAGAGGATGGAAGAGATGGGCTAGGATGGGAACGGGGTACACAGATTGGATGGAAAGGGTCCGCGCATTGGGAAGTAAGGGAAGAGACGAGACGCAGTGGCAAGGGTGGGGATAGACGGCGTGCCAAGAAAGGAAGGCTCTACAGAGGTAGAGTGACAAGAGATAGCAGACGCCCGAAGTATGTCCGCCAGCCCAGCGCTCGTACGGCGGCCCGTCCGGGTTGGGCTGACTGATCTCGGACGCTTTCCCAATCGCCAGCTCATTGGCCAAACCGATGAAACAATTGCCAAAAAAAAAAACCGAAATAGAGAGGGGAGGGAAGACGAGACTCACGTATGCCCCGTAATCCAGCCCACGTCCGCCATGCACGCGAAGCGGTCGCCCTCGTGCACGTCGAAGACGTACTTGACTGTGAGCGCCGCGCAGAGGAGGTAGCCACCCGTGGTGTGTACGACGCCCTTGGGCTTACCGGTGGAGCCGGAGGTCTGTGCGGAGGCGTTAATAGTGGCTCATTTGTGGGAACGGTAGGGAGACGAGTGGAAGACGAATATGAAAGCTAGACAACTCACATATAGAATAAACAGCGGGTCTTCCGAGCTCATAATCTGCGGGGGGCAGTAGTTCGGGACCTGTTCATGCGCATCTGAGTATACGAGACATGGCATCCATAGAGATCGCGCAGTACCTTGGCTGTCTCCTCGTGCCACCAGCGATCCCTCCCCTCCGTCCACGCAACCTTGCCCCCGGTGCGGCGCAGCACCAAGCAGTGCTCCACGCCGGGGCAGTCCTTGAGCGCCGCGTCCACGATGGCCTTGGTCGCGATGGCCTTGCCGCCGCGGCGGCCCTCGTCGGAGGTGATCAGCACGCGGCTCGCGCAATCGTTGACCCTGTCGCGCAGGGACTCGGAGGAGAAGCCCGCGAAGACGACAGAATGAATGGCGCCGATGCGCGCGCAAGCGAGGAAGGCTGCGGCTGCGTGCCACGTCATAGGGAGGTAGATGCTGACGGTGTCGCCTTTCTTGACCTTGAACGTCGACTGAAGCACGTTGGCGAGCGAGCACACCTCGCGCAGCAGCTCGGCGTACGTGATGCTGCAGCCCGTGCCCGGCTCGTCCGCCTCGTAGATAATCGCGACCTACATCTCGTCAACTCATGGCGGCGCAAGTAACACGAAACGACGCACCCGATCCGGGTGGGTAAACGCCCAGCGGTCGACGCAGTTGTACGACGCATTGAGCGCGCCCTCGGGGAACCACGCAATGTCGCCCGTCTCGAATCCGCCGCTGCGCACCGTGTGGAACGGGCGGTCCCAGTGCAGCGTCTCGCGCGCTTTCTGTTCACCATCCCCAATCAGCGCCTGATTCTAATCAGTGACCGGAACACGCACAGTCGCCCACCACTCGTCTGAGCCCTCCCCGACGGTCTTTGCGTGCGCCGCCCGGTATTCCTCCAATCCTGGCCCGACGTGTGGCGTGTGCTTGCCGCTCCGCATGCGCGGTGCGACAGGGTGCGTGGGCACATCCTCGGCGTGTGGGTCGCTCATACTGTTCGGTGTTTCGTTCACGCAGGCGCAGAGAAGAAGAAGAAACGGAGCGCCCCCAGTCAAGTGACGCCTTGGTTTATGTATCCCAGTCCCGAATTCCCAATTAACACCTCAATCGATGTAATCCGCTTCCGTCGGTGCTGCCGGTATTACTCCGGTTCGGTCCGCTGGAGCGTATATCTCCCGCGGCTGGTCCCCGGTTTGGCCCGCTCGAGTGGACAAGTCTTTGAACGACGGCCTTCAGCAAGTTGAAGACATGTCCCCGCCCCGGACCTTGGTGCGCGCCCATCTGATAGGGATATCCCCGGATGCTCGGACCCCCTGACCGGGATCCCGCACTAAAAACAAGCGCCATCGCCAAGAATTCATTCAGCCAAGCGCGAGTTGTGCGAGTTCGACTTGAGTTCGAGCTGGTTCCAGCGAGCTTGCAGCAGGCGGCGAGAAACCAGTTGAACCCAGACTTAGTCTTGGCCTCTTAGGAGAGTTCCGTAGGAAGACCCCGAAGCGAAAGGAGCGAGCGACAGATGAGGAGCGCGGGGAATGGGTGGGAATATGCATGATCTAGCCAAATGGACTTGTGGACATTGAAATCTGGGCAAGCGTGATGGTGTCCCGCTGCGGGAATTAAATAATTAGAAACGGAGAGTTTAGCCTAGAATATGCATTGTGGATACGATTTTGGCGCAGACCAGACCAGCAATATATAGCACCGTAGAGTAAGGGGTGGTTACGCAGGAATCATGCCGGAATAGCGATAGGGTACAATCGCAGGAATAGACGCGACGAAGAGCGCAGCGGAAGCGAGATTTGTAGGATTGGGCAGGTGCAGCATGAGAAACAACAAGGAAGCGAAATGAAACAGGTAGATTGTCGAGCAATCGCAGTCGCAGCGAACTAGGAAGATCACAGTACATGGTCTTGGGGAATTGTCTCCGACAAGCGGGAGAAAAACGACATAAAACGAAATCGTGGCCAGTAATCCAGGGAATATATATCTATCCATGGTGATGAAAAGCGGCGAGTCGAAAAGGCTTGTGGGATCCAGCAGAGAAAACCAACGAGGAGGGAAAGACCGTGACAGATCGAGGCCGGCGACGTGTGTGAGCAGAAGAGATCCACTGAGAAGGGTGAATAAGATATACTTAACAGGGTGAGAAGACTGGAGGAGGACCAGAAGTGTTAGGTAGTGGGCAGAAGAAGTTTCAATAAAGGGGAAACATCGTGTAGATGCAGACGACGGCAGACGAGACGCGTCCGCATCTTCGCGGCATCGGAGTCGACGAGCAGGAATAAGCTGGGTGTATGAGCATAAAGAGGGTGGGTGGGTATATGCGCGCCAACGGAATTGGGGTGAGCGCGTTTGAACAATAAGGGTACTGTATATGCGCGTATTGATATCTGAGCGAGGGTGTGTCTTTATGTATGCACCACAAATGGGATCCAAACGCACGGAAAAAAGAGAAAGTCCTGGTGGAAGCCAAAAAGTCTCGCACAGCGTGTTTTGCTCTTGCTCCTGCTCCTTGCGATATACAGAGCGCGACAAAAGCCGACATCGAGTCATAACAGAAGTTTGCAACGCACAGACCAAGGAGCTCTTCCAGAATATATATTCCCAGCTGTAGAGCGCGCGCAACTGGTAATTAGCGGATATGCTGGTATCTCAGCAGGATATCTGACCGTCCCGAGTGAAAGGAGATGGAAACACGGAACCCCTGGCCCAGTCCTGACTTGAAGCTGAAGGAACATACCGTGACGCAATCATCGGATGATTCTTGGCGACATCAGTGGATGCGCAGCTGGCTCAATTTGGGATCGCCTGCCGCTGGGCTCGTCGGTAGAGATTCGGCCAACGAGGCTCGGCAGACCTCGGCCGACCGTACAACAGGCAGCGCCGTGCTGCAATATATATATTTTTGACTCCGGAGGCCCTCGAAACCATGGCCTGTGGATTGTGTGACCCAAAATATGTATGGGACACATTTTAAGTGGACTACCGGCGGCTCAAAGTCGTCGGGTACAAGCTCTGTCCAGCGCGATCGGCAGACGTCGGCAGGGTGTCAACCCAGCGGGGCAGAATTGTGCCGACCCTGCCTCTGCCGCGCCTCCACAGATGTCAGCTCAGCTCGACAGGGTAGGTGGACGGGGTCAGGGAACGCAGATTCAGACGCACCACACAGGGAAGAAATATGAAGAAAAATCGGTCCACGAAATACTTCCGTGATCCCGAGTAGATCGAGCTGATGTGAGGATGCGTTTTCAACGCGTTCTTGACCGTTTGAGCGCATCCAATTTGACTCCACGTGGTGTGTGTTATTCAAGCTATTTTGAGCCGCTGAGGAAGCACAGAACACGGTGAATTATCAAAAAATGCGGTTAAGAATCAGAGGCCCAAATGGAATCTCTTGAATATATCGTCTCTGTGCAGAAATAAGCCATGTATTAACCTTCCCCACATAGTTGGGATTTTGACAGTGTTAGTGCGTGTCAGTTCATGTCACTTTTAAGACCCGTATGCCATTACTGTAGTATTTCGACCAAATGTTCAAATAACGCGTAACAGGCAATAAATTGTCCATATTTGGGTTAAAATCAGTGTCAAAATCGGTATTTTCCCACCGGAATGAACATTTGAGCACTACTGCGTAACTTGGACGAAATTGGAGAGCGGAATAAAATGCTCAAAACGAGTGATCCTCTTTCATCAGTCAGAAATCTGTCAAACCGCCAAATACACTCTTTTAGGGTGCTCCCATCACCACGAACACGCCACTGGATTTGATATGGATCGTTACAGCCTGGCCTTGAGGTCGCAGCTGTAGTTGGCATGACAGTGAGAGCAAGAATAATAAATGTCTCCAAGAGGAGAGCAAGGGATTTCATGCAAAGGTAGGAGAGGAGGAGAAGCAGAGGTATAGGGAGAAGCTGGGCAGTAACAGGCGCAGATTTGGGTGGAGGAGCCAAGGCTTGGACCAGGCTCGGAAGGCCCTTGGAAGTTGGTTGGAGACTTGTGAGTCCTGGTCAAACGTGTGCAAGGCCGGTGGAAAACCTTGCAACTTTCCCGCCCTTGACAGGTTTTAGTTTTGTTGAACTTTCACGAAGCTTTCAAGTTGATGACCCTGTGGTTCTATTGAGAAACCCAGTTTCTCGGAGAAACCTCCCGCATTAGGGAATATTACCATCAAACACCGGACATCAATCGGCGACACCGGGGGATGCTACAAGTTCGTTAGTGACTTGCAGGCACCGTTATTATTACCAGGAAAAATTGAGAGAGTTATTTAGACTATTTAATATTGGTTCTGAGTTGCAATAGGCTTACGAAGCCCTATTATGGCACAAATATGAGATATCTCCCTGTGTGATGGGATCAAAGCAACTTCAACCCAAGTTCGGCAAGGCAATTTGGCTTGCTCTGAGAGTTTCAGAGCTCTAAGAGCTAGCGGAGTATTATCGCACAAGCATAAGAATTTTTCCTGAGACTTATATGTGCACCAGCTCGCAGGCAAGGTCGTAATACCAGTTACAAGGGGCTGTGATTCTCAATGAAGAAATATAGCCTTGTGAAGTCAGTAGCGCCTGTAAAAAATCCAGGCGAGCACAAAAATTCATTCTCAAGCCACTAAATGCCGCATTATGGGAAATTGAAGTCCAGGACTACTCAAAAACCTTGGCCTAAGTTCAGCGGTCGCCGGCATCAATGATCTCATACCCCATTTGGCGGGCTCCTCCGAATTTGCTGAGAATCCGGGTTTCTCAATAGAATAATCCACCCTGGAGCCAC
Source organism: Mycena rebaudengoi (assembly GCA_029282285.1). Taxonomy (NCBI): domain Eukaryota; kingdom Fungi; phylum Basidiomycota; class Agaricomycetes; order Agaricales; family Mycenaceae; genus Mycena; species Mycena rebaudengoi. The sequence goes on from JARJCX010000166.1 coordinate 235,565, forward strand.
GAGCGGTGATTATTTCTAAACGTGTACTAAAACCCCGTCTCCGCATCTCTTCGTCGTCCCTCTGAGTCAAATGTCGTACCAGTTCCTTGTCGGCGCATCCGCCCTCGGTGCTGCTTTTTTTGTTCGGTTATTGTGCATTTCCAAGACCAGCTAAGTTGTGCCTGCCCCCGGGGCCGAAAGGATACCCGCTAATCGGAAACTTGCTCGGTATGGACCCGTACGGCCTAAGCGCTGAGACTAGTCTGAAGGTACCCCGCAGAACTCCCGACGAGCTACGAATGGCTGATTTATTTCAAATGGGCGACAGTCTATGGTTTGTGGAGACATTCATTTGCCTCGATATTCAATAACTCATGCCACCCATCCAGGCCAGATTCTACATCTAAATATCATGGGCCAGCCAATGATTATCCTGAGCGCCGTCGAGTCCGCAACAGACCTTCTCGACAAAAGGTCCTCGACATATTCAGACCGGTCGCACCTGGTCTGTCTCAGTTTTAGTCCTCACTCTTACCAAAATCCTTCATAACATACTTCCCTGCGCAAGGTGATGGCTGGAGATCTATGAGTGGCCCTGCTTCCCATCCAAGTCGTTGTTTATATTTCAACAGTGTCGGATTCAATCTGTCGATGGCCCTCAGTCCTTACAACGATCGTTACCGACATATGCGGCATATGCGGAGGCTGCTACGTCTAGAACTCAGAAAGGCCGGCCTGGAGCGGTATTGGCCTCCACGAAGAAGAAAGCAAAATTCTCGTACGGAGCGTGCTCAAATCGCCGTTAGAATTGCTCTTACGCATTCGGCTGTTCGTTCGACTGCTTCATATGTGTGATTATTTTCCATTCTGACCCGTAAAATACCAGGTACGCGGGTGCCGTCGTGCTGAAAGTTACCTATGGATATAGGATCCAACAAACGGACTCCGATCGCTAGAGCGTGCTGCTAAAATGGTGCACGTATTCTCAGAGGCTGCCACTCCGAGCGCGTGGATCTGCGATATCCTCCCGGCTAGTACGTGTCTCAGAAAATCCTATCGAGGCACCCTTCAACAATGCATCAAATAGTAAAATATATACTGCGGTGGTTTCCTGGGGCCGGGTTTCACAAACAGGCCGCTATTTGGCGGAAAATGAATTTCCAAGTCCAGGCGGATCCATATACATGGAGCAAGTCCAACCAGGTGCAATACCAGGATGTTCCCCACTGAAATTTGGGCTGATATACGCACTACATGAGATTAACAAAGACCTCGTGAAACCGAATCTTATTTCGACCATTCTCGACGAAAATATCAACGAAGGCGCATCATTGGACGAAGACTCACTCATGTGGGCTGCTGGATCCCTTTTCGGTGGTACGATAGCTCGCTCCTCATTTTATAAGTACATTATTTACACCGTCTTTCAGCTGGCTCCGATACAACAGTCTCTGCAATTTCAACATGCTGTCTCGTCATGCCACATTTCCCGGATGTTCAAGACAAAGGCTCAGGAGGAACTCGATCGTGTGGTCGGCCGCCAACGCCTACCAGCGGGGTCGGACATTCAGAGCCTTCCGTATATCACCAGTGATCACAGAAGTCCTCCGCTGGCGGCCTGTAGCACCCCTCGGTAGATTCTTCTCTTCCCCGATCGGTTTTGTTTTTATCTCTTTCTCAGGTTTACCGCATCGGTCGACAGTGGAAGACGAATATCAAGGATATAGAATACCGAAGGGCACGCTGTTCATGGTCAACGTGTGGTGAGCATTCGTATCTAATTTCGTTGAAAGATTTCCCCATTGACGGACCTCCTTAGGCACATAATGCACGATCTCCTCATATTCCCCGAGCCCGAACAGTTCAAACCGGAACGCTTCCTGGATGACGACGGCCAACACGCCGATATCGTATACCGCTGCAATTTTGGGTTTGGTTATATCAGCTTCATCAGGCTAACCGCCAGTTCAGTGCCTGCCCTCAGGCTCGCCGGTGATTCGCCGAAGGCTCCATTTTCATCGCCCTCGCCACCATCCTCGCCACCTGCGAAATCAGCGATGCCGTCGATGACAATGGCTCGGAAGTTGAGCAGGAGCCGGTGCCTACGTCGGGTGGGATCAGGTCCGTTCTGGATGAATTTCAACATGATGATATGGATACTTAACCTCAGCTGCAGTCATCCAAGCCCATTCACTTGCAGGATTGTTCCGCGACACGAGACGGTGGATATGTTGCTCTCCGAGGACCTCTGCGTTTAAATGATTCGTGTTTCCCCTGCGAACTAGGCCCACTACTGTACACACCATTACAGAGGCAATGAGTCTGTAACACTTGTTATTGAATAAAAAGTTAACAGTGGTTACTACTGGTGTAATTAGAACAATCAGAGCAAGACTCAAGGCTGTGTTACGGGATTTTTTAGAGTCAATCATGCTCAGCCTGAGGCGTGGGGGCCTTGTCTGTATTGATGATGAAATACTGAGATCCAGCGTCGCGAGTTAAGTACAACGAAGAACAGATCAACCCGCGGACAACTTGAACATATGGATAAAAAGAACGAAGAAAATAAGAAGAAAGCAGAATCCCCCACTCCTCATCGTTCAGGTATTCTCGCTGCTCGTCTGCTCGTATGTGACTGTTCCAGGTGGTATAAAGTCAGTGCCGGCAAGGGAATAATGAGCAAGTAAAATAATGGTGATGAAAGCCACGACGACGTGCTTGGTATGCAAATGAGCACCGTGAAGAGTTGAAAAGGAAACAAAGGAAGGTTGGAAGGCGGCAATTAATGCGACGCGAAAGAAATAAAAGGAGAGCGGGGAAGGACATTAATATGCGAAAAGGATGCGAGACGGTACGACCTACGCCAACAGATAAAGGGACATACAAGGAAAAGAAAAGAGAATGAGAGACGATCAGAAAAAAACGCACCCATCAATGCGCTCCGTGTCAACTGTTGAATCTCCGCAAAGAAATCCGCGTGAGTGGACGAGGGGGGGGGGAGCCCGGCCTATGTGCGCAATTCGTCAGCGAGAATAGGATAAAATGCGCGGGGCTAGGTGCAAGAGCCGACGGGGCGTGCCGTCGATGGTTGTAACCCGCCACGGCAAGGTGAGAGAACGAGGCGCTGGGCCGCGCCGCGCGAAACGCGCCAGCTTCACCACGATACGAAGAAGGCCGACGGCGAAACTCGATAGGAAGCGCCTCGCCAACGCGCACCGCTACAACGCGCGGACCGTCCCAAAGCAAGCATAAACTCGCCACCTATACTATAATAAAAACGCACCTGATGAAACCCAAGCCGCCAATGCTCCCTCCGCGCCCTGTTCACTGCGTCTCACTCGCGCCCCACAGCGGCAAGAAAGATCTCCCGCCGGCGGGAGGGGTACGGTGTGACGGGCGTCGGGGTCGCATGTCTACCTCGACGACTTCCGCCCCCGCAGTAGCAGATACGCGCCACCCCTTCGGCGGTACGAAGGGCGGAGAGACCGAATTGCACGGTGGCTGTGATGTTCTAGGGCGGAATTTTGAGGTTGGAGCACGGCGGTGGCGGCGGTGGATGCGGCAGCGGCAGTCGACTGAAGGAGAGTGGTGAGCGCGCGCGCTCTCGAGGGTCTTGAGGCACGGGTGCAGCATCGAGAGTGCGGATGCGTCGTGTGGGACTGGTGCAGGAGACGGTGCGTTTGCCGTTCGAGGGCGCGCGCGTGGATGGCTGCCGCATTACGGGGAAGCGAATGCGAGACCTCAGACGGGGTGCGTGAGCGAGCAGGGGAACGTCGGGCCGGCTTACGTTGTCGGGTTATTCCTGTTCGTACTCACCGTAGTTGAGAGTCACCTTCGGCGGGGAGTCTGCGCTTGTGCTGGTGTCGGGCGAGGAGTGCGTGCAGAAGAGGCGGCCATCCTACCAAAGGTGAGCATGTGGAGAAAGGGTAGGAGAAGTAGGAGGGCGGACAGACGTCCGAGGCTTACGTACCTGCCACCGTGATGCATACTACGAGGACGGGGCGTAGGGAAGAGAGAGACTCGGCAGGTCTCGGCGCTTTTGACACGTCGCACGTGACGGGACAAAGATGCCACAACAACGCGTCGCTTGCATCCACTGCGGAAAACATTCAAGATACAGGTTCAGAGGTACTAGGCTTTCGCGTTGCCGAGAACAGGAAAACAAAAAGAAATCACAGCTCACAAACTGGCTCCACTATGTTTCGGCCAAATCGCAATAACTAGATGAATTATCGGCGCCTTCTCTTAAGTTTCTCAAACTGCAAAATAAACACCAACCATTTAGGCTTGCGAGAGAGAAGGAAAAGCTCTGATTTAGATTTGTTCGCATATCTTCTAGGACCTAAATGGCAGATCATACCAGCCTGAGACTCGGTTTTGCGGGCAATCTCGGCAACTGCGGTTTGTGGCGCCGGGGTCTGCTTCATATGGAGCCCGGGGTCATTTGGCAGGATCCCACCTGCACTCCGCCTTAAGGCCTCAGTTTACAATGTACTCATCGTCCCGCGGCCGGTTACAGCAACAATGATAACTATCTTGTTTTCTGTTCCGAATCTCGAAAATACCCTAATGCGAATTGCTGTCGGTGGCGCATTGAATTGAGATGTGATCTTCTGTGATTCCATCTCCCGCCAGAAGCTCAAGCGGCCGATGTCAGCGGATGTCTGTACAGCTCTCCCGTTTTTTCCCCCCTTTACTACGTTGTCATCTGGGCTCCGAAATAGTCGTGAGATGACAATGTATGTAAGAAAGGAATGAAAGTTCACCGGGATTGAAGTCGTGTTCTCACTTTTGTTTCCGGCATTTAAACATAGGGTTTATTTTCGGTGCAGAATATCAAGAGAAACCTGTACTTGGCTGTATGATGTGATCCGTATGATGCTGGGAATGCGCGCACAAAGGTATCTGGGTGATGAACACAGCAAATGGTATATAAACCCGGGTGAACAGCACCCGCTCCCATCAACAACGCCCCCAATGCTTACTACCGCGAATTTCAAGAATCTCATCCAATATAACGCCCTCGCTGCAACTACTGCCCAGACCATTGCAAAGACAAACAAAGTGCCTTTCCTTGGCTCAACTGCTGCATTATGCTTGTCAATTACAAAGTGCATTGAAGCAAGCCATTTCCTCTGGCCATTGGCATAATATTTAACGAAGGAATAGACAATCAAATCGAACAAAGAAGAATATGCTGAGATTATGGAGCACATTCATGAAATCCTCTGTATCATTGTTCGGCTTCATTCAACTTCGGAAATCAAAGGTGTCCTTCAAACAGCACTCTTGTATGACATTGCAAAATTCACAGAGTGAGAGATTTGAGCATGAAATTGTATTAATTTAATACTTTGCACCAGGGCACTTCAAAGGTTGTTCACAATTGTGGATGGGCAACAAAAGGGCACTCTGGCAAAAATAAAGGGACTTTTCAGACAGCCAGAGGCTGCCGAAAGATTGGAAAAATGTAAGCAGGAGCTTAGCAGGATGGTTGGATTGTTCAAGGTTTGTCAGACCAATTATTTCAATACATATTGAATCCATTGGCTTTCATTGCAGGCTCAAGTTACAGGTTCAACCTTGTCTCAAATGGGGCAAATGAAAATGGATGCAAAGGAGCAACATGAACAGCTTGTGGCCCTTTTGGAGTCTGACTCTGACCTCACCAGTTCTGATTGCTCTTCAGTGAGTAGACATTAAGATGACGAACATTTTTTGCTCACGGTTGTTAGGTGACAGAAAGTTTGGCAAAATTGGGAAATAATAGGTGAGCCAGACCTGCAAACACAATCAGTGTAACTAAAATCTGGAACAGCTCGGGATCATTTGGTCTACTTCCACCCTGCCCACAAATCTTCCATGGCCGCAACATAGAGCTGCAGGATGTCGTGAATATCCTAGTGCAGGATGCTGCCCACATTGCTATTCTTGGTTCAGGGGGCATGGGGAAGACCAGCCTTGCCACAGCAGCCCTCCATAATCCGTAAGTGGAGGCTAAATATACCCAGCGATACTTTGTTCCATGCCACTCAAGCCCCACTTGCACAGAACTGGCAGCTACAATTGCAGATCATGTTGGGTTGGAGAAGGGCTCAAACATGGCAAATAAGATTGCACATTACTTTGCCCATGCTCCTCCTTCCCTTCTGATCCTTGACAATCTGGAGACATGTTGGGAATCCCTGGCATGTCGCTCTGAGGTTGAAGAGTTTCTATCTCTTCTGACTGATGTTTCCCATCTGGCTCTCATTGTGAGTGATGTTTGTGAGTTTATCTAATACTGTCTTCAACTTCCTGCAGATCACTCTGAGAGGTGCTGAACGATCAAGCAAAGTCAAATGGACCCGCCCCTTCCTGGCTCCCCTCAAGCCACTTTCCAATGAGGCTGCTCAGCAGACCTTCATTGAGGTTGCTGATGAAGGGCATGATGAAGACAGCATCAAAGAACTCCTTGCACTAACAGGAAATCTTCCACTAGCAGTCAGCCTCATTGCGAGTGTTGCTGATTCTGAAGGATGTGGCCAGGCACTTTCTCGTTGGAAATTGGAAAGCACTCGGATGCTTTCAGAAGGGTATGACCAGAGATCAAACCTGGACATATCCATCATGTTGTCATACACCAGCTCCCGGATGACGCCAGGTGCCCAGGAGTTGCTCAGCATTCTATCCATGCTACCAGATGGGCTCACAGACACTGATTTGGTGCAAGCCAAACTCCCCATCATCGACATCCTTGCCTGCAAGGCAACTCTGATTCAGACAGCATTGGCCTTTGTTGACCAGGATCTGCACCTGAAGGTGCTGGTTCCAATCAGAGAATACATAATCCAGGTTCATCCTGCAGCAAATGACTTGAGGTTGAAACTACTAGAACATTTCCATCAACTTCTTGATCTTTGGAACCAATTTCATAATCTCAACATTGCAAACATAGCCCCAGAAATTTCCCAAAATCTTGGTAATCTCAACACTGTGCTCTGGGAGGCTGTTGAGACACAGTCATTCGATGTTGTCCAGAGTATCCACATGATTCTAGCTCTCAACCGTTTTTATCGGAGGACACGGGCTACCCATGCACCAATTTTCCTGGCTTTATCTGCAAAAATGGCACATTGGCAAGATCAGCCCATCTTTAGGGACTATCTTATTGAGTACTTTCAAAGCAGTAGCTACTTATCTCATCATGACGCCGAAGTACAAATTGAAGTGGGAAATGTCAATTTCAGCTCCAGAGCCCCAATGGAACAAGGTAAGATCCGATGTATATACTGGGATCCTCCATACTCATTCCTGACCAGCCAAATGGCACAGTGCCCTTGGAGATTATTACTTCATGGACCAAAACAATTATGCTGGTGCTCTTGATTGTTACAATTTAGCACTCCTCAAGTCTGACAGGAATGGAAGCCCAAACAGAGTTAGCCAACGAGCCCACAGTATGGCATCTCAGGTCATGGTCAACATGGGAAACCTCCCAGGTGCACAGGCACATGCAGCACTGGCACTGAATATGCCGAGCATCTGGAGGATGCGCATGGTCAAGCAGTATCATTTTTAGTACAAGCTAAATGCCAGATACTGCTGGCAAACTTTAAGAGGGTTCAAATCCTGCTTCAAAATAGCAGACACATTGTGGATTCCTGTGGTCTACAAACTTGCACAATAGATCAACACCTCAGATCAGTCGAGGCCGATATACATCTCTTGAAATCAGAGTACCTCGAATCTCGGCAAATTCAGCTGTTGATCCTATCCACACAGCCTAATATGTACTATTCAATTTTCGCAATGCTGAACATTGCATTGATTGACACAGTCTCTGGCCTAGACTCAAAACTTGTTCAAAAAAATTTGGAGACTTGCGAGATTCACCTCAGAGCATTAGTTGGACGCTCATATATAGAAACAAGTCTTATGCTGAAAGCAAGTTTTGCGGTGTTGCACCTTCGTGATGGTGAACTCAACAAGGCAAATACAATATTAGTGAGCTGTTACAAATCATTTGCGAATGTCAGGGTAGAAGGGTGTCTATTTTGTCTGGAAAGACTGGCAGATCTCTCTCATGGCATGAATAATATTGGAGACACACTTGGATGGGCAGTCATACTTCTCGGCCTCTCAGCGGTGAAATTGCAAGAAAAACTCTACACAATGCAAGCCTTCCGTTGTTTGGGCCAAATTTTTGCTGCAAAAGGTGATTGTGACACAGCCCTCTGTCTCTTCGAGGTTGCTTTGGATGGCTTCACTCACATGGACATCCATCGTTGGAAAGCTGACTGCATGGTTCAAATTGCCAATATACTGAATAACTGTGGAGAGGTCATGAAGGCAGTTGAATTGTGGAAGACAGCAAGGCCTCTGTTTGAACGATCTTCACAAATGAAGGATATAATCAAGATTGATGCAAAGCTAGCAGAGATTGACTTGGCTGTTTTGGTCAAATATGAAGAACAACTTCAACAAATTTCGGAATTGCAAGTACCTGTTAGTGCACCGGAGGAGGAGGAGGAGGAGGAAGAGGAAGAATTTGCTCAAGGAAGTGATGTCAAGGGCAAGGGGAGAGAAGAAGTCTGGGTTTGAATTGCAGCTGGGATCTCGGATAGTCAGGTTTTGTGTTTAAATCTTGTCCTGCTTGCAGAAGGCATGGATATATATCATATTTATGGTGTTACGAGTACTTATGTTTACATATGGCCAGAAGTTTGATGCTGAGAGTACAGAGTTGACTATGAGAATTGCCTCGAAACTTCAATCTTCTGTCTGGAAGGCAGGCAAAAACCTGTGTCCAGTCTCCTTGACTCTACAGATTCTACACACCTCGGTAGGGAACTAAGAATAATCGATGAAAAATGATCTCATAACACATACACTGGAAACGACCAGAAATTCTGATGACGTGTGTGCAAGTCGTTTTCAGTAGGATAAATCACCCCATAGTCCACTATTCATAACCTCGGTGAAAGCGTGGATCTTAGAACACCCAGGGGTCAACCATGCATCCATTGAGTTGAGTGGCATGCAGGGCCAGAACCATAGAAGCACCTAGAGTTCTACGTGCACGCAACATACCACGCAAGCCAAACGACATATTAATGACTCGAACGCAGTGGACCTTTGTCATCACACCGGGGGCAAAAAGCAAGGCATGCAGAACACTAGTGCATTAAACACATGTGGTCGGCATCTCCAATAAAACTGTCAATCAGCTTTAGGGCACCTTCGTTTTTTGGAGGCAATTCAAAGCCGAAAAGAAAGGTGCCCAAACACTGTTTTACAGCTTTGTTCCAGATTGCGACCACACGCGTTTAACGCACTTGCGTTCCGCATGCATAGTTCTTTGCCCCCGGTGTCACCGCGACCACCGGGGTCCTTCTTTCCGGGCCCGCTTTCAACCTGGCCGCGGAGGCTGGGAGTACCACCTCCCCGGTCGGTTTTCATCATTCTGCGCTGTTTCAAGTTGATGCGAAGACCCAATTCCAGGAGTGTAGATTATGCGCTAGATTTTCGTTAGGTCTTATCATGTGTATAGAAATTAATTCGAATTTGATGAATCCCGGCGACTATGTTTGAATTCTCGTGCCTCCTGGTCTGTTCGATCTGCTCGGCTTTCCTTCATTGTTCGTTTAATCTTGGGTATTCCAGAATTTACGTGTCGATCCAACCATTTATTATAGGTCATCCTGGTACTTATCATTCCGTTACTTTACCCAACAAAACATCCAAAAATGCAACCTACGGTCCCTGTGTCACATTCTCCAGCACGGACAACTTGACTCTGTCGTTAGTAATGCACATCCGTACCCGGATTCAAAAAATGACGAAGGTGAAGGTTGTTAAAAGAAGTGTCCGGCTGCCCTTCTGTGACCGGCCCCGAATCGAACAGGGACTCCCCGTAGAATGCATATGACCAACCACTTACAGATCGAGGATGCGCACCGGCGCTACAACTCTTGTGAATTGTGGGGTACGAACCCGATTTTATTGGGTGGTATGCACCCAGGCAAAGGAGGAGTGGAGGAGAGACGAGATGAGATGACCGAGATGAGCACGGATGGTTACTTTACGTCGATTCATTGGCACGGTCCAGGGTTTTCTAGGTGCATGGTGATCAGTTGGTTTTTCCTTCCTTGGTTTGGATGTGAGTACGGGGAAGGAGGAATGGTCGAAAAATCAGTGTAACAGTGAAATGGCGGGGAGGTGTGCCGAGATGTACCCACCCACTCAGACTCGGCGGGATGGATGTCTGCTGCAGCGGCAAGTGGCCAGGGGTGGGTATGTCGGTGGGTAGGTCGGGCTATTTAAATAAAATTTGATTCAACTAAGTAAGGATTTATGATTATGAAGGCGGATGGATGGAGGACACGCACATACGTACCTTCCAAACACCTGCTCCCCGCAGCCCCCTACAAGTTTTCCGCCTGGTTTAGAGGGTCAAAACGGTGGCTATATCCCTGGCTGTGTCCCTGGATATGTCCACGGTGGCTATGTCCATCCGTTATGACCCTCCAAACGAGGCGGCAAACTTGTAGGCTCCAGAGGCAAACATATAGTATTTCGACCAAGTGTCCAAATAACGCGAAGAGGAGGAGGATGTAACACTCCCTGGAATCACAGGCACGCAGAAATCCTAACAATCACACACTACAATCAATCCCTCGCAGAACCCAGTACACGATAAAAATCCAATGAATAAATAAATCAAAATGTAAGTTACTTAGTCCAACACATATTGTACTCCGCAATAATAATGTACTTGCACAATAAGTAAGTGAAAAACATCGAAAAGTAGGGTAAGAAACAAGCCGAGCGTAGGATAGTAGGAACTATAAAGCGCATAGAGTATAGGTATATGTAGGTCGTGGACGATGTGTGTAGTCTGAGTGAATGAGCAATAAATAGGTGGTGGGGGCGTGGGGGGAAGAGCAAGTGAGTTGAAGGAATCGAACTATCGAATGAAAAAGAAAGAAAAAACGAGATAAAAAGACGGAACGTCCATTCGTCTGTGTCTGTCTGTAAGTACATATCCATCCATCCAGGTGAGGTGATACAAATCCATAAGCGTGTAGTGTAGAGCGGTGGTGTGAGAGGTGGTGTCGAATAGAAATCATGTTGAAGAGAGATGTATAGAGGAGAAACGAAGAGTGGTACAACCGGCCAAGCGGTGAGGGGTATTTTTGGGGGCTCTCGACGACGGTCATGGGGTGAGTACGAGTACGGGAGCCGGGAGGAACGAGCAGGGGCCGGCGACGAAGAACGAGTTGACGATCTGGACGGTGGCGGAAGGACAAGGAGCTAACGAACAGAGCCAACTCCGACGCCGGCGCTCAAGGCCTCCCACAAAGCCCTTGTGCATGCTGCCCCAAATTGTCATGTCGCGAAAAGTCCTTGCCGCAGCCGGGGTACGGGCATTTGTGCGCTGTGGGGAGGGAGAGGGGATGGTCAGCAGGGCTTGGGATTTGAGGGATGCGGAAGAGGGTCGGGGTAGACCAAAAAAAGGATGCAAACACTCACGCTTCTCATACGTATGTATACTCCGTACATGCCTTTTGAAATGCTCCCCGCGCGCAAAGCATTTGTCGCACCCCGGTACCTTGCACGTATACATCCGCGCCGGCGCGGGCTTCCCGTTGGTGCCGTTGGTGGGGGAGGAGAGGGTGGCGCAGGGGGCTGCGGGGGCGTTAGTGGTGTAAAGCGTGAATGAAGTATGTGCAAAAGAAAAAAGAGGGGGGTGTTGGGGCGAAGAGGAGGAAGGGGGAGAGGTGAGTGGAATGGGGGGTGAACGAAATAGCGCAGGAGAGAAAAAAAAACTCACCCTCCCCGAACAGGGTCCCCACACCCTCCTTCCCCTACTCTTCTTCGTCAGGTTCGGCACGGGGACGGGGACGGGCAGCGCTGCCGACGGGCGCGCGCGCGGCCGTGGGCCTATGCAGCCTGTGGTGCGCCCCATGGTGTTGATGGAGCCGCCGTAGAGAGAGGGGGACATGGAGAGGGCGAGGTTGCTTGCATACACTGCAGCCAGTGGTCCTGCGCTGCCAGGGACAAACTCATTGAATGCGTCGGCCCGTGCCCGTCGAGGACTGCGATGTGAAGTCGTTGGAGCCCGCCGACTCACCAAACGAACGGACGAATGTACTTATCGTGCCCAATGGAGTACTTCACACCGAATGGGGCTATGTCAACCCAGATCAGCGTCTTCGAGCCCATATCGGGGCAAGAGGTTTTCGGCTTATTGGTCCAGTTGAACTCACAAGAGACATAGTACGAGGAGGAAAGGAAGGTATTGAATTACCTCATGCCGCGCCGATGGACACCAGATCCAACACTGGCAAACAGCCGCAAATTCAATGGCATCTTTCTCTCTCGAACCGCTACTTGAAATACTTATCGTCTTCGGGAATCGGCAGTGTACTTACACCGCTCAAGCCAGAACACCTGGAGATCTCACGCCCTTCGCTCGAAAGACCTGGATGATTTGTTCCGAACAACACGAAAAGCCCGAAAAGAAATTAATTGTGTACAACGAGTCGACGACGAATGAGTTACGACGGCTATAAAATCACAGCGCGCTCCTCCCTCGGAGTCCGGCCAACCGTTTCATTAGCAGATATTACAGATGATCTAGATAGGAGAAACTTATGAGCGGGAGTAATAACAGCGAAATGCAACGAACCGCTCCAGTGAAACCAAAGGTTTTCCAGGAATCTACTCCACCAGACCACCGCGTGCATCCGGTACCTGTGGCCTGGGTCGGCGAAGAATAGCATCCATCGACCCAGCAGTTCTGGCATGTCCTGCAGACCACCTATAATATCCCAGTAACACCGGTGAATCTCAGGAATATGCACAGAATAGCGAGGAAAGCCGTACAGCGCCCTGGACTCCACATTTCTCCCAAGCCTCGACGCCCCCGTCGTAGCGGTCACAGCCATTGTCAGTGGCCTGGAAAGGGCTGTCACAGCAAGCTCCCGAGGCGCACACAGCTTGCTGGGCAGTGGCACGCTACAACAAAGGTGAGACGCAACATCTGAAAGGATTGTGTGAGCAACGACGATGTAAAAAGGCCAGTAGAGGCGCTCCACTCGCTGTTGAAGACAGTGTATCGGTGGTGTGGAGGAGTAGTTGGGAGAGGGCGGTCGGTAGTCTCTCAGGGCCTAGCTGAAACTATTTATACAGCTGCAGCGCGTCGTCAAATCTGCAACTGAACATCGACACGGTGCGGCCTATTTCGACCGAGACGGGTCCCAGTGACACCAAATTAGGATAATTCTGATGAGGAACCTCGTTGCTCAGAGAAACCCTTCCAAAGTTGGACGTGTTATTGGAGAGCCGGGTTGCTCGTGAAATCCCTGCTGGCCGATACCTCCAGTGGGTCACTCAGATCATTGATTGCCGAGGGTATCCCACGGTTCTTGCCGCCGTAAATATTCAAGTTCAACTGCATTCAAGGCTAAATACATCAGAGATTCTACTCTTGGAGGAGACACCGTCCTTTCGACACAATGCATACTTGTATGGACGACCTGAGCGGGATTTTTTCGAAGGAGGTGCGGCTGGTTGTGAAGAGTCCTCGTCATCATCTTGGGCTCGCGGCCTCGCAGAATTCATACCCGAGGAACTTCGTCAAGTGTGGTACGGGAGCTACCCTTGTGGGAAATGACAGGTGGATCCAAGATTTGCTCGCGCCGGCTGTCTTCCATGTTGCGTTGACTGGTACATAACATTAAATTAAATATCAAAAACAAATTGCGAAAAACACTCACTGGGCCCGTGAATGAAAAGAATGGGGCCAATTAGACGACACAAAAAGGGCGGAGGGTGGTCCAGATACACCGTGTTAACGCATCACACGGGAATGCTGAAAATATGCGAAAAAACGGCGGGCTTGGGCCTTCTTGTGTAACACTTGGGAGATCATGAGACAGTGCATTTTTATTGAAGCTGTGAAATGCATATGGAGTGCAGAGGCATCGACGCCGTGATAAGTCATGACCGGTTGAGACGCAGATTGTTTAAACAAACTTTGTAGGGTTGCTGCTGCCGCAAGAAGTGCTCACTCGAATCGAGCCTGGGCCATGACATTTTTATTACATACACCCTGTCTCATTCTGCAGAGCTTTTGGTACATAGATTTTGAGTGCGGAAAGAGTGCGGATGCACCTACAGACATACATTTAATATTTAGCTCATGAGCCAAAGTGAGTGAGAGGTCCCCCTTACCTTTGCTTCGGCAATTCGACAAATTAATTTATGTCATAGGCAAAACAGGGCCCAGAGGAGCGTGGCGCGCACCTGCATTCCATACACCATTGATGCGATCTAGCAGGAATAGCTCATTCGACTTGAGCCTGGGCCATATTTGATAGGTGCGACTTTTTTCCGCCATTCCTCCTCCTCTGGCTTCTCTCATTATGCTATTCCTCTCTTGTGCTATGTATTTCGCTCAGCCTTCCAGTGGGCAGGTTCTACGCACGGAAAGGGCCCGCAGCGCCGTGCAGTCAATCATTGGCAAATGGGTCAAAGTAAGAGTTTAACACACCGCTGTTCGTCGTACTTGGAGAGGTTTCTTTCGATTACCGTACAATTTCGTCCAATTCAAACCTGTACGGTACAGTCCGTTAGTATGGCCGCTTGCACAGATTAAACAGCTCAAACAGAAAGGGGCCCAGCGGCACATGTATTCAGTTTACTAAATAGAATAATGAATGCAGCAGGGAGTGCTAGTTCAAAATCAAGTTTCAATTATTGTCTTAGCGCTCTTTCAGTTTCACTTTAATCCTGGATTATTATTGCTACAAGACCTAGGCCCAATGTCCACGTCAGGTGGCAGGCTAGCCGGATTCCGTGATCAACCCTGCTCTGCTCGCGCTCCCACGTCAGCCTGGCATGCCTTACCAGGGCGCATTCTTTCCTGAAACTGGTGAAAATATATATATCGAGGTCTGACTGCATTCAATGGAGAAAGATGTCTCAAACTTGGGCGCCGTAGGACCATTCCCGCATGCATGCTGATGTCCAGCTCGCACGGCTGTCTGCAACGCCAAAATGACCACAACACAGCCCTTATTTTCAAAGCACATACAACCATAATCATTTCAAGAACATCAACATGATTTCTAGACAACATCTCTTAGCCATCGGCGTCGGGCGACAGTCTCCAACTTGATTCTGCGGTAATTGGCCTGTCGAACGGTGAGTCGACAAACTAGGATACTTAGAAGGTAGTTTCACTTAAGTTTCGCCACCATTTACGAGCATCTGGTGAATCCGTCGTTGAACCCACTGTTGAATCCTTCATTGAATGCATCGGCGAGGCTCCCAGTGCACTGCAACTGCCGTGCCTCTCTGGCGATATCAAATCGGCCGTTAATCGCTGGAATGAGGAGGAAGATATCATCGTACTTGCGCTTGCCGTTGCCAGAGGCGGCGCTGCAACCTGCAGCTTCACCATCCTGGAAGCCCAAGTTGAAGCAGTCGTCGAAAACGGATCTTTCCGCACTGTGGGTCAAAGTCAGGAAGACTAGGAGGAAAGCAAGATGGTTGAAAGACTGACACAACACCCTCAACTGCCGGGGCGGCCGAGACGAGTCCCAGAGCGAGAGTGATGAGGAGAGCAGAGAGCTGGAGCTTGAATTGCATTTCGGGTGGAATTGCTGGATATTCAATATCGTTGAGGAACACAAGCTTTTATAGTGGCTCCATAGGCTCGGGGCCAAATTAATCCGACAGACTAAGTTTACTTCTGTCGTTGAAGTGCCAGGAACGGATACCGTGAACCCATGTACATGTTTCAACCGCGGATAGCACTTCTATGTGGATAATTATCAATCCCTTGAGATTCACTGCGTTCAGATACCAGGGAGCCGAAGCTATTCTGAGACGAGGCGAGGCGCAAAAATACATTGTCTACTCCGGCTAGGCTCGGCTAGTCGCCAATCACGGTCACCTCGGCGTCTCGAAATAGCTCGGCTAGGTTCGGCTACCCCAAGGGTCATGAAATATTTCAGACATTCCTTTACATGGACTTAATAACTCTGCACATCTTCCAAGAGACGATTCTTCTCCATTTACACTGAGTCTGATGTAAGGTATGAGAAATATTCCCGCCATTCCCTCATTGCCATTTTCGAAATAGTGACTTGTGTTGTTTTTTCGCACAGAACTTCGGACGGCCATAACTCAACAACCAGGGGGCAGATCGACAAAGAATTGATATATTTGGAAAACCCTCATCTGAGGCTACGTCGCCCCATAAGTATCTTTGTGAGATTCCGTGGGTGATAATTTCTTATTTCGGAAATGCCCAAAATTGAGTCGGCCGAGGTAGCGCTTTAAGCACGGAATTAATATGCACCATATTTTGACTCTGCACTATTAGATTGATTCTTGAAGGCGCCCCGTAGTGAAACAAAATCAAAATACAGGATCTCGGGAGAAACATACATGATCACCGTCGAAGGGAACATTGCAAAGACTGACGAGAAACAATCTGTGACATTAATCACTGGGTTCTCTTGGGACCATGGTTCAGGACGTGGATTAAACATATCGTAACCTTATTTCCATTACTTGGGGTGCTAGGGCTCGCCGATGCAAGCTGGGCGTGTCCGAAATAGGAAATTATCACCCATAGAATCTCGCGAAGATACTTATGGGGCGACCTAGCCCCAGATAAGGGCTTTCCAACTATATCAATTTTTTTTCCACCTGCCCCCTGGTTGTTGAGTTATGACCATCCGAAGTTTTGTGCGAAACAACCAACAGAAGTCACGCACGCCAACTACTTATTTTGAAAACGGCAATAAATGCCCGGGATGAATAAGCCCGGACTTCCCCAGGCTGAATAAGGCCGATGAATAATGTCTTGAGAGATACGGAGAGTTACATAGGTCCATGGAGTGTTATATTACATCAACTGCAGTACTATAACCCGCTGGGAAGTGGGCCACCCCCAGGTAGTGGGCCATCGGCCAATAGTAGCCCTGTCAGTCGGTTTATGTCACCCTTTGCATTTGGGGGATGGAATTACTGGTACCGACTCAGGTACCAGGTCTCCAAATCAGAATTAAAACTTGTCTATTGCATGCGCCTTTTTGCCGGATCAGCGGACCGGTCGTTAAGCTAGGCACCGTGACAGATCATCGGACCTCAAGGCCTGAAGTCCGAAAATGTCCGAACCTCCTGCAGATTCTGATTTCAACAGATGTACTCAGAAAGAAAAAAAATGCGATTGCTTTCAGCCTTCTGCTAAATGTGTAGATACAAGAAAATGCTCGGAGAGCCATCCAATGGCTGTAAATATTTTGGAAAAAGCTACGAACTTTAACAGACTCAGAACTATTGCAGCAACAGCTTGCACTGACTTTGACCTTGGGGAATGCCCGGAGGGCCATCATATAGCAACTGCTGGTGACAAATTAATTGTTAACTGTTTCAACCGTATAATAAGGTGTAGTGGGAGGTACCAGGGGATGCCCGGAGGGCCTTAGTATACGACCTCGGACCCTTGTTTGTGCAAAGTTTGATGGCGGCATGCTGTGCGGCTCGAAAGTTATGGCATGTTTGACAGCCGGATGCTGCCGTGCGAACATCACCGCTTACCGGCACCAACTTCAGTCGTCTCATTCTCGACGAGTTGCTCACCGATTCACGACTTTGGGGCTCGTTATGTACTGATTTTGGTCAGCTTTCTTCTCATCCAACCGCACTTGGACTTTCTGGGTGCTTGGCATTGGCCGCTCTGTAGTGAGTAAACCCTCAATGATACGGATAGCCGTAGTTGCATATCTTTTCATAGGACCAATTTGATGGACTTGGAATGGTCATCAATAATTTATGCATCAGATTCAGTACTGGGAGTTCAGCATTGTCTCAAACCAGATATCTTCGAGCATCCAAATCTGGAGATTTTTTGTGGACCCCAACTAGATCTAGATGTGAATATTTTGAAGCAGGAACTTTCATATCCTTCATATGGGTCTACAACCAGTGTATTTTTCGTCCCCTACTAAGGTTGTCCCACTTTTGCAAGATAATATTGATGGGGCTCGCACTCCTTCATTATCGGCGAGCGGGCTCTGAAATTTCGGGTAGGGCATTAATTACATATGAACGTTGCCTCCAGAAAATCCCAATTTTTTTTGTTCAGATTTGAGGGAGCATGAACGATGCTGGTGAGCAGCACGAAAATGGCACGTTTTGACCGGCTTTTGCAAGATTTGTCACATTGTCGCACTCATATTTCAAACTCCGAACACTCCAATTGTATTGACGTTGTACTTTACAGCGATGCTAACGAAAACTACTAGCGTGAAAACAATTCTACTATGCAGAGTAATGATAGGAAGGGCCAGCAATTGGTGGGCCTTGAGGATAGTAGCCATAGTAGGCATTGTCGAATGGAAGTGGTGGTATCCATCTGGGTGTAGGCTCCAGAATCGGCGAATCCCAGGCGGGGGCAAACTAGTATGGTGCATGAGGCAGGGGAGGTGGATATGCGGGTGGAAGAGGGTGCATGGGGAGACGGGTCAAAACTGGGGTTTCAATTGCAGGTGGGTCTTGGCATCGTCGCCACCTGAATCCATGCCCTGGGTGTTGTCAGGGTCATCGTCGGGCGTGGTCGATTCTTCAGTGGGGTCGGGAGCGGCTCGACGTCTGCGGGGCTGGCGGGAAAAGAGTGCCACGTAACGAGAATCAGTCTTGAGTCCAAGATTGTCGGGTGCTTCGAAATGAGCGGTGATTTGGGCGATCAGAACGTCCCGAGTGCCCTGCTCCGGCAGCTCGTGTGACCAGGCAAGGTCCTTCAGGTCAGGGAGTTTGAGAGTTTTGACAGTACCACTGAACATCATGCCAGACCGCCCCTGCTCAACTCGCTTGACGAGCCTTTGAGCTGCTGCAAGCGCACGCTTATCGTCGTCCTTCGACTTCTTCTTGAGCTGTGATTCCCGTTTGCTCGCAGCGAGCGCTCTGCCCTCCGCGGAGGTGATGACACGGGTACTGGTAGAGATTGAGCGGCGGGAGACTTGACTTTTCGGCGTGCAAAAACGGCGTGGGCGTGGGCGTTTGGTGGCACAAGCCGATTTGCTCACGCCATCAAAGCCCACGCCGATTTGTCGGCATGGCCCGCCAAGATCAATTTGGTCGAGAAAGTAAAATAAAAGCATGTAGCTAATGTTATACCTATTAGGGAATCCTTTCAAAGTTCATAGCATCTCGCTACTTCAAGATGCACGGCCTTGAAGCACTATTTCTATCGTACTGCGCACATTTGTCTTGGAGTTGACAGCCAAACTGCGCTAAATTTACTGAATCCCAGGCTTGTCTGTGGTATGTAAAGCAGAGATACTTAAGAAGATTCATATACCCAGGGAAAACGACAGCACAAGAATTGGGCGTGCTACGGTGAAAAAATCCGTCGCATCGGCTATAAGTGGCGCCATGCCACCCCAGTCTGTGCAAAATTTAAGTATTCATTCAGGTGCCACTCCAGGTAGCCCAAAGCTAAGCAATGAGATGTTGTATCCTGGTGAATGTTCTTTGATTTGATTTCAAGACACTTGGCGTGCATTTAAAACTCAATTCAAACTCCGAAGTGCGCAAGCCATTTTGTCCTGATGGCATCGAAGCCCACACCAATTTGTCGCCTTGGCCCACCAAAGTCAATTTCAAGATTTCACTAGGATAAAAAGCTATCGTACCCCCAGTATGTGACTATGTCTGGGATGCCTATATGACTATCTCCTGTGCATTAGGCAACTGGTATCATTTGGGTATGATTCGGGTTCGAGAGTTGAGACTACTTTTGGCTTGCAAAACTGCGTGCGCCCGTGCGAATTGGACTTATGGCCACAGGCGTGAACTTTTGTGGGGAAAGCCGATCCGCTTACGCCCATCAAGCCCACGCCATTGTGTTGGCTTGACCCGCCAATATCATTTTCTTTAATTAACCAAAGTCAAAGGCCCCACTGCCTTCAAATCGTCTCTGTGCACGCCTTGCGTACGCCTCCAATCAATTGCTTGTTGCGCTATGAATTTTCCACCGATGACGGAGCGACGGCCAAAATAAATCAGTCACAAACGGACAAAATGTGCGGTTTAACAGTTGCCGTGTCCACAATACTAAAGTGAGTGCGCATTCTCAATACCACTGCGCTGTTACACATTGGGAGTATTTGAAATCAGCCCTGGGTGCATAGAACTCCCCCCTCATTATATTCAACGCTATGAACACTCGGAGTCTGACAACAAGCTTCAAGCTCGCAAACCATTTTGTCGTGATGGCATCACCCCACGCCAAGGTATCGCCTTGGCTTGTGCATTTGGGTTTCGCATATTTCACCATAGTTCAGCATTTGAGACACTGAATATCACCTCCAGCATGACTGTTGGATACTTTATCTGTCGAGCTGGGACTCAAATACCCCACATGATGTACAGAGTTGTAAACACAACTGCGAAGGAACTGTTTTCTGGATGTAAGTCCATTTTCTGCAGTTCAAATTTATCCCACATATTGCATTAATATGCCCTGGGACTTCACGCACTATGCATCTTAACCACTAAAACAAATGGCTCGAATAAGATTTGGCTTGTGTTGAATTAACCAGCTCAGTTCAGCTAGCCCAGCCTCAAAAAGTTCAAAATTTTCCGTGTCAGGCAATCCACTGACGTTATGATGTATTTAATGCAGTTTCTTTCGCGTTTGAACCAACTAAATTTGGTACATAAAATTGTTTGGAACCATTCTCGAGTGTTTTAGTGGATGAGTTAGTAGTTAGCCTGCGATACGACATCTTCTTTAGCTCACAAAATTGGCTTGTCCGCTTGGGGGGCGGCAACGAGCCATAAATCACCTTGCTTGCTCACTGCGGTCCAGGCCCACATTGCGCGCCCGTTCCCCGCTGAATTCGCTCATTTTTTCCTTGCTGTGAGTACCATTGTCTGTGGCATTTTCCGACAAATAAATCTGCTCTTTAGCCTTTTGTATTCAATACAATGATGAATTATGTTTGCACTTTGCTCAGTGTTGATAAATCGGTCTGTATTGAAGTCATTGCAGCTGATTTCGGTTCTTAGTCCTGACATCGACTGCCTTGCAACGAGACGGCTTGTTGGTTTGCTGTTTAATGTACATGTAGTCACTTTGACATGCACCAAACTGGGGGTCCAAGTTCGAAGGCAGAGGTGTTTTACACGGCCCACAGCGCCTGACTAACTAATCATTCGTTTGGACTTGGCCCGTATTTTACTAGTAGATAGCGTTCAGAAAATGAGTGGTTGCATATGTCATATTGAACTCGCCGGCTTGTGCGCAATCAGTCCGAGGCATCTCCTTGAACGTGCAAACATTGACGGTGTTATTGTTGCTGTAATTACATTCACGATGTGTGGAGGACAGAATTTTGGAAGGTAGCAGCGAGGAGAGTAGCGGCAATTTCAGCTTGGGAAGTGTTGATGGCGAAGTGTTCAAACCACAGTGAATGTGACGCCCGTGATGTCCAGATTACATGCTGGTGGAAGTAGACACACTTGGAATCATATCAGCCTTGTAAAAACGGATGTACTACAGTGGAAGGACTGGCTGTATTCGAGGACAGGCCACGCCCGCCGAACAAGCCGATTTGCGCACGCCAAAAAAGCAATCAGAGCCAAATTCAAACTCCGATATAGGGGCAGGAAAAGTCTCGCTTTAACGGCGAACACATTGAAGAAGGGCGAAAAATCGACGCAGTAACGGTTTGAATAACGGGGGCGAATATCGTCACCTCCAACTTCCGCGCCATTAACGTAGAGCGTCATTGTCTCAAACGCAGTTAGGATGATCTCTGCCGCGACGAGGGCTCTTCCGAATGGAGTCTGAAAGTCCTTGCGGAGACCAACGTTTGCGCCTACCGTGTAGGGCGTGGTCCAGATCCATTGGGATGATGTAAAGTCAAGCGGAACCTGAGCGCGAGTCGTCAGGCTAATGTCGCTCGCATTGTTTCCTATACCAAGAGTGAGTGATCTATCGGATTTGAGACTCCTAGAACGTACTGGAAGTAGGGGAGCAAAGAGACAGCGGGGCGAGAAGCAAAGACAAAAGGAGGCACAGAACTGCCGCAAACGGTCAATTTCATCTTGCCCTGGTGACGAGGACACCTCTCTTACCGAAACGAGCCATTGCGACGGTCTGGGGACCCATTTGAAGAGAGCAGCTTGTATGGCAGAGCTAGCGAAGACAACTACACCTGTCCTAGGTTCCCAGATGCATTATCGGAGCAGGACATCGGAATCAGAGAGAAGAATTCAGAGGAATGCTTCAACGTCGCGAAACCCAAGACAGGCATTGAAATGCTGTTTCCCCATCCAGGCACCACGAAGCGAAACTCTTGTATCCGTTCTGTTGGGCTTACCGTATCTGGATGTTGCTTTTGGTTTACCACCGGATTCCAGTTGTGCCGGTGACGTACCGAATGGCGCCCGCCGCCCGGAATGCCTTTCGGCCTCTTGCGGAAGCGGCAGAAAAACAAGAGCGAGCGCGCAATGGAATCATACCATGCATGAATCAGTCCAGCTGTTCAAGTCGACAAGGATGCCTTTGAGACGGGTCTTACATTGGTCCAGTGCGCCAAGTTGGTGCCAAGGATGCGGATTGAGTATCCGCGAAGAGCGGTATTCAAGTGGTATTCCGACCGAAGAATATCGGACTCGAACTTCCTCCATGGACGCGGGGAGAAGGGGAGAGCAATGTACCTACAAGGTGACTGCTGATGCTGGGCGGGGCGGAGAAGAGCAGGTCACAGTCCGTGGTGGAAGTATGTGAATCTGATCCGCGTCATCCATCATCGGAAAGGTGATCCGTCAGCACAGCCTTTGCGCTGCCTCGAAAGAGTCATTTCTCTCTACACCCTACCCACCTGTTGGCTCCGGCCACGCGCAGCGAGGAAACCGATAATGACTCATTTATACCATGTGACTGAATCCAAGCCTGATTCCCTCTCGCACCTCTACCTCCCTCCCATTCGTCTGAGGCTGCGATGAGTGGCTCGCACCCACGGGCCGTGGATACCACCAACCTCGCGTTGCGCCGTGTGAATCTCGACTGGATGTATTGGCATAAATTGAGCCGCGGCCCCGTGTCTGCCTGTGCGCGCTTGACGATTCGTGAAGGGGATCTACGAGAGGAATCGACGTCTGTCTGTGGCGGTTTCTCCGCGTTGTCCGCCGGTGAACCTGCTTCCGTTCACTCTAAGGTGATTCCCTGTCGCACCATCGCCTGCTTGGATGCCCGCACCACGGGTTCCGATTCGGCGCGCGATACGCGACGGGTCCCTGTGGTGCCCACGGTGCTGTACGCCCTCCTGTTGGAACTCGGGGGAGAGACAGGGGAGTGGATAATTGGAAGATGAGGCTGCTTAGATGGGGCTGGTGCGTGTATCTGGTGTGATATCCACTACCACCACGAGCGCGGCGGCATCACCTTGGGTGGATGCATGCGGTTCTGTGCCCTTTGGCCTGCGCCGTCTGATCCTCCCACTCCATCTTTATGATGTGCAGTGCTCTTCCTCGCGCGCCTTACCGTTTCATTAATATTGCTCCTTCCTGGCAATGGCCAATTGCTGCAGGGAGCGGGGAGCGACTTTCGACATTTTCTGGAGGAGCCAGCGTCGGGGGACGATGTGAGCTCATATACACCTCATCCAAGCTTGCTCTCTGGTTAACCCTATCTGATCTCGACTCTCTCCGCTCTTCAACACTGCCTTTTCGCTTGCAATCAAACAGTGGATCATGCGCAGCTTTTTTCCTGACAGAACGCAGTCGATCGCAGTCGCTTTCACGATTCTATTCATCAGGTCGGGGGGGTCACGTATTCCCCCCAACAGATGATCCTTCACGTATAAACATGGTGTGGATAGAATCCCTTTACCCTTTTTCATCCTCAAATTGATTTTAATTTTTGGTATGATCTCTGGAACCACTGCTGCTGCGGATAGTCCTCTACTCGGGTTCGACCAAAAACTATCGCTTCAACCCTAGGCATCTGTTCAAACATCCTCAAAATTGGAAAAGCTGTATGTCTGCAACCGCAACCGCCACCGTGCTCTCAATGCTGGATCTCACGCTACTTATGTTGTGTCTGCTGCTTTCTGGCCTATATTGCTTTTCATCTCAGTGCTGAACCTCATCAACACATGCCGATCAGCTTCTAATCCCTCCGCCCTGCAACCTATCTTGCCGGTTTTCTCGGGTTTCCGTTGTTCACTCTGGCTGATCTCGAATTCACCCCATCATATCTTAAATTTTTTCTGCTGATTCTGGCTGGTGCATCTCCTCAGACAGATGAATGCAATGCAAGATCGAAACATTCAACTTAAGATGTCCTCCATTCCCCATTCTTGGTATTACTTCCTTGGCTTCCTTTTGAGCGCCCAGTTCCGATTATTCTTGCTTGACCAGCAGTGAGTGACCGCACCCCTTCTACTATCTGCTCCTTTGTATCTCTGAAAATGTCCTGCGAGTTGATTTGTTCAATTCCCAATGTCGTTTGCTGCTGGGTGGAGCAATTTCAGCTATCCACATTGTTTTCTTCTATCGTTTCTAATTGTATTGTATGTCGAGAATATATTATTTCTTGATCTTTTCTTTGCCATGGCTCTTATTGCCGGAGCGAAGCGGCGGCGGCCAGTCTTGTTGATTGAAATTTCGTGGCATTCAACATGACTCGGCATCGGCAATGTGAAATCTGCTATAAATGTGGTCTTTCTGGCAGCGCGGTGAGGTTGGGTCGGCGCAGCCGAGATTTTTTATTACGCTATGTACCGAACACAAGGAAAAGGACAGATGGGGAGCAAGGGAGTTTGGCGCTAAATTCTCACTTACACGCATACGGATGCCCCTCCACCGCCCCAGGTTCCGATCCATGAAG
This sequence comes from Mycena rebaudengoi, assembly GCA_029282285.1. Taxonomy (NCBI): domain Eukaryota; kingdom Fungi; phylum Basidiomycota; class Agaricomycetes; order Agaricales; family Mycenaceae; genus Mycena; species Mycena rebaudengoi. The sequence continues at coordinate 260,448 of JARJCX010000166.1, forward strand.
TCTCGGTGATTCTCTTCAGCCTAAATATATGCATTTAAAAGAAGGAAAGGTAAACCGAGGCTCGGCTGTCAATACATGTCGCCTCCCGCGATCGTTACGTCGATATCCTAGCCATTCCCCATTGAACGATACGATAACGTACGTAGACTGCATGAAGCTGTCTGGGAAGAACTCTGCGTACGCCGCTTGTACTGCATTAACCAGTATATAGATTTTCATCCCCATGAGATAGCCGTTGGAGTACAAAATGTCGTAACTGTTTTTGACATCTACACATATTCTCAAAGACGAAAATATCTCAAATACATCTTCAAGACACAACCCAAATCTCCCATGACAAAATCCAAAACAGTAGTTGCTCAAAGATCAAAGATAGGCATCCAAGATAAGAGATACAGAAGAAAAACGTGTAGTTTTACTGATATAGCTCGAAGGCCTAGTCAAATAGTGGAACGAACCAGCTCCTCCCCATCTCAGCGCGCCAGGAGAAAAATCAAACAATATTCAAGTCGGAGAGACAGAACAGCTAGAAATCACAATATAGGACGGCACGGCAGGTTACATGAGAAAGTGAATGGGTCAAGAACAGATACTGAGGACCAAGCACAATTAGATGTTTGTCATTGAACCATCCGAGGGTATGATGGTAATGTCGATGCCCCAGGGCTGCGCGTTCGGGTATTCCCCCTCGGTTACAACAGGCTCCCAGTTGGAGTCATCAAATCCAACTTGTTTCCAGCCATCACCAGCAGGGATAGCGTCCTTGGTGGACTTCCAGGTCGTGACATCCGAGCTCGCCTCCGTGTTCACGAAAGAGCCCGCGATGCGACCTGTCGGCCCAATCGGCTTGAAGTTGATCTCCGATCCCATCATCAACCCGGCCGTGCAGGCGTCGTTGTTGACGAGCACAGCGAACACGATCACGGCCGGCGTCGACGCCCCCGTCGTAGCGGTCACAGCCATTGTCAGTGGCCTGGAAAGGGCTGTCATAGCAAGCTCCCGAGGCGCACACAGCTTGCTGGGCAGTGGCACCCACGAAGGAGGCGACGAGGGCTACAACAAAGGCGAGGCGCAACATCTGAAAGGATTGTGTGAGCAACGACGATGTAAAAAGGCCAGTAGAGGCGCTCCACTCGCCGTTGAAGACAGTGTATCGGTGGTGTGGAGGAGTAGTTGGGAGAGAGCGGTTGGTAGTCTCTCAGGGCCTAGCTGAAACTATTTATACAGCTGCAGCGCGTCGTCATATCTGCAATTGAACATCGACACGGTGCGGCCTATTTCGACCGAGACGGGTCCGGGTGACGCCAAATTAGAATGAGGAACCTGGTTTCTCAGAGAAACCCTTCCAAAGTTGGACCTGTTATTAGAGAACTGCCGGCTGATGCCTCCAGTGGGTGGGATATCTTCGGCAATCAATGATCTGAGTGACGGTCTCTGCCGCCGTAAATATTCAAGTTCAACTGTATTCAAAGCTAAATACGTCAGAGATCCTACTCTTGGAGGAGACACCGTCCTTTCGACACAATGCATACTTGTATGGACGACCTGAGCGGGATTTTTTCGGAGGAGGTGCGGTTGGTTGTGAAGAGTCCTCGTCATAATCTTGGGCTCGCAGCCTCGTAGAATTAATACCCGAGGAACCGCCACCGCATGCGCATCCCTCTCACGCATTTGTCAAGCGTGGTACGGGAGTGACCCTTGTGAGAAATGACAGGTGGATCCAAGATTTGCTCGCGCCGGCTGTCTTCCATGTTGCGTTGACTGGTACATAACATTAAATTAAATATCAAAAACAAATTGCGAAGAACACTCACTGGGTCCGTGAATAAAAAATAAATGCGGCCAATGAGACGGCACAAAAAGGGCGGTCCAGATACACCGTGTTAACGCATCACACGGGAATGCTGAGAATATGTGAAAAAACTGCGGGCTTGGGCCTTCTTGTGTAATGCTTGGGAGATCCTGAAACAGTGCATTTTTGTTGAAGCTGTCAATCACTGTGGGGGTCCACACATCTTTGCGACCCAAAAATGAGGTTCAAAGATGTCTACCTGTTTCATTAAATTTAGGGCCTGTAACAAAGATAAGATGACAAATGTAAGATCTTTTTCTCCCTTTGCCAGCATCTCTTTCGGTGGTCAAAATCTGGCCAAAGGGTGATTGAAATGCTATTTGTTTCTTGGTGTGACAAAGAAATCATTATTGGAACATGAAAGACTGGATGGACAATGGGGCCTATTGTTCAAACAGTCTTTGGTATTATGAATAGAATTAATTCTCAAGCGGAAAAAAATCGGCAAAGCCACTTTATTACTCAGAAAATCTTCTATCAAGAGGAAAAATGAAGAAAACACTTGATATCCTTGGCCTTTTTTCCTGTCCTCCAAAAGTTTAACGAAAATGGTAGACATCTTTCAAAGACATTTTTGAGTTTGGAAGATCCATGAACCCCGCAATGTAGGTCAACCGGATGATTCAAGAAATTTGGAAAAGGTAGTGCGAGAAGTTGACCGAACGGAAGCAACAAAGCATGAGAAATAATAAAGGGCTAGAAGCCGTGAACCTCGGGAGTCAGATAATCCACAAGCCCAATTTGGATTGCGCAAATGGCCGGTAGAGCAGACACCAGTGCGGCAAAGTGAGCTAAACGTTCGAGTGTTCGGCGTGGGACACCACCAGCACGAATGCAGAGTCACTAGGGGTGCTTAATTCCTATCTCGTGGGCCCGTCCCGTGGCATATTTGGTCGAAACAAATAAGGATTCAAACTCCGCTTTGTCTTGGTCTCAACCCCACTGTTCCTACTCACATTTCAGAGACAAATGAGCCCCACAATATATTCAATGAGGTAAAGAATGGTACCCCAAGTGTTTATCTTCCTTCAATACAATGTTCACTGCCAGATATAAATATACTTGTATGAATGTGGTAAAACCTCGAAGTTGCGCCTCAAATTTGTCAGGCCTTGTAAAATTGATCCAGATGAGTGACTAAAGGTTGGGGTGAGTTTAGAGTCAAATTTGGGCTAGGAAATGAAGCAAGAGGATGTGCAAAATGGTTTGTTTCCTGGTGGAGTTTGAATCTTTATTTGTTTCGACTAAATATGCCACGGGACGGGCCCACGAGATAGGAATTGAGCACCCCTACTGCGTTCCGAGGCCCCGTCGGCAGAGTGTGCCTGACATCGGCTGACTCATGCCTACGGGGATCAGCACCGCTTGACACCGCTTGCCGACGGCTCAGCGCCGAGGCCAATTTTGCCGACGTCAGGTCGGCAAGCGGTGCCAAGCGGTGCTGATCCCCGTCGGCATGGGTCAGCCGATGTTAGGCATACTCTGCCGACGGGGCCTCGGAACGCAGTGAGTGCCCGAACGAATACAGAAGGCAAAAGTTCTTCGCAATTGGGCTGTGCGCGGGATAATGAAGAGGCCAAATCTGAGGTATGAATAAGAAGAATGAAGCAAATGATTAAGCCAATTGGTACAAGTAGACAATGAGAGGTTCGAAGTTGGACATTGGACCGAATAAATGATCTTAAATGCCCAATTGAACCAGAGAAAAGAATTGAATAGCCCAACTAAAACAATGCAGAGGCCATGTTATGGAACGGTAGGAGTGACACAGTGCGCTAAGAAGAAGAAAGAAAGAAAGATCGACAATGGCAAGGCTAGATCGACACACCATCACGAATATGTGCAAGAGGCAAGCTGTGAAGTAAACATTGGTGACGCAAATGGGTAGCAAATAGAAAATTATAAAAGGCGAATGAAAAATGAATGCAAGGAGTGAAATCTTGGGGGCATAAGCGGGTCCAGGGCATACAGCATGAAAAATACAGATGGATCGGTCTGGAAGTATCCAAAGGGCATCCTGAGGAATAATAAACGGAGAGGAAGGATCGACGTAACACAGGAGTGAATAAGGGGAAAGCAAAGAATATGAGGTGAATACCGCCGCAACACCATGAAGCATTAAAGACGAAGAAAGGCCCCGAAAGGCATGTAAGACAAAGACAGAAGCGAATACAGAGGCCGCGGACGACATGTATGGAAAAGACAGAGGCCAAAATGGCATGTAGGGTGAAGACAGGCCCTGAAAGGCATGTAAGACGAAGACAGAGGCCGTGGACGGCATGTATGACGAAGCGAAGATAGAGGCGGCAATGGCATGTATTAGACGAACCGGGGTATGCAGGGCGAAGATTTAAAGGCCAATTGGTGATGGAAAAAGACACAGAGCACCGAAGCAGCGGCTCTGTGGAGCATCCCAAAAATAGCAGAGAACTGGCAGAAACAAGAAGCCACACATAGAAAGTGGACGACCGTGTGAGATGATAGCGACCGCGAGTGTTGAATATGATAAATCAGAAGCAAGACAGACAAGTGGAGAAACAATGACCCAGTTCCAGGCAAGCTCCAGCGAAGGAGTTAGAACAAATGAAGACCCCGAAGTGAGTGGGGCTTGTGTGAGAGCAAGCATTCCAGAACGGTATAACAGTATTTAGGAACAATAACCAGTGGATGTAGTTACAACGGTGTGGTCTGAATGAACCTGAACCAATAGGCTGTTGGAGTTTGTATAACAGGCTCCCAGTAGATACATAGACGGAGCAACCTAGAGCGGCGGAGCTTGGGCAGAGCATTCAGGAGCAAGGCCAGTGAGTCCAGGATCCAAAGCATCTCATGGAGCCAAGATGACTTCCAATGACACAACCAGAGAAGAAGTTGTCGAAATTTCAAGTTGAAGAACACGGTGAGTCGAAAGAGCAAATACTCCTATCTTGTAGTGAGGCACAAATTGTGACCAGAGTCCCGAGAAGTAACGGCCAAAAGGTCCAGTGATCAAGTGGGGACTAAAGGCTCTGAGATTTGAAGAGGGAAGCAAAGAAAGGATAACGAAGTTCAAGACAGCAAAACGGCAACGAGTGCGGGAAGCAAGTGATTTGATCACTGATCGATCATTCCTGCGCACTGCTTCCAATTCGCAGGCTCATTTTGCGCTCAACTGTGCAATCCACGGTGCCCGAGTCGGTGGCTGTGGGAAACATTCAAGATACACATTCAGAGGTGAAAACAACGAATTGAATTGATTTCACCCAGCCACCAACCGAGCAATTCCCGTCATCACTGAGCGCGGCGATGGATGAGAAGACCTCGCATTTTTGTTTCTCTCGGTGGGATCCCTGTGTATCAACATACTTCGTGCCATAAGATAATTACCGCCAGTCTAAGCCAGCCATCTCCGCTTTCTCATACCGCTATTTTAGGTCCCTTCAGTGGGTCCGGATATCAAAACCTACCAATAACTCCTAGGAAGGCACCACGTGTGATTCTTTTTCTCAGACTCATGCTCTTCTAATTGTCCTGCGGATTGCCTGAAAGGCGCGGCTCCTTTTAGGACGTAAATAGCCGATCCCACAAGCATGGGACAGCAGCCGTGGTTTCTGGTGCCGGAGTCTGTCCGCCCGGCGTCATTCGGCATGGTCTTTCCCGCGCTCCGCAATAACCTCAGTTTACAATTTAATCATCTCTGGGGACTTTCCTTTAAATTCCAATGTGCCTTAGGCTTCATTGGTGGTTCTCTATCGTCCTGCGGTCGGCTACAGGAACAACGATTCTTAAAGATGATCATTGCACTGTTTTTCATTTTTGAGGAGCTGGGAACCATCTCAGCTGCGGATTGATGTGAGTACGGCATTAAATTGGGACGAGTTATTTCTGGTGTGGTTCCATATCCCTCAAGAAGCTCAACCGGCAGCAGATGTTGAGGAGCATCAGCGGATCTCCGCACAGCTCTACTGCCGTCTACCTTTGCTCTCGGTTCCTAAATTCGGGGCGAGATGCGATATACCACTGTTTGTAATGACAGATCGATGCTCACCCCAATTCAAGTCTCAGTCTCACTTTTGTTTGCAACACTTGAACCACAGGGCTTATTTTCGGTGCGGAACACAAGAGATACATATATAGACCTACACATATGATGTGATCCGTATGATGCTTAGAATCCACATAGAACAGTATTCATGGGAAGAACACAGCAACATATATATCAGACCAGATGAACGGCACCTCTCCCCGCATCCCTGTCAAAAATGCCCACAATGACTACCACTACGGCCAATTTCAAGAATCTCACCCAATATGTCATCCTCGCTGCGACTACTGCTAAGAGCATTGCAGAGACAGCTCAAGTTCCTTTCCTAGCCTCGACTGCCACATTATGCTTGTCAATTTCGAAGTTCCTCGAGGTAAGCTGATTCCTCAGGCCATTTGCATTATATTTAACTGAAAAAAACTAGACAACCAGATCAAACAATGAAGAATATGCTGAGATTATGGAGCAGATTCATGAAATCATTTGTATTGTTGTCCAGCTTCACTCAACCTCGGAAATAAAGGGTGTCCTTTCAACAGGAGTCTTGTATGACATTGCGAAATTCACACAGTGAGTGGAAGGCAGTTGAGAATGAAATTATATTCAATCTGTATGTTGTACCAGGGAACTCGAAAAGTTGTTCACACTTCTGATTCGGCAACAAAAGGGCACTTTGGGAAAGATAAAGGGACTCTTTAGACAGCCCGAGCCTGCAAAAAGATTGGACATGTGCAAGCAGGAGCTGGGCAAGATGGTTGAATTGTTCAAGGTATATAAAATAAACGGTAATTTGATGCGCATTTGATGCACATTTGAATATTCCTTGTAGGCTCATGTCACTGGTTCAACCTTGTCTCAAATGGGGCAAATGAAAAAGGATGCAAAGGACCGACATGAACAACTTCTTGCACTTTTGAAGTCTGACTCTGACCTCACCAGTTCTGATTGCTCCTCAGTGAGTAGGCATTAGGATGACTAACATTTTTAGCTCATGGTTGTTAGGTGACAGGAAGTTTGGCAAAATTGGGAAATAATAGGTGAGCCAGACCTGCAAACACAATCAGTGTAGCTAAAATCTGGAACAGCTCAGGATCATTTGGTCTACTTCCACCCTGCCCACAAATCTTCCATGGCCGCAGCACAGAGCTGCAGGATGTAGTGAATATCCTAGTGCAGGATGCTGCCCACATTGCTATTCTTGGTGCAGGGGGCATGGGGAAGACCAGCCTTGCCACAGCAGCCCTCCATAATCCACAGGTGGAGGCTAAATATACCCAGCGATACTTTGTTCCATGCCACTCAAGCCCCACTTGCACAGAACTGGCAGCTACAATTGCAGATCATGTTGGGTTGGAGAAGGGCTCAAACATGGCAAATAAGATTGCACATTACTTTGCCCATGCTCCTCCTTCCCTTCTGGTCCTTGACAATCTGGAGACCTGTTGGGAATCCCTGGAATGTCGCTCTGAGGTTGAAGAGTTTCTATCTCTTCTGACTGATGTTTCCCACCTGGCTCTCATTGTGAGTGATGTTTGTGAATTTATCTAATAATGTCTTCAACTTCCTGCAGATCACTCTGAGAGGTGCTGAACGACCAAGCAAAGTCAAATAGACCCGCCCCTTCCTGGCTCCCCTTGAGCCACTTTCCAATGAGGCTGCTCAGCAGACCTTCATTGAGGTTGCTGATGAAGGCCATGATGAAGACAGCATCAAAGAACTGCTTGCACTAACAGGGAATCTTCCACTGGCAGTCAGCCTCATTGCGAGTGTTGCTGATTCTGAAGGATGTGGCCAGGCACTTTCTCGTTGGAAATTGGAAAGTACTCGGATGCTTTCAGAAGGGTATGACCAGAGATCAAACCTGGACATATCCATCATGTTGTCATACACCAGCTCCCGGATGACGCCAGGTGCCCAGGAGCTGCTCAGCATTCTATCCATGCTACCAGATGGGCTCACAGACACCGGTTTGGTGCAAGCCAAACTCCCCATCATCGATATCCTTGCCTGCAAGACAACTCTGATTCAGACAGCATTGGCCTTTGTTGATCAGGATCTGCACCTGAAGGTGCTGGTTCCAATCAGAGAACATATGATCCAGGTTCATCCTGCAGCAAATGACTCGAAGTTAAAACTACGAGAACATTTCCATCAACTTCTTGATCTTTGGAACCAATTTCAGAATCTCAATATTGCAAACATAGCCCCAGAAATTTCCCAAAATCTTGGTAATCTGAACACTGTACTCTCGGAGGCTGTTGAGACACAGTCACCCGATGTTGTCAGGAGTATCCACACGATTCTAGCTCTCAACAATTTCTATCAGAGGACACAGGCTACCATTGCACCAATTTTCTTGTCTTTATCTGCAAAAATGGCACATTGGCAAGATCAGCCCATCTTTGGGGACTATCTTATTGAGTTCTTTGAAAGCAGTGGCTACTTACCTCATCATGTCGCCGACGTACAGATTGAAGTCGGAAATGACTATTTCAGCTCCAGAGCCCCAATGGAACAAGGTAAGACTCGATGTATATACTGGGATCCACCGTGCTCATTCCTGACCAGCAAAATGGCACAGTGCCCTTGGAGATTATTACTTCATGAGACAAAACAATCATGCTGGTGCTCTTGATTGTTATAATTTAGCGCTCCTCAAGTCTGACAGGAATGGAAGCCCAAATAGAGTTAGCCAACTCACCCACAGTAGGGCATCTCGGGTCATGCTCAACATGGGAAATCTCCCAGGTGCACAGGCACATGCAGCACTGGCATTAGAATATGCAGAGCATCTGGAGGATGCACATGGTCAAGTAATATCATTTTGGATACAAGCTAGATGCCAGATACTGTTGGCAAACTTTAAGAGGGCTCAAAGCCTGCTTCAAAATGGCAGACACATTGTGGATTCATGTGGTCTACAGACTTGCACAATAGATCAACACCTCAGATTACTTGAGGCTGAAATACATCTCTTGAAATCAGAGTACCTTGAATCTCGGAAAATTCAGATGTTGATCCCATCCACACAGCCTAATACGCCTTCAATTATGGCAATGCTGAACATTGCATTGATTGACATGGTCACTGGAGTAGACTCAAAACATATTCAAAAAAATTTAGAGACTTGCGAGATTCACCTCAAAGCATTAACTGGATTCTCATATATGGAAACAAGTCTTATGCTGAATGCAGGTTTTGCGGTGTTGCACCTTCGCGATGGGGAACTCAACAAGGCAAATACAATATTAGCGAGCTGTTACAAATCATTTGGGAATGTCATGATAGAAGGGTGTCTGTTTTGTCTGGAAAGACTGGCGGATCTCTCTCATGGCATGAATAATATTGAAGACACACTTGGATGGGCAGTGATACTTCTCAGCCTATCAGCGGTGAAATTGCAAGAAAACTCTACACAATGCAAGCCTTCCGTTGTTTGGGCCAAATTTTTGCTGCAAAAGGCGATTTTGACACAGCCCTCTGCCTCTTCGAGGTTGCTCTGGATGGCTTCACTCACATGGACATTCATCATTGGAAAGCTGACTGCATGGTTCGAATTGCTGATATCTTGAATGAGAGGGGAGAGGTCCTGAAGTCGGTAAAATTGTGGAAGGAGGCGCGGCCTCTGTTCGAACGGTCATCACAAGCCACAGCTGCTGCTCAAGTTGAAGTGAGGCTTGCTGCAGTTGATCCATCAATATTTGAGGAATATGAGGAAACACTAGGGTTGAATGAAAAGACTGGAGAGGGTCAGGATGTAGCTGGTGGTGGGGAGTAGGAGGGCAGGCCACTTGGTTTCCTCAATAACAGAAAGTTGTACTTCTAGCCCTTCCCCTATTGAAATTTCTTTTTTAATATGTTCGTACACAAGTGATCTGCTAGGTGCATCTGTTTTATTCCTTAATGCAGGAATTAGGGTATTAGCCGGTCTGTAAGTTTTCCTTGTGCACTGAATCCAAATTTAGATTCTTTTTTATTTATTTTCTAACTCAAAATTAGGGGGGTGGGAACATGTATTTCGAGGAGACTGATTGCATTTTGTCTCAAAAAAATAAGGAAATTTCGGGGTAAGGAATAGACCGAGGACCCCCGAGAATATTTAGAGAAATACCTCCGGATCCGCCGTCGACTGTACAAAACCCCTCGTGGTTATATGACGCTGCCGAAAAAATAGATATTCTTCTCAAAGGCGACTGAGAGACCGAATTAATTTGGAGGTCCATTACGTCCTGGTCCGCGACATGAGATCAGTAATTAGTACCGTGTACTTAGGAAGAGGCGAAGCGTTCATACACAACTCACCTCTTCATAACAACGATGCCAACCGGATCTGGGAGGATAGCATGAGCACACCAGCCCATTCCAAACGCAAAGCCACCAACTAGAGCCAAACCTTCGCCAGTCTGCTACTTGAGGAGGAAGTCCTCGGCGCGCGCCAAACGCGCGGGTGCAGACCGAAACCAATGCACTGAAGATACCCGGTCCGGGCGCTTTGCTATGATTTAGTTTGGTGCCCCAGAAGATGACATTGTGAACATTTCTGTGAAAGAGCGCTCTTTCAGTTTGATTTTAATCCTGGAATTATTACTCCTACAATACCTAGGCCCTATGTTCACGTCAGGGGGCAGGTTAGCCGGATTCCGTGATCAACCCTGCTCTGTTACACACCTCGCGCTCCCATGTCAGCCTGGCATGCCTTACCAGGGCGCATTCTTTCTTGAAACTGGTGAATATATATATATCAAGGCCTGACTGTATTCGATGGAGAAAGATGTCTCAAACTTCGGCGCCGTAGGACCATTCCCGCATACATGCTGATGTCCAGCTCGCACGGCCGTCTGCAACGCCAAAATGACCACAACACAGCCCTTATTTTCAAAGCACATACAACCATAATCATTTCAAGAACATCAACATGATTTCTAGACAACATCTCTTAGCCATCGGCGTCGAGCAACAGTCTCCAACGTGATTCTGCGGTAATTGGCCTGTCGAACGGTGAGTCGACAAATTAGGATACTTAGAAGTTAGATTCACCACCATTTAAGAGCATCTGGTGAATCCGTCGTTGAACCCACTGTTGAATCCTTCATTGAATGCATCGGCGAGGCTCCCAGTGCACTGCAACTGCCGTGCCTCTCTGGCAATATCAAATCGGCCGTTAATCGCTGGAATGAGGAGGAAGATATCATCGTACTTGCGCTTGCCGTTGCCAGAGGCGGCGCTGCAACCTGCAGCTTCACCATCCTGGAAGCCCAAGTTGAAGCAGTCGTCGAAAACGGATCTTTCCGCACTGTGGGTCAAAGTCAGGAAGACTAGGAGGAAAGCAATATGGTTGAAAGACTGACACAACACCCTCAACTGCCGGGGCGGCCGAGACGAGTCCCAGAGCGAGAGTGATGAGGAGAGCAGAGAGCTGGAACTTGAATTGCATTTCGGGTAGAATTGCTAGATATTCAATATCGTTGAGGAACACAAGCTTTTATAGTGGCCGTTCCATAGGCTCGGGACCAAATTAATCCGATAGACTAAGTTTACCTCGGTCGTTGAAGTGCCAGGAACGGATACCGTGAACCCATCTACGTGTTTCAGCCACGGATCGCTTCTGTGTGGATAATTATCAATCCCTTGAGATTCACTGCATTCAGACTCCAGGGAGCTGAAGCTATTTTGAGACGAGGCGAGGCGCAAAAATACATTGTCTACTCCGGCTGGGCCCGGCTAGTCGCCAATCACGGTCACCTCGGCGTCTCGAAATAGCTCGGCTAGGTTCGGCTACCCAAGGGTCATGAAATATTTCAGACATTCCCTTACATGGACTTAATAACTCTGCACATCTTCCAAGAGACGATTCTTCTCCATTTACACTGAGTCTGATGTAAGGGATGAGGAATATTCTCGCCATTCCCTCATTGCCGTTTTCGAAATAGTGACTTGTGCTGTTTTTTCACACAGAACTTCGGACGGCCATAACTCAACAACCAGGGGGCAGATCGACAAAGAATTGATATATTTGGAAAACCCTCATCTGAGGCTACGTCGCCCCATAAGTATCTTTGTGAGATTCCGTGGGTGATAATTTCTTATTTCGGAAATGCCCAAAATTGAGTCGGCCGGATGTAGCGCTTTAAGCACGGAATTAATATGTGCCATATTTTGACTCTGCACTATTAGATTGATTCTTGAAGGCGCCCCGTAGTGCAACAGAATCAAAATACAGGATCTCGGGAGAAACATACATGATCACCGTCGAAGGCAACATTGCAAAGACTGACGAGGAACAATCTGTGATTAATCACGGGGCTCTCTTGGGACCATGGTTCAGGACGTGGATTAAACATATCGTAACCTTATTTCCATTACTTGGGGTGCTAGGGCTCGCCGATGCAAGTTGGGCGTGTCCGAAATAGGAAATTATCACCCATAGAATCTCGCGAAGATACTTATGGGGCGACCTAGCCCCAGATAAGGGCTTTCCAACTATATCAATTTTTTTTCCACCTGCCCCCTGGTTGTTCAGATGTGGCCATCCGAAGTTTTGTGCGAAACAACCAACACAAGTCACGCACGCCAGCTACTTATTTTGAAAACGGCAATAAATGCCCGGGATGAATAAGCCCGGACTTCCCCAGGCTGAATAAGGCCGATGAATAATGTCTTGAGAGATACGGAGAGTTAGGTCTATGGAGTGTTATATTACATCAACTGCAGTAGATATACTCCGACTTCTGGACAGGAAAAAATTGCTGTTGTATAAATTCAGGACTACTCAGGAGAGGCTCAAGAACAGTATACAAATTGTTCTTTGGCGCCTACTGAAATATATACGCAGCTAGCAGCCACTTGATTGCGAGACAGGCAGCTATAAATACCCCACACACCGTCGCGTCATCCACCGTTGGGTATCTCCATGCGGATCATCCAGGATGGTTAGTTACACTTCCTAGCGGCGTAGAATAAATTGGTTTTGTAATTTGAAAGCGATTCATCCACGGGCTATATATATTCATTTGAACATTTGAACATGCGATTCACGTGGGTGATTGATGCATAGTGGGGTCTCACAGTAATATACCCCGCACTGGAAACATCAGTGGCAGACATTGTTAACCACTGATGGGTGACCCCTGCTCCTCGTGAACCACTGAGCACCACTGAGCACCACTGCTAACCACTACGGCTCATGAGTGTTCCATAAAAATTGAATAGTCTGTGTGAACTGCTGGGGTTCACTGGATACCTATGTAAAATCTGAAAAGAAAGCCCGCGGGCAATCTCTGCTGTCAAAATTTTTGATGCACAGCGCCAAAAAGTACTGAAAATCACCGTTACCCAACCAATACTGCAGTACACAGGAAGAGAGGGTCATTAAATCTCACTACATATTCCGCCACCATTTAGGAAACAGTGTGTATCAGTGATTCCCACCGTTCCCAGAAATCTCGATTTGCAGTTCTATTGGTTCACGCCAATCCACAGAGGTTACAGATCAATAAAATAGTGTCCCCAGAAACAATTTCAGCTGCCAACTCATATTCCATACAATGGAGTTTACTCCCTCTACTTGCCCAGAAAACATATTTAATATTTAATTGGAACGCCATTGATTACCAGTGGTATCATTGGAATCTGTCAAATCCAAACTCAGCTGCTGTGAATCATAGAACCGGTATCATGTAGCAAAAGTCAGCAGTTAACGGTGAGAGCCGATGGGAATTGCTGGAAACTGCTTCGGAAAGGAGCGGAGATATCCGGTGTCAAACAGCATCTGCCACTATCTAATCTCCTTGATTAATGGTAAATAACATGCAACAGTGGCCACCAGCAGCCAGTGGTGGCCAACGTTAGCCACCAGTAAACTTTCCAGTCCGGGGTTTATAACTCGGCTCTCATCAGTCCGACTTCCTGATCGGGCTCGCGGCCATCAAACGAGCGTGCTCTCGCTTTCCATAGGAATGTCCAAAATATTTCCAGGACCTTGTCACGGCGCGGATACACTGACACAAATTACTGGATCAAAAGAAGAAGAAAACGATCTAGGTCTTACGGTGCGCACAGAAAGAAATTCTACAATCTTCGCTGCAAGTTGCGTTCCCCTGCTGGTATTGTCCATCTTCTGCCCCATGACGTGTCTGTCCGGCACATCCCTCTATATCTCACGTCCAGGGGCACGCCTGCCGACTGTGGATCGCTTTTGTAATGGTTCAGCCTGCAGTCAACTCATTACCCGACCTCTTCCCTTACCTCCATCTGCCGGCCATTATCTGCTTGAACTGGGACTTCCCTCAGCCCTTTGCCTTCTGCTTTCTCTCGCTCTGGCCCGTAAGCCTTGGATTTCACATCGCCGAAAATCCTGTTCATCACTGCGAAAGGTCCCCGCTCGGGGCACTTCACGGTTGGGTACATAATCCTCTCTTCCACGGGCTTCATTCACCCAAATTCACTAGAAAGCTTGCAACAATCAACGGAAATCGCAGCAGTCTCTTTCAATCCATGGCTATTAATCTGGCCTCTTCCCAGTGTGTGTTATGCATTTCATTACCCTATTCATTGTCCTAATTGCAGCCGACAGGTCAACCTTCGCCGCTTCTTCTCATTTCGCTTGAAGGCTCCGCACACCGCATACGATCCAAAATCCTGATGGTTTCAACCGCCATTTTTTTTTACTAGCATGCGCGGCTATTCGCCGTTCAGGGCGGGGACGGCTCCAAGACGTAGAAGTGAGTTTTCGCATCTCGGTTTTCATTCAAAGCCTCCAGCAGCACGCCTGAAACTCACGCGATTTATATTGCAGTCCACTCACCCAGACGCTGATGCTCTCCCGCAGAAACTGACCTGGATTTGACTTGGGTTCTATCGATAATACTCTGCCTTCACACGACACGACTCACGGAAGTGTTTGATCTTACAATCACCTGTAACTTCTGAAATACATTTTTGTGTCCCCTACTTCTGCGTTCTGCTTCGTATTAAAGGTTCCGCACTTCTCAGTGTCGTGTCCCTTCTTTCCCGTCACCGATTTTTTTCTGCTTCATTATCTCTTGGTAGCCTCCAACACTATTCTCTAACAGTACATCATTATATCTCTCCTCTTTCCGCCGCACGGATCGAAAATGCAACTGTGGAAGTACTCCCACTGGGACAAAGACAAAGTGACGCAGCATTACCCTAGTCAGTGAACCCCATATTCATCCCCCCCCCCGTCCCTTCCTGCCTGTCGTTTTCTAGTCCCATGAGCTCACAGCACAACTACAGCCTTATATCCAGACTTCTCCGATTGGCTTGGCTAAATGGCTTGCCCCGCTTAGCGGAATTTGAATTTAGCTGGGCGGCCGTGGCGGCCGTGGCTTGTGGCGTGGCGTGACTTGTGCTCGCTTAACACCAAACCATTCCAATGTAAGTATTTCGATGATGTCCACTCCGGCATGCTTCCATGTGACTGCAGATACATTGTTGATGCGGTTTGTTCCAACCCATGCCAGGGGTCAATCACTTAATGTGCGACAAAAAGCGGCATTTTTCGCACTGGACTTTGAATGGATCATCGTGGCCCTCTGGCAGGTATCGTTTACACGAAAACAAACCGTGGGAGTCACGGAGTGAGAGTGGCTTGTATTTAGGTCCACCACAAGCCACTCTGGTTATGCCCATGCCATTTGGCAGTGCACAAGCCCACAAGCCCATTTGCGCAAGTCACGCCCAAGCCGCACACTGCACAAGCCAGAGTCTCACCTGCAGTTTCAACGCTGGCTACTCCATGTTTCAAGTCAATTACCGGGCAGAACCCCGTCCATTCATCTATGTACATAAGTCATGCATCCGCAAAATGGTTTACTTAGTATTAGTAGAGGCATCAGCAACATAGTTCTCCTTCACTAAGGTCACACCCCCGCCCGTTTGATGGCATCGGACAAAATGGCTTGTGCATGCCATTTTGTTTGCAGCGATGAGCAGGGGCATAAGGCATGGCGGGAATATTCCTCATCCTTTACATCAGACTCAGTGTAAATGGAGAAGAATCGTCTCTTGGAAGATGTGCAGAGTTATTAAGTCCATGTAAGGGAATGTCTGAAATATTTCATGACCCTTGAATCATACTTGGCGTGAACCCAGCTAGCCGCTAGGGGAGCCGAACCTAGCCGAGCTATTTCGAGACGCCGAGGTGACCGTGATTGGCGACTAGCCGGGCCCAGCCGGAGTAGACAATGTATTTTTGCGCCTCGCCTCGTCTCAAAATAGCTTCGGCACCCTGGAGTCTGAACGCAGTGAATCTCAAGGGATTGATAATTATCCACATAGAAGTGCTATCCGCGGTTGAAACACGTATATGGATTCACGGTATCCGTTCCCGGCACTTCAACGACAGAAGTAAACTTAGTCTATCGGATTAATTTGGTCCCGAGCCTATGGAACGACCACTATAAAAGCTTGTGTTCCTCAACGATATTGAATATCCAGCAATTCCACCCGAAATGCAATTCAAGTTCCAGCTCTCTGCTCTCCTCATCACTCTCGCTCTGGGACTCGTCTCGGCCGCCCCGGCAGTTGAGGGCGTTGTGTCAGTCTTTCAACCATATTGCTTTCCTCCTAGTCTTCCTGACTTTGACCCACAGTGTGGAAAGATCCGTTTTCGACGACTGCTTCAACTTGGGCTTCCAGGCTGGTGAATCTGCAGGTTGCAATGCCGCCTCTGGCAACAGCAAGCGCAAGTACGATGATATCTTCCTCCTCATTCCAGCGATGACTAACGGCCGATTTGATATCGCCAGGGAAGCACGGCAGTTGCAGTGCACTGGGAGCCTCGCCAATGCATACAATGAAGGATTCAACAGTGGGTTCAACGACGGATTCACCAGATGCTCGTAAATGGTGGTGAAACTTAAGTGAAACTACCTTCTAAGTATCCTAATTTGTCGACTCACCGTTCGACAGGCCAATTACCGCAGAATCAAGTTGGAGACGTTGTTTAGAAATCATGTTGATGTTCTTGAAATGATTATGGTTGTATGTGCTTTGAAAGTAAGGGCTGTGTTGTGGTCATTTTGGTGTTGCAGACGGCCGTGCGAGCTGGACATCAGCATGTATGCAGGAATGGTCCTTCGGCGCCCAAGTTTGAGACATCTTTCTCCATCGAATACAGTCAGGCCTTGATATTTTTATCAGTTTCGGGAAAGAATGCGCCCTGGTAAGGCATGCCAGGCTGACATGGGAGCGCGGGGTGTGTGACAGAGCAGGGTTGATCCCGGAATCCGGCTAACCTGCCCCCTGACGTGGACATAGGGCCTAGGTCTTGTAGGAGTAATAATCCAGGATTAAAATGAAACTGAAAGAGTGCTAAGACAATAATTGAAAATTGATTTTGAACTAGCACTCCCTGCTGCATTCATTATTATATTTGGTAAACTGAATGTATGTGCCGCTGGGCCCCTTTCTGTTTGAGCTGTTTGATCTGTGCAAGCGGCCATAGTAACGGACTGTACCGTACAGGTTTGGATTGGACGAAATTGTACGGTAATCGAGAGAAACCTCTCCAAGTACGACGAACAGCGGTGTGTTAAACTTTTACTTTGACCCATTGGCCAATGATTGACTGCACGGCGCTGCGGGCCCTTTCCATGCATAGAACCTGCCCACTGGAGCGAAATACATAGCACAAGAGAAGAACAGCATAATGAGAGAAGCCAGAGGAGGAGGAATGGCGGAAAAAAGTCGCACCTATCAAATATGGCCCAGGCTCAAGTCGAATGAGCTATACCTGCTAGATCGCATCAATAGTGTATGGAATGCAGGTGCGCGCCACGCTCCTCTGGGCCCTGTTTTGCCTATGACATAAATTAATTTGTCGAATTGCCCAAGCAAAGGTAAGGGGGACCTCCCACGCGGAGTAAGTGTTACGACCCAATTTTCCCATTCCTGAGCAAGCGCTGTTGAGCCTCGCAGCAAGCGCGACATTCGATGCGAGCGCCTCGGCTAGAGTAGCGCGCCGACTATACGTCAGCCGCGCGTCACTTGATCCATAGCGCGCGCAGTCCGCACGAACGACATGCTAGGCCGCCAGTTTGCGCATCCTCGGTCAAGCCCTGTAGGACGTCGTAGCAAGCGCAGCATGTGCACCAAGCGTGCGGCGTATGTGCTCCGTGTGGCGGGCGCGCTAGGTACGGGGTGACGTCGCGCGGTAGCCCGCGACCGAGTGCGTTACAACACGCTAGGCTCCAAAACGCCACGCGCCGGTTGCGTCGCGCGTAAGTGTACGCGTCCTCGAACAAGCGCAGGCGGGGCTCCGTCGGACGTAGCTCAACGTCGCAGCAAGTGCTACGTTCGACGCAGCGCGCGCCTTGGTTAGCCCACCACGTCACGGCACACAGCGCGTAGTTACGGTAGTAGCCGCATCGCGACGTGCGGACGCCAAGCCAACGAGTGGGGCGCGCGACGCCCGGCAAACGCGACGCCCAGGAATGAGATCCCGAACCCACACCTGCAGGCGTGGGGATGAACAGTATAAACATAAAATAAAAAACAAATGAAAAGAAAAGACGCATCCGGAAACAACGGAATGAAACGAAGAGAGCAGAAAATGAAAATAAAGCGAATCGCGACTCACACGGCTCCAACACGAACCATCCACCCAAATTCACACCGTAGACCTTGTGCTTCGTCCAGTCCCACGACTCTTTGAGCGGGGGAGAGGAAGGTGTCGGCCCCAGCGCTTTCTTGCGATACTTCCCGGCGCCGCGGTAGGCGCTGCCGTATGCACTCGCCGGGGCATACCCCCCGCCGCGGGCGCCGCCCGAACCGTAGTTGCCTGGGCTGGTGGGGGCGTTGGCGTAGGGTTGTACCCCTCGTTGAGGCGAGGGCAGGTACAACTTGATATTGGACTGGGCGTCGCGCTGGGTGTGAGAAGGAGGCGCGCGGGGAGGCGTCGTCGTGATAGGGCGTGTGCGGGGCGAAGTGGTCGTGCTCCATTGCAGACGATGAGGAGGACATCGCATCAATTTCTGATGGAATAATGACAAACTTGGCGCAGGCCTTCATCGTTGAGCTTTGCGCAAAGTTGATGCGTGTTTGGCATCACCGCCAATTTAATGGCAATTCAACAACCGGAGCAGAAACAAAGATCAAGCGCAAGCACTTTCATCTATTCCTGAGATTCAAGTAGTCTCTCCTAGCCAGACGCTTTAACAAATGAAGCTCGTACCTCGGATGTAGTTGAATTTCAACGATCTCAATATGCACTGTACCCTACTGGCTATTCAAGTGGGAAGTTTTTCTATTCTTCTCAACGGTCTATCCTCCTCACCATAATATCACTGGCTTTTTGTTTCTGCCACTCACTAAGTTTAGAATATCAATCAGAGATTCGGCCGATGAGGCTGTCCAGCGCGTTCGGCAAACCTCGGCAGGGTGTCAACCCAGCGCGGCAGAATCATGCCGACCCTGCCTCGGCAGAGTCTGCCACGACTCCACAGATGTCAGCTTAGCCCGGCAGGGTAGGTGGACGGGGTCAAATACGCACGACACCTTTACTGGAGCTTACTGACCAAAATTTAGAGGGCAATTTTTTGGTCCAAACGAGGCACTGTTAGCATGAGAAAACCTTTTGGGAACTTGGCCGAGTGTACAGGGAACATATGTTGAAGAATTACATAAAAGCAGCGTGTCCATGTCGCGTCAGTGCGTGTCGGTTCGCGTCGATTTTACCGGACCCGTATGCCACTGTTACTATAGTATTTCGACCAAATGTTCAAATAACGCATAGCAGGCAAAAAATTGTCCATATTTGGGTTAAAATCGGGGTCAAAATCCAGAAATCGTTGGCCTGGATACCCTAATGGTATTTTCCCGGAATGAACACCTGAGTAGTGGAGAGCGGAATAAAATGCTCAAAAGGAGTGATCCTCTTTCATCAGTCAGGAGCTGTCGAAATAGTCAAATACACTCGATTCAGGATCTGTCAAAACTGTCAAATACACTAGGCTTTTAGGGAGGTCCCATCACCATGAACACGCGGTCTTGAGGTCGCAGCTGTCATTGGGCATGACAGTGAGAGCAAGAACAATATATATCTCCAAGAGGAGAGCAAGGGATATCATGCAAAGGTAGGAGAGGAGGAGAAGCAAGCAGGGCGAGTGAGGTCTATATAGGGAGAAGCGGGACAGTTCCGCGGTTGGAAGAGCCAAGGCTTGGACCGGGCTCGGAAGGCCCTTGGAAGTTGGTTGGAGACTTGTGAGTCCTGGTCAAGCGTGTGCAAGGCTGGTGAAAAACCTTGCAGCTTTCCCGGTCCTTGACAGGAATCGACACTTTTAGTGATCAACACTTTTGTTGAGCTTTCAAGTTGATGATCCCGGGCCTGGACCCACGAGCGGTGATAGCTTCTAAAGGTGTCTTAAAACTCCGTCTCCGCACCTCTTCTTCGTCCCTCTGAGTCGAATGTCGTACCAGTTCCTCGTCAGCGCATCCGCCCTCGGTGCTGCTTTTCTGTTCGGCTATTATGCATTTCTGGCAAGGCCAGCCAAGTTGTGCCTCCCCCCGGGGCCGAAAGGATACCCGCTAATCGGGAACTTACTCGGTATGGACCCGTACGGCCTGAGCGCCGAGACCAGTCTGAATGTACCCCGCAGAACTTCCGAGAAGCCACGAATGGCTGACTTATTCCAAATGGGCGACAGTCTATGGTTTGTGGAGACACTCATTTGCCTCAAGATTGATAACTCACGCCACCCATCCAGGCCAGATTCTACATCTAAATATCATGGGCCAGCCAATGATTATCCTGAGCGCCGTCGAGTCCGCAACAGACCTTCTCGACAAAAGGTCCTCGACATATTCAGACCGGCCGCACCTGGTCTGTCTCAGTTTTAGTCCTCACTCTTACCAAAATCCTTCATAACATACTTCCCTGCGCAAGGTGATGGCTGGAGATCTGTGAGTGACCCTGCTTCCCATCCAAATCGTTGTTCCTATTTCAGCAGTGTCGGATTCAACCTGTCGATGGCCCTCAGTCCTTACAACGATCGTTACCGACATATGCGGAGGCTGCTACGTCCAAAGCTCAGCAAGGCCGGCCTGGAGCGATATTGGCCTCTCCATGAAGAAGAAAGCAAAATTCTCGTACGGAGCGTGCTCAAATCGCCGTCAGAATTGCTCTTACGCATTCGGCTGTTCGTTCAACTACTTCATCTCTTTTCCATTCTGACCTGTAAAATACCAGGTACGCGGGTGCCGTCGTGCTGAAAGTTACCTATGGATATAGGATCCAACAAACGGACTCCGATCGCGATCCGTGGCTAGAGCGTGCTGCTAAAATGGTGCACGTCTTCTCAGAGGCCGCCGCTCCGGGCGCATGGATCTGCGATATCATCCCGGCTAGTACGTGTCTCAGAAAATCCTATCCAGGCACCTTTTAACAATGCGTCAAATAGTAAAAAATATACCGCGGTGGTTTCCTGGGGCCGGGTTTCACAAACAGGCCGCTATTTGGCGGAAAATGAATTTCCAAGTCCAGGCGGATCCATATACATGGAGCAAGTCCAACCAGGTGCAATACCAGGATGTTCCCCACTGAAATTTGGGCTGATATACGCACTACATGAGAATAACAAAGACCTCGTGAAACCGAATCTTATTTCGACCATTCTCGACGAAAATATCAACGAAGGCGCATCATTGGACGAAGACTCACTCATGTGGGCTGCTGGATCCCTTTTCGGTGGTACGACAGCTCGCTCCTCATTTTATAAGTACATTATTTACACTGTCTTTCAGCTGGCTCCGATACAACAGTCTCTGCAATTTCAACATGCTGTCTCGTCATGGCACTTTTTCCGGATGTTCAAGACAAGGCTCAGGAGGAACTCGATCGTGTGGTCGGCCGCCAGCGCCTACCGACGGGTTCGGACATTCAGAGCCTTCCGTATATCACCGCAGTGATCACAGAAGTCCTCCGCTGGCGGCCTGTAGCACCCCTCGGTAGATTCTTCTCTTCCCCGATCGGTTTTGTTTTTATCCCTTTCTCAGGTTTACCGCATCGGTCGACAGTGGAAGACGAATATCAAGGATATAGAATACCGAAGGGCACGCTGTTCATGGTCAACGTGTGGTGAGCATTCGTGTCTAATTTCGTTGAAAGATTTCCCTATTGACGGACCTCCTTAGGCACATAATGCACGATCCCCTCATCTTCCCCGAGCCCGAACAGTTCAAACCGGAACGCTTCCTGGACGACGACGGCCAACACGCCGATATCGTATACCGCTGCAATTTTGGGTTTGGGCGTCGGTTTGTGCTGGTTTTGTTATATCAGCTTCATCAGGCTAACCGCCAGTTCAGTGCCTGCCCTGGCCGGCGATTCGCCGAAGGCTCCATTTTCATCGCCCTCGCCACCATACTCGCCACCTGCAAAATCAGCGACGCCGTCGATGACAATGGCTCGGAGGTTGA
Source organism: Mycena rebaudengoi (assembly GCA_029282285.1). Lineage (NCBI taxonomy): Eukaryota > Fungi > Basidiomycota > Agaricomycetes > Agaricales > Mycenaceae > Mycena > Mycena rebaudengoi. Next base: position 282,761 of record JARJCX010000166.1, read on the forward strand.
GCAGGAGCCGGTGCCTACGTCGGGTGGGATCAGGTACGTTCGGAAAGAATTTCAGCATGGTGATATGAATACTTAACCTCAACTGCAGTCATCCAAGCCCATTCACTTGCAAGATTGTTCCGCGACACGAGACGGTGGATATGTTGCTCTCCGAGGACCTCTGTGTTTAAAATATTCGCGTTTCCCCGGCCTACTACTGTACTTTAAACGTGTTTGATTTATTTTTGGTTTCCGAGCAAGGATTTGAACTGAGGGTGCGATGTCAAATTCATTCAGCCTCCTTCCCATCAGCCACGAGTCGAATATCCTCGGGAACTTCTGAACTTCCTTCGTAAGGGTGAAGAAGATCTGCAGACTCTTTCCTCGCATTCGTGCTTTCGCCCACGCAGTAAGGGGCTCTATAAGGTGGTCGAAACCCTCTGCAAAAGCGTCCAAATCATCGATTTTCTGCCGGCCCCCCGGGGAAAGGACGGTCTGGATATGTTTGTATATCACTTTATGCGGAAACTCGGGATCCTTCCAGTCTGCTATTGGCAGTTCCTACTGCAGTATGCGACGCATTTGCACCCACCGCACCGCTGAAATGCATGGTCGACTTCTTGGAAGGAGCGCCGGCATCCTGCGGCATAGCATGTGTTGTCTCTCCGAGCCAGGTTCGCGGCAGGCCACGCCACCGGATCCTGCGGTGAGTTTTACGCTGGGGCTAGCTCGGTATGTAGATCGGATGGTCTCTCGACGTCGCTCGAGAAGTGGAAGGCAAATGTGTGGAACCCCTTGACGGAAAGGACCATCCGGAATCGATCCCTTTCGGAGGTGAGGGATGACGGAGAGCGACAGATATATGTGGCGTCGGACAGAATGCGCAGTAGTAGCTCTAGTTTGTTGCCTCTGACCCAGTTCGTGATGCTGATCTGAGAGGTACGCCCGAACATCACACGGAATAAGAAAGAAGAGATGGCGGGTACTGGACGATTGGCGGAGAGTTACGAAGTCGTGCGTTTGTTTCGCGAAAACCGGAGATAAAAGTCTCCAGAAGGTGCGGAGATATGGTGACGGCACCAAAGAGCAGGCGCCCGCACAAATCTAACGCCCCGCCCAAGAACACGAGGGGTGTAGGATGTGGGAGAACTGAGACCCATTGGGCTATCGCTTGAACGGTAGCCTCGGCGCCAAAAGGGAGGATTTGAGAGACGGACGCCGGCCAATCTTTATTGTCTCCCTTGGCCACGCGGATTTTATTCACCCGCCAAAACACCGCCGCTGGCCGGTCGAAAAGCAACAAGAGCAAGGTGTCCGGTGCTGTGTGCTGGTACTGCTTGGCCCACATGCCACCAATTCTATGCAGCTGGTCGGCGATTGGGTGTCCAACTGGACAAGCGTACGCAGTCAATCGCGTCAGGAGTCGGGTGAGCTGGTCGTCTGTTCGAGGAGTGGTCAGAAAGGCAACCGAGAAGCTGAAGAAGGCGCTCCCATGCTTCAACAGATGTCGAAGTCTGGATCCCGAATTGCGATTTCGAAGGTCTGATATGACTGCGACACATCCAACAAGATACGTCGCACAGGATTCAGGTTGTTGGGGATTATTCAGAGACTGTAGGAAACAATTGAGTGCAGTCTCTACTGAAATAGGTGAACCGTTTGGACTACGGGAGCTTTCTGAGCGTTTGTTCACTGTAGCTGATCACAACGGAAAATAAGGCGCACCTGGTTGCATTTATGAATCACGACGTATGGAGGAAGATGGTGAGGCAGTGCTTGAAGAGTTGTCTGTGTTGGGCATCATTTGCAAATCATTTGATGTTGAAAAGCAACCCTAGTTTAGCAGCGTCCGAGATCTATGCCGCTGCGTCGTCAGAAAGGTAGTCTACAGTCTTACGGTTGTCTATACGATTATGATGCCTAATCTAACGGCAATTCGTGCCTCTACTTTTATTTCACGCCTCGCCCAAGATCTCGAGAGACGCGCTTCAGATCCTGCAGCAAGTACTTAAGAATGCGCCCGTGGCCTTCTAACATCTTGGAACTCACATCAAATTCTTGCTGCGTGGAAGTCTCGATCCGGATGGCAATCGTGTCGCTTTGGTTTTGCTGGAACTGAGCCGTTATTCGAACAAACCCGTGGAGGAAGTTTTTAAAAACACATACGTTGAGGGTCCCATTGCTGAGCTGGATATCTGGCGTCGCCGGGCATGATCCACCAAATCTGATATAGTCCCTTGTGTTCAGTGTCACCAGCAAAGTGTTGGTATAGACTTTGTTAATTATCAGCCGACGCTACTAGGTGAATTATACGCAGAGCTTACATCGACCCTCTACAACAATGAGTCAACAAATGCAATCAATGCGTGGGACAACTCCACGTACGGAGCAAGAACCAGAAGATGTACAGGAAGGTGTTGGGCCACGCCTTGATCTGCGGTCGTAGGTCAGTCGAGGATAGCGGCACTAAATAAATAAATACAAACCGAAATGCACGCAGCCACGGCGCAGAGGCTGGTTGGGATTCCTGCGCTGAATTAAGATTTGGTAGGGAAGAAAGAAGTAGGAACAGCGGACCCGTATTGAACACGAACATAATCTGGAGGCACAGTTATCAAAAGAGATTATTTGCCAATGCAGCAACGGGGAATACACACAAGGCGATTGATCATGGTGTCGGTTTTTTCGTACCCAGTTTTTGAGGTGTAAAGATAGTAGATCAAAACCAGCGATATAGACGTGTTGGTCACGGCAGCGCAGACTTCATAGGCAAAACAGAGGTTCTGTGAATATAATTGCGATGAGTACGGAGGCCAAGAGGGGGGATATGATATCCGAACATCGAGTGTAGTCAGCTCATCCCAAGTCCGAATCTTGAGCCTAAGACATGTTAGCTATAGTACCAATGCTCAAGAACACTCCATACGCCATGACGGAGTATGCTGACGCAGCCTTTAGTGAGACTATATTGTTGCAAAACTAGGCCAGCCGGATCTCTCTCACCAAAAAGTATGCCTGGAAGCATTGTTTTTTTTGAGCATAATCCTCCACGACGATGGGTGACTACGTACCGAAAGTAGCCAAGCTCATGAAAGCCTACAGCGGATGAGGATGTGCAGAGCTGAAAGATGAAGACAAACCAGAAAGCTGCAAGCAACCCAGCTTCTATTGCTCACTGCATCAAGCCAGACAGATCAGTCGGAAATTGGGTCCATATGTATAATCCGAGAAGGAAACATACATCGATAAACTCGATAGCAGTAAAATCTACGAACGAGATTAGAACAACCTGAAATGGAACAGCTGAGAATAGCTACAATTGGACACCGATCGCGATGAAACTACTGAAGAATATCTCGATGATCATCGTACTGTACAGGCAAGCAAGTCAGATGTCTGTAGCTGAGGCAAATGAACGGCCAAACTTGAGAAGAGTGTCGATGACCTCCGGATGATTAAAGTTGGTGACTAGGTAGGTGTAGGCTAGGGACGTATTAGTATGCTATATGCAACAGAAGACCACAATAGACGAACCGCTTGCTACGGGGATGACAAACTGGATGAGAACAAACAGATCGAATAGTATCAATTCGACGCACATGTAAGGATCGTCATTTGGCAAGTATCACACAGGACGACGAAGGCGACCTTGGGGATTCAGAATAAGTCAAAAAAGCATTGGATTGGTCGGTCGTGTGCCACCAGAGTTGTAATCCACCATGGGTCCCGCTTGCGGTAAATGTGGAAGTACAACCACGCCTGGAGGCATCCGGCTGAAAACTTTCAGCCTGGGTGAGCCACGTGGCTTGCGAAATACCACATACCGCCATACAGCCTTTTTTCACCAGGATTTAGATATTTTAGAAGTAAAGGCAAGAGTTGGCTGACTCACGCCGCGGAGATCACCACTGCGTCAAAGATGAGGCCAAACCTGATTTGTGAAAATGAGTTAGGAAAGACCTGGACAAAGGGCAACAGCGGGAAGCGGACGTTTTATCGAGAGTTGGCATGGGCTAACATGAAGACACGCCTGCATTTATTGGAGCTCGCTAACCAGCGTAAGCGACTCGGAGATCGAAATAATTCCATGGACGGTGATGGGGTGACGGCTAAGGGCCCGGTCCACCCGAGTCGCCAATGAAAATGAAACAGTCCAAAATGGAAAGTCAAATTAGGCACTTTCCGTCATTCCTCCTTTCATAACCAACACTGGAGGGTCCTCATTGGTGGAGCATCTAGAAGTCCAACGAAACTCTTTTTGCTAAGGATACGCTTGGGCGGGTGTTGAGGCCGTACGTGGGGAATCGTGCTATATGGAGCTCAACAGCCAAAAGTGTGCCGAGTATGCCCTCGTCTGGCGGTTGGCCATGATTCTTGGAAAGAACCGCCGTCACTGTCACGAGTCACAAAGGCCTGGGCCAGACCCTAAACGGCTACAAAGCCGCCATCAATAATGGGACTGATTTTACATCAATCTCAGTTCAAACTCCGGCATATTGCACAAAGCATCTTTGGGGGGCTTCAAAATTGATTACAATGCTCGGGGGGGGCATGCTTTTATCCAATATAATTACAACCCGGACCAAGAACCCCTAACCACTAACCTGAACCGGTACAACTCGAACCTAACCTGAGCCGCCCGGTTCGGCACCACCGGAGTTTGATCGCAAATCAAATCCCTTGGGCATGTGATTACCTTCTCCATTCCTTCCTTTCGTCCGACTCGGAGTTCTCGCGCTCCGTCGGCCCTGGTTGCCTATTACTATGCTTTCGTGTACCACCTCTGGTCAATCATCGGCGGAATTAACAATATTAATGAATGTACTGGACACGCCCAAGAAGAGTCGCAACCTATAGTACTCATTCTTCGCCATTCATGAAAAACTTCACTCTCTGGGGCGGTATCTATAGTCTTGGACCTATTCTTCCACAGTACCAAGAGTTGTGCTCGGATATCATCGATATATCATCAACGCCGGGATTTTGGACAAACGAGTCAATATCATGACCGTCTGACTCTCGAGATGGCCAACATAAGCGTGATGGGGCCGTGTTTTGAGCAGCGAGATAAGGCTGCGGTGCCACTCTGAACTAGATATCGGACCTCAAGGAATATCGGAAACTGGTCCCAAGGACAGCACAGTAAATTTCTACTAGGTCGAGAAATACCGGAAACATTTAACGAGCCGAGAGTTAGACGGCCAAAAATTCGGCCCCAACCTGCAGCTGCTTGACGTAGCCCCAGAGCTGCTGGAGCGACGGTCTGCCCTGGGTCTGCCGGAGAAACGGTTACAAGATCAAGGAACGGGGCCGGTCATTCGGTGCGCACTGCGCATGGACCTCGAATGATAAAGATTTTTTGGATCTTCCTGAGCGTTCCGGAGTTACGAGACCAGCGGCCTTTTTCGTGGATATGCTTTCCACCTGTGAGCCAGAATTTCACCTCCTTGTACTTACAGTGAAAGCAGTGCCCTCCCTGTCGGCTTCCTTCTCTTGTGATCGAGATGGCAACCGAGCATGCACCGCGGAGGCGCTGGCTTCAAGCGCCTCGCAGCGAGCCCGAACTGCCACACACAAGTGACAGGTCAATAACTGGAATGGTGTACCCTTCGAGCGTGAAACGGATTGTATCCCTCGATTCTCTTCAAGGCGCGGATATCTCCCAAGAGCGACTCAAGTGGCTCGCAGCATCCTAACCAAGAGCCGGTGTTGACATGGTACTGCATCCCACGCCTCCCGTCCATTTGGATGTGGATTAAGACGCTCCACAGACCTTCACGTACCTTCTCGCCGCCGCAAACTATTTTCAAAAGTGGTGCAGGCCGAGATCGACGCCGCCGTCAGTCAGAGTCGCCTCCCGACCTTCAAGTTTGAGGACCAGGAATGACTCCCGTACATCGAGACCGTATGCAAGGACCTCAATCGTTGGCTGCCCATCGTGCCCCCAGGTATGTAAGTCTCAACTTCATCTTGCCTTTTTTCATCCCTTCTTGAACCCAGCCATCCCACCGAGCCATGGACGACATGTACGAAGGCGATGCGCTGGTGAACGACGCGCTGGTCATCACGAGGCGTGACTCTAGGATGCTCTACAGGCAATCTTCGTAGTCACCACGGGTGTAGTGTGTATCTTCCTAGTCTTTGTCTCCCTCCCATCGCTTACATGCCTTACCCCCAGTCTGCCTCGCGGACGTCTCCGTCTGGATCAACAGCGTCAAGGCCCCGCGGACCTCCACGTCACCTGCGCCGTTAACACGTCCGGGGCGAGATCTACTCTGTTGCGGACATGCCTGATGGGTGGCTGCTCATTCATCCGTCCTTGACTGCGCCACGTCCGACGATATCTACGAGGAGCTACTCCCGACGGATGCGTTGGTCATCGTGAATGTCTGGTGAGCGAGCAGTCACTCCGTCCATCGAGGCTGTCTGCAAGGGCTATATCACTGGCTGCCCATTCTGCTTCTCAGTACGTCCTCATTTCTCATCTCGTTCCGTAGTTCATCCACTCATGCATCTCAGCCGTCCCCACCGCGCCATGGCCGACGACATCTACGAGGGGCATTCTTTCCAGAGCACGGGCCTCGGTGCGCTCTCCCCGTCTCCGTCGTCGTCCCCCGTTGCTGATATACCGTACCCCCTACCCCTAGCGTCGGCTTCGGCCCCACCTCCATCTGGATCGACGTCGCCAAGCCGCTGCACGCCTCAACCTCAAGCCCTCGACGCGTCCGGGAACGAGATCGACCATCTTGCCAACATGGCCGATGTGATACTTACGAGCGTGCTCTCCATTTTCACTCATTCTTTATCTGGTCTTGACTCGCCCTCAAGCGTCGTATGTGCTCTGTACATGTAGTATATACATCTAGTTCGTCGTCGGCGAGAATACAAGACGAGGGCACTATGATATTGTCCTCACCATAATGACGGAATACGACCGTGATATCCATTCAATCGGATTCCAGCTCGCGCATGGCGGCACGCACCGCAGGGCCGGGATCCAAGTACAGCTTTGTGGCGATCTCCAGGCGGAACGACTGCAACGGGGCGGCTGCATGTCGTTGATCATTAGACGACGAAAACCGGGACGCCAGCGCGCCGAGGAGCGAGTTATATGGACTCTCCATGGCCAACTCCATGTAGCGCTCGATGCGAATTTTTCGTATGCAAGGGAGAAAACTGGGGGATGCACTCAGACGGTCCAGGAAGGCTATCAGTCCAGCTTCCGCGTCTTCGATATGGAGTTCGGTGAGGGTCGCCATGGTGCCGAGGAGAGTAAGCAGAGCGCCGACGGCAGGGAAGCGCTGTGTGACCATTGATAGGAAGAGTCTCTGCAGGGAGCATTGTGAGCGCGTGATGAAGGCCGCGAGGGGCGAGAAGTCGGCGTCCTCGGTGCAGTAAAGCTTGAGTACGTGAAGGGATGGGGGTGGTTAGGAGATTGATGAGGTGACGGCAGTGGAGGACGTCTGTGCCTTCTAAACCTGGCATGCTGTCGAGGCTCAAGGTGCGAAGCGACTGGTGAACGCACGAGGGGCCATCTGCGCGCCCGTAACGGAGAGCAAACGATGATTCGAGCAAGTTGGGCGCAGAATTCAGCCCATCGATATACTCAGACAGCTCGAGGTACATTCCATTGAAGGACAACAGCTGTGCCCAAGGGAGGATGATTCTCGACGGCGCAAGACATACCAACCGGACATGTGATATCTGGAGAGAGTGCTCGAATGCGGTGATAGGCTGCTGCGGTACCGAACGATACCGAACGCCGATGGACAGCCTCTGTAGCAGCAGAACCGGTAGCATGGGCGGAATTTCTTCGAGCGTCTCGGAGGGGACGTAAAGGTCGATATTGCGCCACCGGGAGGATTGTTCGCAAAGCATGGGGACAATGGATGGAGATGCGGACCGGCCCCAGTCCAGTCTCATGTCGAGCGGATGCGCCCCTCCGAGAGAGAGCCAGCCTGCTCGAGCACTGAGTGCTCGAGCAGGCTCGATTTCAAAATAAAGCGGTCTTCATCATCGTACAAGCTGAACCTGGGCGAACTTCAGAGCTCCGACATGGAGTGGGCGATGGCACGCCAAGTTCTGCATATATGCGTCAACCACGAGCGCTCTATGACCGGGCTTGTCCAAGACGGTTCCCATGGGACAGAAAGGGCAAATATTTGGAAGACGACGTCTGCAGGGAGTGAGAGAGCTGGGGTGAGGGATGCCAATGTATGGCAAATTGTATCCCTCTGCTCCTCCATGGTGGCCCAAGAAGATTCTCCATAATCCTGCAAAGCTAATCTAGAATCGATCTCTGCAATGGAGTGGTCCACCCTGACCAACCCCCTAGCGGATCTGGGACGTCGCTCGCTGTGCGCTCGCTAAGACGCGTGAATAGCAGGAACCAAGCAAGATGATGACATAAGCTATGGACAAACAACGTGAACCACGAACATCCAAGACATCCTCACTACTACAGCGAGATCTTTGCGCAAATCGTGCACTGGCCTGATTTCTTTCAGACGTTTGGATAAGATGCTGAATTACCAGCGTTGAGTGGCACATTTGCATAATCGGAATCGAGAACTCACTGGAGTTGGACCAACTCAGTTGGTTCTCAATTGGTTCTGAGAAATTTCGGTAGATTAGGATTTGGGAACACGTCCTTGGCTCGCAAACTTCCAGGGAACTGGCTAGGGGAAGATTCAGGAACAGATCTGAGGTTTTTACCAACCTTGGCAATGGTTCCGTTTGAAGTCAATATTTGTTTGTGGAAAGAACCAGATATTTCGCTCCCATGCTGCTAACAAACACCCGCTTTTGACTTCAAGTTCTCGACATTCATGGCGAACGCGTTCAAAATGCGCGAGCTCATATAAGTCATATTTGCCGTTCTTTTCCAGTGTTGTAGATAAGGGTCTTAATAATGGGGCGTGCTGAAGTTAAGCCCTTAGATCTTATTCATTAATAAGGGTACCCATTTTACAACCATTTTAAAGGTCAAATTAAGGGCTATTTCCCAAAAAGGAACGCAACACCGCAGCATGAAATTCGCGCAGACAGAAGTTCTCCGGAATCCCTGCATCGGGTCGTTGCTGTGCTCGGTCGTGAGAAGCTCCCCATACAAGTTTTCTTCAGATGACTTCTATTCAGCTTGTCATCGCGAGGACGGGCGGGGAGGTGCGGGACAGTGGGCGCAAAAATCACTCCGCATCAGTTGCGATCAAGTTGTGATGGTGGATTGATTGGGGATTGTAAGGGTTAATAAGGGCTTAGTGTCTGTTCACCTCAATGTTAAGGGCTTAGCTTATCACGAATCAAGCCCTTAATAAGATAAGCCCTTAACAACTTATCTACAACACTGTGAATCTTTTCGACCTCTTGGAATGGTTTCATCCCCTAGTCGTTCTCTTCAGCGGTTACCGTGACGTGTGAGTCTCGCGACTCGTTGACGACGTCGCGAGCGCCGCCCCGTTCCGTTCTTGATTTCAATAATGTTGACACGCTTCCTTCAAAAAGTTCTACTGCTCCAACTCTGCGCAATCACTGCTAATGCGGAAAGGACGAGAGGATTTCGATCGGTACATCTCTGGCTACAGAAGGGAATTTGATGGCACGTGGAGGAGTTGAAAAAGAAAATTCGACCCAGGTAGATTTTTCGTGAATCGGTAGCCCCTTGATCTCGTGTTCATTTTTTTTTGATGGTAAATGCCGATAATGAACCCAGTTGGAAACAAATTAAAATAAGGGTAATAATACAGTCCGACTATATAGATATTTTAAATTTTAACCTTCATTTTCAAAAACTTTGACCCAATCTGTCGTCTTCACGAAATCCGCCCATGTATGGGGCGGTCTGGCCAATCCTGCATGGCTTGAGTGGGTCTTGCCACCAAAAACTACGAAATATATTAAGCAATGACAGGATGGGGTTATAATACGGGACGCAGACTCACATCCATATTCACGGATGAATTTGAAGGATTCCACCATGTCGACAACCAGAAAAGGGGGCGTCCCAGCGGACGCCAGACGATCAGCGGTTTCCTCATAGCTGAGCTCACGATACACAATCTTGATCCCGGTAACTAATTTTAAACTGAGAATCATACTAATCGGAATAGCAAGTATGGGACTCACTGTCGGCCAGTTGGCGGGCCATTTCACCGATAGTGATATCTTCGCTGGTTGTGCAGACGTCCGTACCTACTGGGAAGTTTTCGGCCTCCAATGCTCGGAGGACGAAAAGACCTGAGAAGTCAACATAAATCGTTGCAGTTGTCACAGTAGAAATGGTGGAAGACAAACCGTAATCATTCCCAGCATCAATGACGGGGAGGACTGAGGTAGCATTTGCCGGAAAAGCAATAACAATGGTTCCATCTGCCTCTTTGGTCCTGAAAGCGGTAAGGTTGACAATATTTTCTGCGTAGAATCCGGTCTCGATGTTGACCAGCGGAATTCCCGATGTCATCCCGTACTCGGTAACCTCAGCCTTCCCGTCGAAGTGCAAAACGTTGACATATTTGCCGTTGCTGACTTTGCTGGGCGATTCCAAGCCAGACCAGACAACTCGGCTGACTCCCGCCGATTTTACTGCGTCTATGAGTAATTTCCCCTCGTCAATTTCCTGGGTTGAATGGTGTGAGATGGAACTCAGTGGAATTGTCACAGTACGAACCCTCTGCTTGTCGCAATGATCCCAGAAGTTAGTCATGAGCTATCAAGCATTAGCTCCATGAAAGTCAGCCAATTATGTCACTTACAAAAGCCATGTCCGCGCCACGGAAGGCCGCATGAACCGCATTGGCGTTTTGTAGATTTATGTCGAGTTCAACCACATCCACACCGATCTTCAAGAGCTCCTGCGCTGATTGCTTGGTGGCATCGCGGGTAAAACCACGGACACGGTACAGCCTGTGGGACGCTGCGAGCGCTTTAACAAGGCTTCCTCCTTGAACGCCTGTTGCACCAACAACGGCGACGAGGGGAGCAGATGATTCTTGGGTTCCAATGGTCATGGTGAGTTCTGCTGCAATGAATACAAGGACTCCACATCTCCTTTATAAGTTGGCCAACGAGTTGGTTAGTCATACAAACTTTCGCCGCCGCGGCCGGGAAACATTTCTCAGCGCAATTGTAAATAGTGCGTATACAACGGGATATAATGAGAAAGTTTGAAATCGCCTGTCAAAGTAAGTAGGCGAGGCAATACAATCTCCGGAGCCCACTTGGAGCCAAAGAATAAGTAAGACGACTATTATATATTACCTACCGACCGCTAAACACAACCTCAGTTTCCAAAAACTTTGACCCAATCTGTCACCTTCACGAATTCCGACCATGTATGGGGAGGTCTGATCAACCCTGCATGGTTAGAGTGGATTTTGCCACCATAAACTTACAAAATATATTAACAAGCAATGACAAGATGGTGTAGTACTGGACTTAGACTCACGTCCATATTCATGACAGAATTTGAAGGCTTCCACCATGTCGACAACCAGAAAAGGCGGCGTCCCAGCGGACGCCAGACGATCAGCGGTTTCCTCATAGCTGAGCTCACGATACACAATCTTGATCCCGGTAACTAGTTTTAAACTGAGAAACATAATCGGAATAGCAGGTATGGGACTCACTGTCGGCCAGTTGACGGACCATTTCACCGATAGTGATATCTTCGCTGGTTGTGCAGACGTCCGTACCTGCTGGGAAGTTTTCGGCCTCCAATGCTCGGAGGACGAAAAGACCTGAAAAGTCAACATAAATCGTTGTTATTGTCGCAGTAGAAATGGAAATGGTGGAAGACAAACCGTAATCGTTCCCAGCATCAATGACGGGGAGGATTGAGGTGGCATTTATCGGCCAAGAAATAACGACGGTTCCGTCTGCCTCTTTGGTCCTGTACGCCGGCAAATTGCCGATATTTTCCGCGTAGAATCCAGCCTCAACGTTGACCAGCGGAACTCCCGAAGCCATCCCGTATTCGGTAACCTCGGCCTTCCCATCGAAGTGCAAGACATTTACATATTTGCCGTTGCTAACTTTGCTGGGCGATTCCAAGCCAGACCAGACAACTCGGCTGACTCCCGCCGATTTTACTGCGTCTATGAGTAATTTCCCCTCGTCAATTTCCTGTGTTGAATGGTGTGAGATGGAGCTCAGTGGAATTGTTACCGTACGAACCCTCTGCTTGTCGCAATGATCCCAGAAGTTCGTCATAAGCTACACAAACATGAATTCCATGAAAGTCGGGTAACAATTTGCCTACGAAAGCCATGTCCGCGCCACGGAAAGCCGCATGAAACCGCATCCACGTTTTGTAGATGTATGTTGAGTGCAACCACCTCCACGCCTGCCCGCACGAGCTCCTGAGCTGATTGCTTAGTGGTATCGCGGGTAAAGCCACGGACACGGTAGAGCCTGTGGGATGCTGCGAGCGCTTTGACAACGCTTCCGCCTTGAACGCCCGTTGCACCAACAACGGCAACAAGGGGAGCGGATGGTTCCTGGGTGATGGTCATGGTGTGTTCTGCTGTGATGAATACCAGGAATTCGCACCTCATTTATATGTTGGCCAACGAGTTGGTTGGTCATACAACATTCGCCGCCGCGATCGGGATATTTGCCGATGTGGCCGGGAAACACCATTTCCCAAACGGGGCTGCTTATGAACTGGATTGAATTGCGGCCTCAGATCAGGAAACCTGTGGTGTATCGCGATTGGGTGATAACTGTCAAAGAGGGTTGGAAAGTTCGAGGATGGCAAGCGTGGGATGAAACAGTGATATGAGGTACAAGAAATCCAAGGAAGCGCCAAATTGGCGATGTAACGAGAAAGGATGGATGCAGGAGGAGAAGGACCGATATAAAGGTCTTTAGAATATTGCAAGTCGTACCTGGAAAACATGTGACTCCGGCCCGCATTGCCCATATTCACAACTATTGCTTTCCCGTCTGCTTTCGAGGGCCGTGAGACGATATCTTTGCATTTCCTTCAAACCGGCTTGAGGCGTAGATGACTGTAGCATACATTGTAGAGGCAAGTGTATGTAGGTACAGTGCCCGTATGTTCCTCAATGGGACCACCGCGGTTATACAACTTCCTTCCTTCCTTCCTTCCGGGGATCAAATGTCAAAAATCCAACCGCGACCTTCCCGCCGACCGTAGGCACGGTAGCTTTTATACTGGTGAAATCTTGAAATTGACTTTGGTGGGCCAAGGCGACAAATCGACGTGGGCTTTGATGCCATCAGGACAAAATGGCCTGCGCACTTCGGAGTTTGAATTGAGTTTTAAATCCATGCCAAGTGTCTTGAAACCAAATCAAAGAACATTCACAAGGATACAAATGTCAATGCTTAACTTTGGGCTACCTGGGACAGCACCTGAATGAATATTTAAATTTCGCACAGATTGGGGCGGCATGGTGCCAATTATAGCCGATGCGACGGAATTTTTCACCGTAGCACACCCAATTCTTGTGCTGTTGTTTTCCCTGGGTATAGGAGTGTTCTTAAGTATCTATGCTTCACATATCACAAGAAATTCCAGGGATTCAATAAATTTTGAGCAGTTTGGATGATTTCCATTAGCGTGCTCGAGCCGCTGTAAGCAGCTATGGTACACGGTAATTACTGTACTATATTTTCTAGGTGCGCAATCTGGTCCGTATGTCACCCACAACTCGGACGGCGCATTGGCGGGCAGGGCAGGTTGGGGCGACTCCGGATAGGCGGACGAGCGTGGAGCCATAGGTATAACATTGGCTACATGCCTTTATTTTACTTTCTTGACGAAATTGATCTTGCGCGCGGGCCATAAGATATCATTGCAATTGTTACATTGGCAGCAAGAGACAAACCAAGTTCCCCGACCATTTTCATACCTCAAACCTGACGCTTTCGGAACCACACCCGCGCCTTCGTATCCGGGATCCGCAACCCGTCGAATAACTGATCTGGCGGCCGCACACCCTCTGTCTCGAGTTCGATGTCGTAGTTGAGCACAATGTGCGCGAGCATCGCCTTGAGCTCTGTCGCCGCGAAGAATCTGGTGGTGCACCCATGTTTAAATGAGCTTTAACATAGGTGTGCCGAAAAAAAGACATACCACCCAGGACACGCGTGCTTGCCGTGCCCGAAGGCCAGATGCGTTGGCTCCGTTGTCACCATGTATTGTTTGAATCTGGCGCCCGGGGCCGGTTCGGACCGCATGTCGGAGAAACGGAAACCGTCAAAGACCTCTGCGTCCGGGTAGTTGTCTGGAATACCGCCGGAATATCATATATACACATGGACTAGCTGATCTGCTAAACCTACCCGGATCGAGGTGTACAGCCCGGATGGGGACCTGCACAAACGAGCCCGAGGGCAAGAAGGTGCCATCGGAAAACTTGAACCCGTCGGGATGGATGACCTTGCGGGCTATTGCGACTTTAGGATTATCAGTTTCGGTTCAGAATCCGCCACCTTTAAGGACGTACGAGAGCCGAAACCATTGATACGCTGCGACTCGCGGAGGAAGCTGTCGATCTTGTGCATATCGCCCAATGCGGCTTTGGTCCACCCCTCCTTCCTTATGACACTTTCGACCTCATCCCTCAACGGCTGTATGTAGCTGGGGTACGTTGCGAGATCGAGCAGCGCTTCCGCAAATGTCTTGAAAAATAATTATCAGTGATAGTCGGATGAGATGAGTTCTATACCATACTTGTGCAGTAGGCCATTGCTTCGCATGGCAATACGAGTCCGTCTAGGGAGTCCTTGATATACGGCTTGGTAAATGGAAGAATATAAAACTAATGGCTATCAACATGAGCACAGCCCAGACCCTAGGCACTCGATTTCACATGTGCAGCCTTTTGAATATGCCAGAATATTGTCAAGCCATAGCAGCTTCGGTATTATCGAACGGTAACGCAGTAGCAAAAAACTATATTTCTTTTGTTTTAAAGAAAAGAACAAAGAACACTGAGGCTTGTTGAACTTCCAGTGAGCTTTCGAAATTACTGTAAATCACAGGCAGAAAAATCTGACCTCTATTGGGGACAGGTGGTTCCCGCCCACCCTTCGCTCGGTCGCCGCTTCGCGTCGACCAGCTCAGATTGGGCGGAACAAAGCATGGCCTTTGGCCATGCCCAGGAATATTTCTTCTGTAGCTCCAGGCCAAAGTAAATATGGTGCAGAGCTGTAAACATGAGATTGAATCTATAGGGGACAGGTGATTCCCGCCTTTCGGTTCGACCAGCTCAGATTGGGTGGAACAAAGCTAGCCTTTGACCATGCCCAGCAATATTTATTCTGTGGCTCCAGGCCAAAGCAAAAACAGTGGAGAGCTGTAAACATGAGATTGAAGGATATCGGGATACTTCCTGGCCGCGACACGGAGTAATTCCATTTGGAAACCCAATAGTGCGCTCGATTCTTCGCCCATGGGCTCATCCCGTGGGTTTATTTGCTCAAAACAAATAGAATTGTGCCTTTGTCCTATGGATTCTATTTGTTTCAAACAAAACCCACGGGATAAGAATTGGGCACCCCTAGTTTCGCTCTAAATGAGATTTCCATCACTAATTCCGGAGAGTCCTTTCACAAACCGCATTTTTCGACGTAATTTTGTGACCGTCTATAAACTTTGGTGTTTTTTTCTGGTAGGAAATAGGGGTGCTCAATTCTTAGCCCGTGAACCCGTCCCACGGATTTATGAGTACTTATGTAACTAGGTGTCGGCATAGCCCGACTGTAACCTTGCTTGTTTTTGGGATTAAGTGTCTCGGAAACTTTCGGTGCAACTCTGTTTGAATTGATTGCGGAAAAGTATGGCGGGGTACTCTGCATGTAGCACTTTTTCTTTCAGCTTAGAGTAATAATAAATAATCAATATTTCTTTCCGGCTCGCTTACAGTTCAAGACACTGCAATGATTATTCCGCTGTCATTTGAGAAACAGGGGCAGAAAAACACCTAGTTGGAACTGAACCAAGAACCGCGAACACTTCAGGGATGGTGTAAGAAATTCGGATGGTGACTGCATTGAACATTCTCTCTTGGCGGCAGGGAATTTTATTTTGAACTTGTGTCACAAACTTGGCAAGGAAACATTTGATTTCATTCAAGAAGCTGCTACTTTTTCACCCAAAAGTAACGGGGCATTGGACACTATGTGAGGCGACGAACCAGTAGAACAATGGTGGCAAGTTGTTGTGAACAAGACGTGAAGGGAAATAATTAAGCACATTCTCCTCCAAAACAATGTCAAACTATGTGAGGCGACGAACCAGTACAACAATGGTGGCAAGTTGTTGTGAACAGGACGTGAAGGGAAATAATTAAGTACATTCTCCTCCAAAGCAATGTCAAAATTGTGTTCATTCTTCCTTCACAGATATTCTTTTAACAGCTCAATACTCTCATTTTCTTAATAAGTACGAGTTCTGCCGGGCTCAGCCACAGCCCTACTACCCAAGTTATTTGTTCCAAACAAATAGAATTGAAACTTCGCCTGGTATTTATGTCGTTTCCAGAGCTACACTAGCTCTCAGCAGAGTTCCAACAGAACTTATAAAATATGAAGATGCTCTAACAGGGGAATGACTATTTTTCTGAGCGGTATTTGAGAGTGAATCCATGAAACTATACGGGCAAAGCTGTCCATACCTCCAGACCTATTCCTACGTGTTGAAACTATCCAGAATCATTACCAAAGTATTCTAGAGGGTTCCCAATAATTTAGGGTCAGATATATACACCGATAATGGCTGCGACCTTGTTGTAAAATGTATTTTTGGATAGCGGAATTTCAATTCTATTTGTTGGGAACAAATAAATCCACAGGACAGGCTCATGGGCTAATGTTGGGAACCCCGCCATAGCGAGAGTGATGGCAAAACAGTCCCCATTCACAAACCAAAACTTGTTTTGAAAGCTTTGTGTCTTACCAGGGTCAACTTTTGTCCGCCCAAACGGCTTATGTAATCCGGCAACCTCCGATCGATCGTTTCCTGTGCGTAAAATGGCAGCGAGCGAGGGCCTGCGCAAAGCACAGACCGAGCACGCTGGGCACTGCTAAAATTTTTGGTTTGTGCCTCGTCGCTTGCCGGCCATCCCACCAGTCACAAAACAGTCCCCATCATGATGGGAAACGGTCCAGATCACTTACCGAATCGGAATCGGATCACGCATGATCACGCATGGGACCCTTGCCGAAGCTCAGCACCATGCAGTGGGCCCTTGCGGCAAGCAGAAGCGCCGCAGGCGAAGATTAGCGCAGTGTAGGGGGTTTGGGGGCAACCCCCAGCTGGCCCGGCACCGGCCGCTGAATCCCCTCAAAAAATACAGAATAAACGGTGAGGAAAAAAAAACCTGTGTGCTAAAACACAGAAAAAGGCCCCTGTGCAAGCAGGAAAGGGCCCCGTTCCAACGGAATGGCCAGCACCAGCGACAAAGCGGGGTCTGGGGGGCCTCCCCCAGCGTGCCGAACATGCCGATGCTTAAAAATGCAGTTTCTCGATGGAGAAAACCCTAGGCTCAGAGAGGCCGTTTTCAGTCATTTAAAACCCTTGGAATGACCTCCTAAGAATTGAGCACCCCTAATAATAGACAGCAGGGAACTGATCAAAGCAATTTGAATGTCAAAATTGAAAATTTGTGTCTGAAGCAAATATAATGTCAGGGATATTCGTTATAATGGGAAGCAACACTTATTAGATTCTCCTTTGTGCAGCTGAATAGGCCTGAGAATACTTTAATACATTGGGCGAGCGTAGTAAACATGCCGAGGCATGTTGAACTTGTTTTGATCCCATCAATTATTGTTTTCATGCGCACACCGCCATAACAGGCATTCAATATTCAGCACAGGCCGAAACATTCCAAGCAGATTTATACAGGTATTCCATTTTTTTCGGCCTGGCAGATGGAATACAAAGAAGCCCCTTTTATTTATAAAGACAGCGGTGTTGCCCAATTTGGAGGGGTTTCTCGGAAACCGTGTTTCCACATAGACTCCCCCCGGTGGGCCACAGCGGGAATGTGCCTTGTAATGCTAGATACCTGGTGATTCAGCCTGAGGAGTAGTGAGCAAAGCCTGGCTTATGCATCACCTTAATCAGCGGCGAATAACGGTGAGTAATACTTGAATTAGTAAATACATGCCTCATTGCATGTGCGTCATCACCGCGCGAACCGGCTACCGGCTGAAGATTAGTTGAAGTTGTAGCCTCAATGAAGAGAGTATGGACCCATCCAAGAAAGACAGGCATAGTGCAGCGCTTATCTTGTGGAGTAGTGTTCGTTTTCTAGAATTCTCAAAAGCAGGTTAGAGCTGAAAGGCAAAACGTAGTCAAAATGTGGCATTGTGAAAGCCTTGGCATCAACACAATCAAATTCCCATCCCAGGCAAAGTCAAAGTCATCAAATACTGACTTTTTTCCAAAAAGTGGCCTAGGAAAATGACTAAAAACGATTACCTAAACAAGTTTAGGACTCGTAACGAATGAGGAGGTGTGAATAGCGGCCATGATGACGACCAGTATGCGCCGCACAACTGCGGGCACGGCTCGTTGGTACGGTTGTGCCATATCAAGGAGCCATGAAACCAGGTCATTCTACTCGAATGGGTCAAACTTATTGACCGGCGGAGCTGGCGACAAACTAACAGGCTTCTCCGGTGAGTCCCCGCCCTGCTCCTCGAACATTGCAATCCGGTCCGCAACCAGAGGGCCCAAGAGCGTCATTGCCTGCCGCATATTGCGCTTACGGGAAGATATAAGCGGCCCGAGGATCCTGAAGACGCATCTAGTTGACGTTCGGTATGCGGACAAGAAGAGATACCAACGGCCTCAGGAATTTTGGTATGTACCCGATTAGGCGTCCAGCGACCGCAACGTCGATGGTATGCTTGATGCTGAACTTTAGATACTCGGGATCTCTACCTGCGTCGTTTTTTTATGAGGCGTTGAGAGTAGCATAGTGAGAGCTGTGCTTACAGAGCGGGAGCCCGACGAAGAGCCGGCCGTTGATGCGCGCCACAATGTCTGTGACGACGGGCATTACAGTGATAAGCTTCCGATCTGGAGTAAACCATTAGGGCCGAACGTAAAAGTTGCGGTTGCGCTCTACCTGTTCCGGCCAACGCCAAAGTATCATCGAAAGCGCAGACTAGCTCTTCAAAGAACACGGAGGCTTGTTGAACTTCCAGTGAGCTTTCAAAATTACTTTAAATCATGGGCAGAAGTTGACCTCTATAGGAGACAGGTGGTTCCCGCCCACCCTTCGCTCGGTCGCCGCTTCGCATCGACCAGCTCAGATTGGGCGGAACAAAGCATGGCCTTTGGCCATGCCCAGCAATATTTTTTCTGTGGCTCCAGGCCAAAGCAAATATGGTGCAGAGCTGTAAACATGGGATCGACGGATATTGGGCTACTTCCTGGCCGCGACACGGAGTAATTCCATTTGGAATCCCAATAGTGCGCTCATCAATTCTTCGCCCGTGGGTTTATTTGCTCAAAAAAAATAAAATTGTGCCTTCGTTCCGTGGATTCTATTTGTCTTGAACAAATAAACCCACAGGATAAGAATTGAGCACCCCTAGTTTCACTCCAAATGGTATTTACATCACTAATAGAGAGTTTGCGCAGAAGCCACTGGAGCCACGTGGTGGCTTTTTGGCTGTGCGCAATTGGATGGCTCCACAGCCAAAATATGACGTCAATGGCTCCGTGGAGCCACCCACCTGCTATTTTTGCGCACGGCCCGAAAGCCACTGGGTGGCTCCAGTGGCTCCTGCGCAAACACGCTAATACTGGAGAGTCCTTTCGCAAAACCGCATTTTTCGATGTAATTTGGGAGTTCAATGAGAGTTTAGCCTATTTTGTGACCATTTATAAACTTTGGTGGTTTTTTTCTGGTAGGAAATAGACAGCAGGGAACTGATCAATGCAATTTGAATGCCAAAATTGAAAATTTGTGTCTGAAGCAAATATAATGTCAGGGATATTCGTTATAATGGCAGGCAACACTCATTAGATTCTCCTTTGTGCAGCGGAATAGGCCTGAGAATACTTTAATACATTGGGCGAGCGTAGTAAACATGCCGAGGCATGTTGAACTTGTTTTGATCCCATCAATTATTGTTTTCATGCGCACACCGCCATAACAGGCATTCAATATTCAGCACAGGCCGAAACATTCCAAGCAGATTTATACAGGTATTCCATTTTTTTCGGCCTGGCAGATGGAATACAAAGAAGCCCCTTTTATTTATAAAGACAGCGGTGTTGCCCAATTTGGAGGGGTTTCTCGGAAACCGTGTTTCCACATAGACTCCCCCCGGTGGGCCACAGCGGGAATGTGCCTTGTAATGCTAGATACCTGGTGATTCAGCCTGAGGATTAGTGAGCAAAGCCTGGCTTATGCATCACCTTAATCAGTGGCGAATAACGGTGAGTAATACTTGAATCCATAAATTAGTAAACACATGCCTCATTGCTCGTGTGTCGTCACCGCGCGGACCGGCTACCAGCCGAAGATTAGTTGAAGTTCAAGTTGCGGCCTCAATGAAGAGAGTATGGACCCACTCAAGAATGACAGGCATAGTGCGGCGCTTATCTTGTGGAGTAGCCTTCGTTTCTAGAGTTCTTAAAAGCAGGTTGGAACAGAAAGGCAAAACGTAGTCAAAACGTGGTAATGTAAAATCCTTGGCATCAGCACAATCAAATTCTCATCCCACACAAAGTCAAAGTCATCAGCTACTGAGTTTTTTTTCGAAAAGTGGCCTAGGAAAATGACTAAAAATGATTACCTAAACAAGTTTAGGACTTGTAACGCGCCAGACACCCAGCACGAAGCCGACCCAGACGAGCAAATAGAGGTGTATACCGATGGCTCAGCACTCAACAATGGTATGGCGAGTGCAATTGCGGGCGCCTGAGTCTTCTTCGGACACGAAGACCCGAGAAACAGCAGCATAAGGATCCCGGCTGAGCTAGGCCCGTCCAACCAGACCGCCCAGATGATTGGAGTCAAAGTGGCCGTGGAGACAAGGTCGCCTTAAAAATATACAGCGACTCAAAATATGTTATAGAAGGACTCACGAAACACCTCACCCCATGGGAAGATGAGGGCTTGTTCACGACAACCAACCCTGAATTATACAACTCACAGCAACGAAGTTGAGAGAACGACGGGCCAAAATGACAGTTACATGGGTCAAAGGACACTCGGGTGTTCGCGGGAACGAAGCCGCAGACGCGCTAGCCGCCGCAGCGTGCACAAAACCAACCGCAGATGAAATTGATATCGGAGTGAACACAGCGCTGGTCCTCCCGGGAGCGAAACTACAGGCAATGACCCAATCACTAGCCTACAAAATAATCAGAAAGATTAAAATGGCAAAGCCCGCATATAGAGACCTGCTGGATAGGCGCGCAACGGCACGCAACATGGCGTCCACCCAGAAGGCAGCCGCGGACGCAAACGGAGTCTCGCCGACGAGGGGCAGAGTCTGGAAGTCAACAAAACACAAGGGCATTTTCCGAAGCATCAGATTCTTCCTGTGGATGATAATCCATGATGGATACAAACTGGGGCGATATTGGGAGAACATACCGGGCTTTGAATACAGGGGGCAATGCGGCCACTGCAATGAGACAGCATCAATGCAGCACACCCTGTTGTAATGCAACGTAGCAGGGCAGACGGAGATCTGGGATCTTGCGAGCCAGTTGTGGCAAAAGAAAACGGGCTCAGCCCTGCCTAAACCGACGATGGGCCAAATAATGACGTGTGGGTTGCCAAGAAAATAGCCACGGCACAACGCGCCTGTATACTATATAGAATCCTCATGTCCGAGTCAGCTCACCCAATATGGCGCATACGGTGCGAACGAGTAATCCAAGGGAAAGACCCTGCATCGCTACCAGAAATCCGCAACCGATGGCTAAAATTCATTAACAGACTCAAAACAGACTTGCGATTGATTGCGCCATGACAAACGACAGAAAGTACGGGAAGAAATCAATTAAGCTGAGCGTGGTGAAGCAGACTTGGAAAAACACATTGGATAATGAAGATAGTCTCCCTAAGGATTGGCCCAGGGAAGTCGGGGTTTTAGTGGGTATTGGCGTAAGCTAACGATGATGGTGTCTTGATGGTTCGCTATCAAGACACCGGAATTAGCTTGTGTTAAAGCCCCACACGCCGTGCTATCTAGCACGAGTGCGCTTGCGCATTTCCTCGAGAGATTGTGATTTTTAACTGGCCGGGTTCCAAGTCCGAGGCCTCATTCTAACGGGTGGAGATGACCGACTATGTCAGCCCGACATTATGTACTCGGAAGTGACCGCCTGGTGGACACTGGACGAGCACTATCTGGAGGCGGCATTCAAACGCTACTTTCATGCACTAATCATGCACCACTAACCCAACTTAAAAAAAAAAAAAAAAAAAAAACAAGAGAAGCAAAATCCGGGCCGGTGCTTCGCCGGCCGAAGGTTCTTTGATGCGGCTCCCAGTTGGCCAGTTCACGGGCTGCGTGAGCACCATGTCCACGACGAGCTCGACGAGCGATGCCGCCGACGCGAGTGATGATGATGCGGAGGTGAAAGAGGATATGGTGGATGCACAGCGCATGCGCCGCGTGAGCGCCTCGCCCGTAAACGTCGAGCGCATAGGCACTCTCAGGTGAAGCCCAGGAAGCGCACGCCGCGGTGCGTGGTAGAGCGTCGCGAACGTCGTCTGGTGCACGCTCTTGCCCTCCGCGCTCAAGGTCCCCGCGAATGCGGCGAGCACGTCCGGGCGCCCCGACAGCGTCACGGCCGTGCTTAGCGATGCCCGAGGCAGGGCTTGAGCGGGCCCAGGGCTCGGGCTCCAGATTTTCAAGCCCAGGCCCAGCCCTGAAGCCTATGTACCACCTATAAAGTCAGTGTTCTCCGGTAAGTTTTCACTAAAAAATGTCGCAAATTGGCTCAGTGAAGTGACCGATATTTTGATAAATTCACCGCTCAGAAGTTCAAAATGTTTTACCCATTCAACTTCAACTTCATACTCTGCAAGCTCCGGTTGTGGACGTTGTTCATTCGCTTTGGTCCAAAAGTGTGAAAATGAAGTTAGTGAGTGTTCCAATAATGTTGTTGTACACTTATGTTCTAGAACATTCTTTTCTGTTCAACCTAGGCTTCACGCCATGGTTCTACTCCAAAGTTGTAAATCATAATTTTCTTCAAGAAACCTTAACGACGCCTCCCCGCGAACTACGAGAGGCTACCCTGACAGGCTTCACCAACCACGAACGACTTCTATCTGCTCAAATGCCTGTCAAGTCTGTCGGAGAGCTATGTATACTGTGTCTGCCTTCGTCCCCTTCCGTTCGTTTCTGGTGCAGATACCCATCTTCCTGCCTTGTGTTTTCTGACTTTTGCTTTTCTGCGAATGGTGCTTGGTCTCCCTTTGAGTCTGAAACTGTCCTGTTTAGTTGTTGGAACGGCTTTTTTCTTTTTTCTTCTGTAAACCTTTGCCCTCGGTATCCTCCGGTATTCATTAATACGTGTTTGATACATGTACCTGTAAAATAACTAAGAGATTCGGCGAGAGGAGACATATAGATAGCTCGTTGCCGGGCACGGTGATCAGAAAATACTATGCACTTTCTCGGTGTCCGCTGACCCCGAAGCCCCCCCAAAAATCGGGTGTGTCGTTAAACAATGAAAAATTGTTTCTACATCCTCAGAATGGGTTCCCGGAACGATGTACCCATGCCCTGGGCGGGGAGGTGCAAAACGCCGCGTTTGACATGTCACGCGTTTAATTTAAACGCGTGACATGTCAAACTGATATCAAGACGGTGACATGCAGTGACGATGTGGCTCTCTCGCCCAGGTCAAACACATCGTTCCGGAAACAGATTCTGAAGAGATAAAAGCCTTTCCTTGTTGTGTAAAAATATGCTCGGAGCTTCGGAATGAGCAGACACGGAGAATTTCGGTAATTTTACGTACTACCCTGGCATCAACGCGCCCGGCAACGAGCTAACCATACTTTCCCCTCATCGAATCTCTTAGCTTTTTTGCACATACATACATTGGATATACACTAATGAAACCTGGAGGATACCGAGGGCAAAGTTTATAGGGAAAAAGAGAAAAGCTGTTCCAGCTAGACAAAGCAGTCCAGACCCAAAGGGAACAATAGTACCAATCTCTTGGACAATATCCCTCCTGCAATACTGCTCCCAGAGTCATCTTTCCTTCAATCAAACGTGAAGTTCACATATAAGTGCCCTCCGGGCAGCCTTGGTTCCTCCCAAGGGGCAGGAAGGAACCATTAATATCATCGATATATGCAAGGGTTCAAGAAAAGTGTGTATGGAGCTAAAAGAGTTCCCTATGTTTTCAAACTCAGAAGCTGAGAAAAGAGCCACGGTAATGAATGGAAAGATCTTCAATCCAGTATGCCAATAAGTCTTCAGCGGGTTTGGGAACAACTCCTGCATCCTCAACAGCTTCAAAAGATCTAGATCATTGATTGGATGTCGTCACCAGTGGAAAGTACATATGGTCAGTTATGATTCTGTTTAGCCTTTGACTACATCTGAGAGAATGTTTGTTGCGCTCGGAGCATCGGGGTTCAGTTGGGTTTCAACCTACACGGTGTGGTGTCCTGGTCGATGTTGATTCTGGCATTAATTTGATTTGAACGCCAAGAGCCGCAAAGCTCATCCTGGGTTTTGCGAATTGCTGCTGAAAAAAAGCTTCTCCGTGAAAACCGCCAGAGTCAAAAAATTTACTGGTGAAAAAATAAAGAGGTCTTAGCTTTTTTCGTTGCCTATCTACGTAGTCTTGAAAAGTTGTGTGAATTTGGAGCCTTGATCGTTGGGAGGTCTTGAACAATCTTGATTCATGAACCGTAAGTCTAGAAAAATCGCCTTGGAGGGACAGAACACAGGGCGGCGCACCTTGAAGTCTTGCAGCTGAGCTTGAACCATCTGATTTTGAGCTATTTGAACTGTTGTCTACACAGGCAACAGGCCCAACGGCTGTCCAGCGATTTTGAGGCTTTTGCCGTCAAATAATTGCGACACCAAGAATGAATGGAGTAGCTGATGCCGCACCATAGGTGACGCGTACTGACGCGTAGGTGTTCAGTTGAGTAGTTGTCATTGATGAAGGAAAGTGTTCAGTATGGTGTCAAGGTAAAACTATAACACAGAATTTTCGTCTTGAGGACATTGACGATGTCGGCCTAAACTTTTATTTTTCTGGCAATGGAGGCAAATTGACGCTGGTCGGAGAGCTCCGAGGGTTGGACATGACGGAAAAACTCTAGATAGTGCCAGGAGCATCTAGAATCGCTTCTTGAAACATATTACACAGTATGAGGCACTATGGGTTACGGAGGACCGAGGAGCAGCGACTACTTATGGAGTCGACAGATAGACAAAGGCGGAGAACATCGTGATGGCAGGCCTGCATCCTGAGTCCGGAAAGGACATGAAGTCACGGGTTCTGAGAGTTGAAATTTGAAGCCCGCTGGTGTACCGTCTGAGGGAGAGCTCCAAAGCATGCTCCAAGTCGTCGAAAGATGATGAGTCAGAGACTATGACAGGAAATGCCAAATGGTGATGGCATCATGACAAAGCCATGATATTCGGGCACGGACAAAGGCGTCAAACAGACCTGGTTCCTAAGTCCGGACCAAGAATCATAGGCACTGCGTTGAAGCCCTTCATAGTCACAGGGTATGGCTACAGGGGTAGACAAGGGGGTAGACATGGACATATGTATACCTGGGAATAACGGTGTAAACACAGTTGTTGCCGCATGGTCTACCCCTACCCAAACTGTGTCTACTCGGGGGTACCTTGTAGACCCAGGGTTTGCCTAGGGTAGACCCAGGTACACCAAGTTGGAGAACTGTTTGGGAGCTCCAATTTACATTGATAGGCTTGTAGCAGTATTTTCCAAGTAAGTCTTTGTGCAATGATTCTCAATGTCAATTCTGATGTGGCCATGATTACCAAAGTTATAGCATGTTTGGCTTTCTGATGCGGCACAAGCCGGACGTGGCACTGGCGGCGCGCCATTTCAGACCTTTTCAGACATGCTCTCATAGTATGACAGTCTATGAGCATATCATAATTAAGGTTATATGGTATGTCGCGGTGGGTCTACCCGACGTAGCCCAATGTAGTCACACTGTGACAACATGTGACTACCTCCTGTGTACCACCAAGCGTAGCCAAACACATATGTCGATCCCCTCATCTACCAGGGGTAGGCCATGGGTAGACCAATGTGACCCAATGTGAACCAATGTAGCCAGCCTCTGACTACAAACGGCCTCAATGCAGTGAGGACCCATGATAATAGGTGGGAAGGCCAGGTCCCAAAATCCTCAGATCCGGTCATTTTTGTCTGTCCAAATTTTGGCGGGAATTGGCGAATTTTGTCCGTCTGGGACCTGGGCTAAGCGTGGGAAAATCGCTTAAGACGGTAATTTTCGCCTCCCACGGCTGCAAAAATGCCCAAATTTCTCCGCGCGGTCTGTATATATAATGCGAGGGGATTTAATCAATTATGGTCCGGTTCTAGCTGGTTCCACGTCAAAAATTCCCATCTCAAGCCCATTCCAGTCAAAAATTTGGCCCTCCAACCGCGAATTTTGTCCGCCACAGACCTGGCATTTTGACCCTCAAGACCCAAATTTTGACCGTCTCGGACCTGGGTTTGGAACCGAAAATTCCCAAATTTTATCCGCGGCCTTCCCATTATCATGGGTGCTAGAATCATTTGATTTCCTCCGCCGATCCTGCCGAGACCGCAATGTTGTCAGTCATCAGATGACCTTGCTGGTAACCTACCACGCGACGCGGTGACTGCCGTCCAGCTCGGAAAACACCGAAACTCGACAGGACTAGGCATGGAAGACACCTTAATATGCTCAAAACCTCCCAGCTGTGGCACCAATATTAACACTAATTTAGAGGGATTGTCCGTTATAACTCCGGATCCACCAGTTTGGCAGGTGGAGTGATCTCGAGGGCTTGACCGGCCCATCCCACACTTCCTTTGTAGTGTGCCGCAATGATACAATACGCTGCTCTTTCAGCCTTCGCAGCCTTCGCCCTCTTGTATTTTAACCGTCGCAGGTCGTCTCACTTGCCCTTGCCGCCGGGTCCAAAGAAACACCCCTTATTCGGGAATTTGTTTGGTCTGCCTTCGAAATTTGAATGGGAGACATATGCGAAGTGGAGTAAGGAACTCGGTAAGCGCATTACTGCAGTTCTGTTGGGTCGAAAGAGCTAACTGTTGCACCAACTGTTATAGGTTCGGATATTATTCACCTCAGTGTCGCTGGGAAGTCCATTATTGTTTTGTCGTCGGTCGATGTCGTCTTCGATCTCCTCGAACAGCGCTCTGCTATCTACTCCGACAGGCAAGTTGCAAATAAAGTGTATTTGAGCTCATAAATCATGATTTTAGACCAAGAGCCATCATGATAAACGAATTAATGGGTGCCGACTTCTCTTTTTGTTAGTCTGCCTTTAAAATGCGACGCCTAGAAGTTCTGACAAAAAACGGATTTCAGCGAACATGAGATACGGTAGGTATTCGTTAGTGTTGCTGGAGTACTCTAGGATGAACAATTACTAGGAGACACATGGCGAGTTGCGCGCGCCACGTCTAATATTTGCTAACACCCGGTACAGGCGAGAACATCGACGTTTATTTCACAGCGCGTTCCACTTGATAGCCTCCCGACGTTTTCGCCCTCAACAGGTAAACGCAAGTCACAGCCTTCTCCGGCGGCTGCTTGAAAATCCGGATGAAGAGGTCATGAATCATATCAAGCAGTATGGCTGTATCGAAACCACGTCACCTATCTATCTGCTGAAGCTATTTGTCACAGTATGAATGGCGCATTGATCATGTCTATCGCCTATGGCATTGATACACTTCCGTCAAACGACCCGTATATTGAAACAGCGGAAGCGGCGATCGACGCAGTTATGCAGGCTGCCATTCCTGGTAGATACCTGGTGGTACTATCTTCTACTCCGTTCTCCCTCTGCTTGTGTTATCTGAATGGATAAACTGACAGGACATGATCCCCATCTTGAAGTACGTTCCCGCTTGGTTTATCGGTGCAGGGTTCAAGCGCCATGCGCGCGAGTCGAAGAAACTCACAGTCAAGATGGTTCAACTGCCGTTTAAAGCTGCTAAACGTCTCGTCGTAAGTCCGCAACCCCAGAATCCACGATGTTACTAAGGGTATCCAGGCGGATGGAACGGCTCCTCATTCATATGTGAGCGACAAGTTGCAGGAGATGGACGAAAATCAAGACCAGGAGCGTCAAGAAAAAGCTATCCAAGATACCGCTGGTATCATGTATATAGGCGGCTTCGACACCGTATGCAAATCCTCAATATTGTCTTCCTGTCCTGACGGATTGCACAGACAACCGCCGCCCTCGGCACATTTATCTTAGCGATGCTGGCCAACCCTGATATTCAGAAAAAGGCACAAGAAGAGATCGACGCTGTTATTCGTGAGGGACACCTTCCGAGCTTTGACGACGAGGAATCCTTGCCTTATGTCTCTGCGATTGTGAAGGAGGTCCTGAGGTGGAAACCAGTTGCCCCAATCGGTTAGTCTTTCTAATTTTTTATGTTATTGGGAACCTCAACTATTTCCTTCAGGTGTCCCTCATGCTGTTACCGTTGAAGACGCATACCGCGGGTACAGAATTCCTGCCGGTTCTATTGTTATCTCTAACATCTGGTGGGTGTTCAATTGGCTCGTCAATTCGATATTTAACATATCATGTCAGGGCCATACTTCATGACGAGGTCATTTTTCGGATATCGTCCTTTTGTTTTAACTCATGGTGGAAGCTCAGATTGCGTACCCGGATCCATATAAGTTCAACCCGGACCGGTTTCTGCTCAACGGTCAGTTGAACCCCGATGTTAGAGATCCGAGCGCTGTCTTTGGATTCGGAAGACGGTGAATTTGGTTAGACAAAAGCCTCGACTCGTCTAAAAATCTTTTGTAGTGTCTGTCCGGGCCAACATATGGCACAATCCACCTTATGGATCACAGTAGCGTCTCTACTGGCAGTGTTCAATATAACCAAGGCTATCGGAGAGGATGGCCAAATCTTGGAGCCTTCCTACGAGTATCACTCGGCTCTCGTGTTGTACGTGTTTAAGTTATCTGGGTTACAGATCAACTCAAGGATTTGCAGAATGCCCTTCCCATTCAAATGTTCCATCAAACCACGGTCCAAGGCAGCAGCTGATTTGATTCGGTCCACGTTGAATTATTCACAGGGCACATAATTACATATACATCCCTCTATATGCCTATCCAATAAACGACCTTCAACAGCAGAAATACTTGCCAAACTTCCCAATTTAGGCGACAGGCGTACCTGATGCCGATCCTGCCGAGACTGGCGCGATGACTGTGCTACCATTGGTCAACGCATCCTCGTCGCCTTTCGCCTGTTGAACGCACACAAATCAATTTCCCGCATGAGTTGAACTCATATGCGCTCCCTGGCTGGACTCGACAGGGGTTTGGAAGACACCTGCTTACTCCTTGCATTTGCCCAAAAAGTCCCAAAATAGTAAAGAGCGATTCTCCGTCTCAACTCCGCCAGATTGGCAGGTGCCAAAGCAATCTTGAAGACCGGCTCCCTACAATATTTGGCTAAATTGTAAGTTACTAACCACTTGACCGGCCCATCCCGCACTTCCTTTGCGCTGCGCCGCAATGATACAATACGCTGCTCTTCTAGCCTTCGCAGCCTTCGCTCTTCTGTATTTCAACCGTCGCAGCTCGTCTCACTTGCCCTTGCCGCCCGGTCCAAAGAAGCTCCCCATATTCAGGAATCTGTTTGGGCTGCCCACCAAATTCGAATGAGAGACATATACACAATGGATCAAGGAACTCGGTTTACATATCTAACTGTTACACCAACTGCTGTAGGTTCAGATATTATTCATCTCAGTGTCGCTGGGAAGTCCATTATTATTTTGTCATCGGTCGACGTCTGCTTCGATCTCCTCGACCAGCGCTCTGCTATCTATTCCGACAGGCAAGTTGCGGATCGAGTGTATTTGAGCTCATAAATCATGATTCCAGACCAAGATCCATCATGGTAACGAATTGATGGATTCCGAAGCCTTTTTTTGTTAGTGTATGCTTTTAAATGCGGTGCCTAGAAGTTCTGACAAAGACGGACTTCAGCGAACATGAGATACGGTAAGTATGTGTTGCTGGAGTACTCTGGGATAAACAATTATGACTAGGAGACACATGTGCAACTCGCCACATCTAATATTCGTTGACACCCGGCACAGGCGGGAACACCGACGTTTATTTCACAGCGCGTTCCACTTAATAGCCTCCGGACGTTTTCACCCTCAACTGGTAAACGCAAGTCACGGCCTTCTCCGGCGGTTGCTCGAATATCCGGATGAGGGGGTCATGAATCATATCAAACAGTATGCATCGAAAGCACGTCGCTTATTTTGCTGAGACTATTTCTCGCCGTATGAGCGGCACATTGATCATGTCTATCGCCTATGGTATCGATACACTCCCGTTCAACGACCCGTACATGAAAACAGCGGAAGCGGCGATCGGCGCAATTATGCAGGCTGCCGTACCTGGTAGATACTTGGTGGTACTATCTTCTACTCCGTTCTCCCTCTGCTTGTTCATCTGAACGCATGGACTGACATGTCATGTTCCCCGTCTTAAAATACGTTCCCGCTTGGTTCATCGGTTCAGGGTTCAAGCGCCATGCGCGCGAGTCGAAGAAATTCACGGTCAGGATGGTTCAGCTACCGTTTCAAGCTGCTAAACGGCTGGTCGTGAGTCCAATACCCTGAATGTATAAAAATTTGCCAATTTCATTCAGACAAATGGGACAGCTCCTCCCTCATATGTGAGCCACAAGTTGCAAGACATCGACGAGAATCAAGACCAAGAGCACCGAGGCCTGCAAAGGTCCAGGATACTGTTGGTATCATGTACATGGGTGGCTCCGATACGGTGCACCATTCTCCTAAATAGATTATTTCCTTCTCTAACAGATTCTTCAGACCACTGCTGGCCTCGGCACATTTATATTAGCGATGCTGGCCAACCCGGATGCTCAGAAGAGAGCTCAGGAAGAGATTGACGCTGTTGTTCATGAGGGACATCTTCCGAGCTTTGGCGACGAGGAATCCTTGCCTTATGTTTCTGCGATTGTGAAGGAGGTCCTCAGGTGGAAACCAATTGCCCCAATCGGTTAGTCTTTCTAATTTTGATGTCAATGGGAACCTCAACTTGAATTATTTCGCTCAGCACCTCATGCCGTTGCTGTTGAAGACACCTACCGCGGGTACAGAATTCCTGCAGGTTCTATTGTTATCGATAACACCTGGTGGGTGTTCAACTACTCGTCCTCTAAAAAACCCAACATATCGCCAGGGCGATGCTTTATGACGAGGTCATTTCTGGCCATTTTCCTATTTCTTCAACTTATTATAGAAGCTCAGATTGAATACCCGGATCCATATAAGTTTAACCCGGACCGGTTTCTGCTCAACAGCCAGTTGAACCCCGAAGTCAGAGATCCGAGCGCTGTCTTTGGGTTTGGAAAACGGCGAGTCTGATTGGACATTCGCCTTTATTCTGATCATAAATGCTTGTAGTCTGTCCGGGCCGACATATGGCACAATCCACCTTGTGGATCACAGTGACGTCTCTTTTGGCAGTATTCAACATCACCAAGGCTGTTGGAGACGACGGCGAAATCTTGGAGCCTTCTTATGAATATCACTCCACTCTGATATTGTATGTGTTTAAATTGGCTAGTCTCCAGATCAACTCTCAAGTATTTGCAGAATGCCCTTGCCATTCAAATGTTCAATAAAACCACGGTCCAAAGCAGCAGCCAATTTAATCCGATCTACGGCGAATTACTCGAGGCATACATGATTCCCAATCTACATGTACATAGATCTCAATATGCCTTCCTAAGAATCAGAAACGACAGAAATACGCGCCACTGGAGTCACGAGTGCGTTGTGCATCCAGTACTAGTCGCTCTTCGTGAGTAGGGCTCCGGTCCGTCCGTCTTTTTGACGGGTCGACGGACCATCGCGACGTGACGGGACCCGTCCGTCGAGGGCCTCGGCGTGGACTTTGGACAGCCGAGGCCCCGGGAAGCCCCCTATAGGGTAGGTCCCAAAATAGCGGATTTGAGAACCAAATTTTTGAAAATCCAGTCCTCAGATAGCGGATTTCAGGCGGAGAATGGTCATTCAGCATTGATTCAGCACTTATTTGTATATGTTGGCTAGCATATCTGTGTCAAGATTTGATGTTTTGCCCTACCCTGAGGATACAGCTCCTCGTAGCGGGGACAGGCATGGGGACGAAGCATTATTTTTTCGTGATTTTGTTTTTTTTGTATTTTCGTCCCGATTAGAAAAATGTCACCCTCACGTGTTATGTGACCGTGACACCCCTGTCGAGGGCCATTTTGGCAGTTTTGCGCGGACCTACCTTATGGGGAGCTTCCCGGGGTGACAGCCGGGTAGTGGACGGAGACGACCCGTTGATGGACACCCGTCCCCCGGCCGTCACCCGTCTGACGGACGGGTGGTCCCCCCGATGCACCCGTGGCAGGCCGTTTGTTCGACGGCCGGCACGTCGGACGGATGGACCGGTCTTATCGCGTATGAAGAACCACATACGGGAATTTCCAGCTCTGGCGAGCGTAGAATCCGCCAATTTTTACGTGAATGATCTCTTACAGTAAGAGGATTTCTCTTGTCGCAAAATACGAGTACGAGGTCACCCACATTTACGAAGCCACGCCCATGCACATTCCAGCAATGATTAACAAAGGGAGCATGTCATGTTGATTACGCTTTTACGTCTATTATTGTGCGTCATTGTTATTCCGGATTCTCTCTCCCGCCAAGCCCTCGAGTCGTTCCGACTCCCTCAGAGCTCAAACGAGAAGACAACTCTGTCTCCAATTTTTCTGCTACTCTGTATTCTGCTCGCTTTCAAGCGACTGCTAGTGCTGCCCTCGGCCATTTTTTTTCATATATATGATTCGCAGATGACCTCACGAGGCTGTGCAGGGCTGTGCGATAAGATAAGATCGGCCGGGTTACTCCACAGCCGCCCGCAGCAACGTCATAGTACAAAAGGGGGGCTCTGCCGTTTTCTACCCGCCACGCCTCTTTACGCCCCCCGCCATGTCTCTCCCAATTCTCGCCCTTTGCATAACGCTAGTCAACGCACAAACACAAACAACCTACTATCAACGTCGACGCAGTCTACGATCTAGGATCATCGGTGCTGTCATTGGTATGCCGTTGCTTGAGGACCTGTCTTACTTCAAATGCTAAAAATGAGCCCCAGCCTCCGTTGCGCTCGTCGCCCTTCTTATCCTCTGTCTTGTGGCACGACGACGCCGCGCACGCCGTTTTGCGCAAGGCGGTGGCCCCATCCTAGTCGGTCCAAGCGGTGGAGCTGGGAAACCCCCTTTCGGCGGCTTCGCTCGCCCGTGGGGACAAAACAACGCCGCCAACCAGAATCAATTTCACAACCAGGGATTCCAGCAGCCCTACCAGACGGCACAGCCCGGCACAGAGTACCCGCCCAACCACGGTGCCGCGCCCGTGCCGCCGCCGTACACACCCGATCACAACGCAGCGTCGTTCAGTCCCGTAAGCTTCCTCATTTATGACACGATTAGCTTTTCCTCATTCGTTTCCCCTAGCCCGCCGGCGCACCTCCAGGACACACTGCACAGGGACAATATGCTCCGGTACGTCTCTGTCCTCCTTCCTGCCTTCCAT
Organism: Mycena rebaudengoi; assembly: GCA_029282285.1. Lineage (NCBI taxonomy): Eukaryota > Fungi > Basidiomycota > Agaricomycetes > Agaricales > Mycenaceae > Mycena > Mycena rebaudengoi. The sequence goes on from JARJCX010000166.1 coordinate 316,599, forward strand.
CCACTCACACTGTCTCTTTCGCTCAGCCCCCTGGTCCCCCACCCGCAGCACATTTAAACGCGCATGAAAAGCCGCAGCAAAATGCGAACCAGCCGTTTATTGGTGGATTTCGGTCATAAACATGCTAATACTCGCGCGAAAACGGACTCGGACTCTTGTAATACATGTATCATACGTTCGAACTGTAGCTACTAAGTAACGATTCAAGTAACATACGACTAGCCTGAATTCTACTATTTGCGGTGCTTAATCCTCAATATCGAGATAGGCCCATATTGGAGTTTTGTCCTTGTCTTGCTTTTTTCAAGATGTCAGACACCAAACGTCACCGCGTCACCCACCTCCGAAGAACCATGCTACCATGGGTCGGCCTGGCCGTTCGACCCTGGCTCAACCTATTCCTTGCGCATGCTATCGCAGTATTAACAACACGGAACAGGGCTTTTTGGGGGGGTACTAGTATTGTTGAGTGAGTGCCAAGGCTGTTTCTGTCATTTTCTCCACCAGAACTCCACTGGATTTCAACATTGGAGAAACATACGTTATTAGTAGACCGTACGTCGTGAAACTATTGGCGCCATCGAGCGGGTAGTGCTTCTCGCCTGAATCCGGATAAAGGGTTGATAAGATACCCGTCCGTTTGGTTTATTTGTGTTTTGTCCCGCCTGATGAGTTGCTGAGATTTCCAAATTAAGATTCTCATGAGCACCCCGGGAGTGCTGGATGGAAATACTGACAAGTCCGGATCCTCGCCTGAGTCCGGAAAAAGAGTCGATAAGGGATGTTGAGATACCCGTCCGTCTGTTTTATTTGTATTTTATCCCGCCTGATGAGTTGCTGAGATTTCCAAATTAAGTTTCTCATGAGCACCCCGGGAGTGCTGGATGGAAATACCGACAAATCCGGATCCATGGAATTGCAGCGGAGAACTCAACGTGCGTTCATCAACATCGTTTCGTGAATTCTCCGAGATCGCCAGATAATTACCACCATGAGATATACTAACTCGGAAGAGACAGATCGATGAATTGCGGCCTTAGTCCTGTGGAGCAGCGAGTTGATATGTATAATTGAGTGAAACAGCCTTCAGGTCCAGCAAAACCACGACAACGGTCAGCCGGGAGGGGAGTGTCAGGGCATAGATGTATGTCGGTGTGAGGAAGTCGGAAAATGGAGAAAAGTTCAATCTCTGGCTGGCCACGGCGTGGAAAATGGCGAGCCGAAGATTAAATCACACGGCCCATCACCATTCTGCTGAGGACCCACACATTCACCGAAATCTCCGTGTGGCTCGGCCAAATAAAATGGGAAGGCTACTTTACCAAAATACCCATGGCCGGGGTGAGATGAGATGTCCGAGAGCACCGACAAAACCGGCGACTCCTTCAGGTTTAAACATCCAGAGGCAAAATTTGGCACTTTATCATTGCTTCCATATATATATCGAAGGTGTGCCTTTGAATCGGACTAGATTAAAATCATGAGCCTTACGCCGAGGGCAATGTTTGAAGGCCCGCTGGGATTACTTTGTTGAATATCTATTCTTGATCTATTCACTCGGGATATTTTAATTCTTCGGAAGACAAACTGGAACAGTTCCCGCCCCCGAGATGACAAGCTAACCATAAAAACGAGCGAACCACTCCAAAGTTGAGAGCTGATTGGCGCGAAAATATCCGAACTTCAAGCGGAAGTTCTGGCAGGCTCAATCGATCCTCCCTGTTCGGAGGAGACAACCGAAGTGGCTGGACACCTTCCATGGTCAATTTTGGCAAAATTATGGTCCGGTAGCACTGCTTGTCAAACCTTGCGTCGTGGGTACAGTATTTTGAGGTCCAGGACCCAAAGGCGGTTGGATCGAAAGTGTCTAAAGACTCGGATGAATTGCTGTTCTGGGACTGATCTTCATCACTCGTCAAGGTACTTCTCTCACAAACTCCTTTGATTCTGGGATCTATTTTCATTGAACGTGTTATTTGCCTATGCTTCGACATGTTTGGTCGAACAAAGCTCCTCACCACCAGGATGTCTGCCACTTGCAGTGCCGACGCCCTCCACGCGCGCTTAGCAGAGCTTTCTTCCAAGACAAATCATCACCGACAGGTTTTATAATACCTGGAGAACACTAGGATCGCGATTCAGATACAGCTCAACACCCTCCTCGACCCCGTCGTTCGATTACCACTCGAAATTTCATCCGAAATTTTCATGCTTTGCCTTCCAAAAGTTCGGCTCCCACACCCCTTTCACGGGCCCATGATTTTTCTCCAAGTTTCCACCTCTTGGCGTAATATCGCACTCTCGACGCCCTTCTTTGGCACATGGACGCTTTTTCAAACCGCTAGGTTCAAAGTTACCGGTTCTGCGAAAGTTACGAAGTTGAATTTTTCATTTCTCCTATGCTACCCAGCTGGTCTGCTCGGAAGAGTGTCAGGTACTTCTGATTTAAAGCTTTTTCCCCTATGCAACCGCAGAAGAACCCTTGTCCATGACCACATGAATATTCGCCTGTGCCGTCGTATCTTTCCTGGTGGAATTGCAGGTCAAAACTGTGATTCCTTGTTTATCATTGGCTCTTATTCCTGTGCGGTCAAGATCTGTCGTGCTGATCGATATCGACGTCGTATCCGACTCTTCTTGAATGTGTGCCCCCGGGATGTGCAAACTTACAGCTGCAAGTACTCGGAGCAATAAAAGATGAACCGTTTTTTCGTCCAGCATCTTGGATTCAGCGCTTTGACCGATCGGCAATTTCGGTGCGAAGTCCGGAGGGCTGTGCCGCCCTTCAATCAATCTCGAGCTTGCTTTTGACTCTGTACTTCTTGTTCAGCCTTCAATGGCCCTCCCACCGGACCACTTTGAGCAGCTTGCACCTGAGCTCATCTTGCTCCTTCCTTCCTCACTCTCTACGGCTTCCCTCAACTCGCTGATTCTCACCTGCCGCCGACTGTGGGAAGTCCTACAACCAGAGCTCGAGGCGCGGATTACCCCAGCTCTTGCTCGCCAGATTCTGCCATGGGCGGCGGCGTCCAAGCCACACATCATAAAGAAATTGCTCTCCCCGCCATACAGCGTGCATCCTAGCGCAACATACGGTAGAACCCCGCTCCATATCGCAGCAGGCGCCCGCAACGTCGAGATCGCGACCCTGCTCCTGCAAGCCGGGGCGGACCCAAATGCTGAATATGACCAAGATGAACTCCGACCCCTCCACGAGGCCGTACAGGCCCGAGATTTGAAGATGGTGACATTGCTGCTGGACCACGGTGCGCACATCGACGCGCACTGTGGGTGCGACGGTGTCTCAGAAAATGCCCTCCATACGTCTTGTGCTAACGGAGATCTGGAGATAGTGGATCTCCTGCTTGTTCGAGGCGCACAAATTGAACGCAGGGGCCATTATGGCGGCGCGCTCGGCTTTGCAGTGCATTACAAGCAGTTCGACATCGTGAAACGTCTCTTGGCCAAGGGAGCGGATGCCACGGTAGTCGTGCCGCTGTATGTGCTGCTGGAGGGTGGCCCGCCGCCGCCGCTGAGCGCAGAACTCCTATATTTGGCGATGGGGCTGCGGGCGCCCACGTCAAAACGCGAGAGAGAACGGTTGGCGGAGAGACGGAAAAAAATGGTCAAAGTGGACGGGGGTGCCTCTCCCGGATGAGAAAAGGCAACTGATGGCCCTTTTGCTTGCGCATGGAACGAGCAAAGACGCGACGTTGGCCAGAATTTCGAAATACCTGAAGGCGTTGGCGGATGAGGTGGAACGTACAGAAGAAGAATTTCTCCAAGTGGTCCAGGAAATGATCAAAGAGGCAGAAGACGCTGTCCCGGAAATTATTGCTTCAAGAACGGATAGTTCTAGTTAGGCTCCATCGTGAGTAGATTATTTTGTCAATCATTATCCGAATCATTGATAGTAATTCATTGGCCTTCAGACGTGCTTTTAAAATAACTTATTCTATTCAACTGCAGGTTTCTTGCCATATCCAACTCCGAATGAGTTGTTGACGATGAGGCAAGCCTGTATGACCCTAACCATTTATTTCCAAACAACGCCGAAGTTTATATCGATGGGTCTCGGGCCAGACTAATAGCTGCATTCAAGCGCCCGACTCTGATTATACGCTGTCACCTACTAGGCTACAGAAGCCTCGGCACATGGACGCTTTCGAACCGCTGGCTGACTGAGGTTCAAAGTTACCGGTGCTGTGAAAGCTATAAAATTGAATTTTCGATTTCTCCTATGCTACTCAGCTCGTCTTGGCTCGGAAGAGTGTCGGGTATTTTTTTGCTAAAATATATTGAGATATGGAGAATGGTTGCCAGCCGGTAGTCATTGATATCGAAGGCGGCAGCACGAGGATCTACGCACGCTTCGACGGAAACAAGCACCAGCATCACCGTGTGCCGACTCGATGCCTCCTGGCCTCCAGAATATAGAGACATTTTCCTTGGCGCGGTTAATTGTCTTTATGATGCGTAGGGTAGGTATTTTCATATCGCAAAGTCAGAACCGGCCTCAGAATCAATACCGTCTGACCGCTTTGACTTCCCCTAATGTTGAGCCATAACCGCCATCAAAAAAGCTCTACTGCTGCAACTCTGCGCAATGCGGCAAAGGACGAGAGAATTTCGATCGGTTCACTGGACCCCTTGAAAATGACCCCAGGTAGATTTTCCGCGAATCGGTAACCCCTTGATCTCGTGTTCGTTTTTTTAAATGGGCTCCAGCAAAGTCTCCAGAGGATTAATACTGACAAGTGCGAGAAATTTTTAATCACTTGTTAACGGAGATGGCCCTAAGTAGGCAAGTCAATATGGCACTGCAAATGCCAATAACTCGAACCTAGTTGGAAACAAATTTTAAAAAGGGTAATAATACAGTCTGCCTATACACATGGGCCCGCGTAGATATTTTAACCTTCATTTTCAAAAACTTTGGCCCAATCTGTCGTCTTCACGAAATCCGCCCATGTATGGGGCGGTCTGGCCAATCCTGCATGGCTTGAGTGGGTCTTGCCACCATAAACTACGAAATATATTAACAAGCAATGACAGGATGGTGTAGTACAGGACTTAGACTCACATCCATATTCACGAAAGAATTTGGAGGTTTCCACCATGTCGACAACCAGAAACGGCGGCGTCCCGGCGGACGCCAGACGATCGGCGGTTTCCTCATAACTGAGCTCACGATACACGATCTTGATCCCGGTCACTGATTTTAAACTGAGAATGAATTCGGAATGAGGGTACTGGACTTACAGTCGGCCAGCTGTCGGACCATTTCACCGATAGTAATATCTTCGCTGGTCGTGCAGACGTCCGTACCTGCTGGGAAGTCTTCCGCCTCTAACGCTCGAAGGACGAAAAGACCTGAAAAGGCAACATAAATCGCTGTAATTGTCGACTCTCGAGGTAGAAATGGTGGAAGACAAACCGTAATCGTTCCCAGCATCAATGAGAGGGAGGACTGAAGTAGCTTTTATCGGCCAAGAAATAACAACGGTTCCGTCTGCCTCTTTGGTCCTGTACGCCGGAAAATTGCTGATGTTTTCCGCGTAGAATCCGGCCTCAACGTTGACCAGCGGAACTCCCGAAGTCATCCCGTACTCGGTAACCTCGGCCTTCCCGTCGAAGTGTAAAACGTTGACATATTTGCCGTTGCTGACTTTGCTGGGCGATTCTAAGCCAGACCAGACAACTCGGCTGACTCCCGCCGATTTTACTGCGTCTATGAGTAATTTACCCTCGTCAATTTCCTGGATTGAATGGTGTGAGATGGAACTCAGTGGAATTGTCACAGTACGAACTCTCTGCTTGTCGCAATGATCCCAGAAGTTAGTCATGAGCTATAAAACATTAGCTCGATGAAAGTCAGCCAGCTATGTCACTTACAAACGCCATGTCCACGCCACGGAAGGCCGCATGAACCGCCTCGGCGTTTTGCAGATTTATGTTGAGTGCAACCACCTCCACGCCGGCCCGCACGAGCTCCTGCGCTGATTGCTTGGCGGCATCGCGGGTAAAGCCACGGACACGGTAGAGCCTGTGGGATACTGCGAGCGCTTTGACAACGCTTGCGCCTTGAACGCCCGTTGCACCAACAACGGCAACAAGGGGAGCGGATGGTTCCTGGGTGATGGTCATGGTGTGTTCTGCTGTGATGAATACAAGGAATTCGCACCTCATTTATATGTTGGCCAACGGGTTGGTTGGTCATACAACATTCGCCGCCGCGGTCGGGAAATTTGCCGATGTGGCCGGGAAAACATTTCTCAGGGCATTTACCAAACGGGGCTGCTTATGAACCGCATGAAATTGCGGACTGGTCCAAACAAATCAGTTTCTGTATGGCCACAGAGCTGCTCTTTGGACGAATCTTTTGATAAGCATGCATTTTACAGCTCTTAGATTCACCTGAAAAAAAATCGGCCCCGCTATAGCAGCGCAAGGGGCAAAACACGTAGTGTTTCACTCTCAAGTGTTGTTTCGCTCAAGGTTGGCTCAACAGTTAATTACTGTGTTCTGCCCATTTGAAAGAATTGCCAGAAGACTGGCACATGAATAGATCAGGCATGAAGCCAGAATGCGATAAAGTTACCGACTGAAAAGCGAACAAGCAGTTGGTGTTGTGCAAAATTCAGTGGCTTACGTACAGTAGAGTGTGACAGGTCACAGCATCAATGTCGGCCCGTTCCCATCAAGTCCCCATCAAATTGCTCCCGTGCCTCTCTCTTGGATCACAGCTCTCGCAGCGGAGGCCAACGTCGGTTCGACGTTCACCCTCCAAATGAACATTCCTCTCTCGTCGATTCAAGATGGACATATGCTGCATTGAACATATACTGCCAGTGGCAGTACCCTTGCCGAACGAACGGCGCGACGATCGCGGCCCTGTACGATGTCGACTCGGGCCCGCCGGGCCCGTGTACGTTTACACGGCTCGTACATAATACCCTTTCCGAACAACGCGACAACTCGGCACGACACAGAATTGAGTTGAACGGGCCCGTACTGCTCCTTCCTCCACTCGCTCGCTCCAGTAACTTAGGTAATTTGAATTGCTTGCGGGTAAGCCGCGACGACTCCACACGACTCGTTCCCCCGTAGTATGCGAACCCACTCCCTTTAAATACGCAGAAGTCTGGAGGAGAGTCCAATTCTATCTTCTCCAGCATGTCCTCAAGCCCTCAAATGCAATATGGTTGGTTCAACCCTTTCGAAAAATCAATTGACACTAATTCTGGCTACGAACGCCTCCAGTGCGTCTCGGCGAATCAGGGTTGAAGGTCTCAAAGATAATCCTCGGGTGCATGTCCTATGGACATCCAGAGTGGTGTGGCAACTGGGTTCTTCCAGAGGAAGAAGCGTCGAAGCATATCAAAGCTGCGTGAGTTGATTCCTTATTCACAGATGCATGGTTTAACGACTTCGCAAGGTACGATTATGGTATCAATGCGTTTGACACCGCCAACGTATGTGATGGGCTCTGAGACACAGCGCACGCGTAACCGACAGAAATCTAGACGTACTCCAACGGTCTCTCTGAGGAAATCCTTGGCCGGGCGATCAAGACGCACAAGTTGCCACGGGACAAAATCGTCGTCATGACCAAGGTATGTGCGGCCGTTGCCCCGGACCACAAGACAGTTGTGTACGACGTCCCCAACTACGATCGGGATGGCTATGTCAACCAATATGGTTTGAGCCGCAAGGTTTGCCTGCATATTTCAGTCACAGCTTGTTTTTTACGCGACATTGCAGCACATATTTGACTCAGTTAAGCACAGCTTGAGGCGCCTCGACCTGGAGTATATCGATTTGCTGCAGTGTGAGATTTTTTTCCTTACTGCTTTCCGCCCTGTCCCTCTAATATGCTGATGTTCCCAGGCCACCGATTCGATCCTAACACTCCCGTTGCGGAAACTGTGAGCCAACTTCGTATTTTATATATATATATATGTATCTCTGATCGGGAAGTATTTAGATGCAAGCCCTACACGACGTGGTGAAGGCTGGATATGTCCGATATATTGGGATGTCCTCTTGCTATGCCTACCAATGTAAGTTGCGCATTCCACTAGGTGTATTCATAGAGACTGATCGTGCTTGTCGACCAGTTCACGCCATGCAAAGTATGAATCGCCTCCTTGAACTGTATTTTCGGATGTGCTCACCCAGGAAATCAGACTACGCGATCACCAACGGGCTGACACCCTTCATGTCCATGCAGAACCACTACTCGCTTCTCTATCGTGAGGAAGAGCGCGAGATGATGCCCACATTGCAGGTGCGCTGGGTACAGTGGATGTCTGCTCAAGATATTCATTCATGATCTACATAGCACTTTGGTGTCGGCAGCATCCCATGGTCTCCCCTGGCCAGAGGCGCCCTCTCCCGCCCGCTCACGCAGCAAAACACGGCTCGTGGTGGCTCTGACATGTGCGTGCGAAACGTTTGCATACAGCCAACATATCTCTGACTCGCGGCATTGTTCAGGTGGCCGGCCGCGCTCTTCGTCTCTTCTGACGCCAACAAGGAGGTGGTGAACAGGTAAGAATTGTCGCACGCGGGATTTATCTGCCAATCTGCTCAAATACTACACCGCAGAGTCGAACAAGTCGCCAAGAAGCGCGGTGTCAGCATGGCGCAAGTTTCCATCGCTTGGGTGCTGAATAACAAAGGCATGGATTCAGCATGTGGAATATCATCTACCTACTCACATCTATCCCCCAGCTGTCTCCGCCCCTATTGTTGGCACCAGTTCCCTCGGCAACTTGGCTGATATTGTTGGTGAGCTTACTTTTACTCCGACTGATACTCACCGAATATTGGAAAATATTTACCTGTCCTTCTAGGCGCAGTCCACATTAAGCTGACGGAGGAGGAAGTCAAGCTCCTGGAAGAGCCGTATCAGCCTATGGCGGTTTTCGGTCATTAAGTGTATCTCGAGAATTTTATCCGCCGCACCTAGATTCTACTGCCTAGTAACCTTCTTTAAATAATGTGATGCCAGTTGGATGTTTCGCTTAAGTGGATCACGGATCACGGGAAGTTGCCTTTCAAAAGTTCGGCTCCCACATTCCTTTCATGCGCCTATGATTTTTCTCCAGTTGCCACCACTTGGCGTAATATCGCGCTCTCGACGCCTCCACCATCTCTTTTGAAGGACGCATGGGTTCCGGTGTCCCTGCCGTCCTCAAACGCTATGCGCAGCGAGTACGAAGCTTGCAGCTTCGGGGCCCATCTTACAAGGATCTCCAATACCTCACGGGGTCGTTCTCCACCCTCAAAGGTTTTTCTATCGTTAATGTCAATCAGGCGGACGATCTCGACTTGGATGAGCTCCAAAAGGTCTTGCGTCGGGCTCGATGCGTGCTTGATGGAGTGGTTCACGATGAGACGAGCTCGATCGGCCCTTGGCCAGTTCGTGTGACCATCCCCTCGCTGAGCTACTTCCATTTGGGCCTTCATCGACTGTCCTTGAACCTGTGGAGTCTGACCCCGTGATGCGTGCTTGATGGAGCGACGAGAACTTGGAGAAGAACTACAACGGCCCCGTGCCAGCTGATGTGACCCTCCCCACTTCGAATTCCATTTGGGCCAAAATGAATATGGGCCCAGCAGCACCGACATTCTAGGCCGCTTGCATTTACCCGCCCTCAAAAGACTCATCGTTACTGATCACATGCATCCGAAATACCTCCGCGAACTCCTCAAAAAATGGTCACCTTCGCACAATTATTACATTTGTCGTTAGGGCTTTGCGACTGGCACCCAACTGGCACCCGCTGTCCGTTCGAAACTGGAAAACGGTCGCGGAGGTATTCGAACTCTTGCCGATGTTGTCGACGTTTAGAACGCTCGAGGACGATTTCATGAACTACAATCCGTTGGTAACGGTACTCCTTCCAAGCCTCCGTAATCTCGTGGTCTTCGCAGATTCATGCCCCGATCGTGCGGGGTGTGAAACACTGCGCGGCATTCTCACCGCACGCCGCTCACAAATCACAACCTTTCGCCTGACATGGGAAGATTCAGAAGAAGAACCCGACGACGACATTCTAGACGATCTGAGACAGCTCGTAGCAGATGAGATGAAGATTCACGTCGGAACTGGGGAGGATAATTATCTTTCAGAGTAGGAGCATCCTCCAGAGTAATATTTGTGCCATCTCGCTGTTTTCGCCAGATCTTCACAAACCTGATATCTCGCAGCGAGCTTTGGGCTGTGCGTGCCTTTTCGTGCCACGATAATCCAGGTGCATGCGCACGCAGCCGACCTCGTTACTCCTTGCGTTCACCCGGCCCTTAACCGCCAGAGCAGCATTCGCAGGCCGCATCGTTGATGCGACTCTTTATTTGCTTTCATTTGTGTGACTTTCTGAACCATAAAAACCTTCTATTATTTTGCTTTCCGTACTTATTCTGGACCCCAAGCTGCTCCAACCTCAAGTCTCATATATTACCCCAAGCCCGAAGTGTGAGCCGGAACGTAACCCCTAGTTAGTTAGTTCCCCAGCAATCCCCCCACATCGGCCGACGTTGTGGCTCCTTAGTCTCGTTACCAGCCATTCTGCCCCGATATTCTTGGTTGATTTCGATGTCATTAACCCTTCGGCGGTTCCAGACTGGCAATGGGGCAGCGTATGAGTAGTATCGTGTGAGTATCGGGAATATGAATTTGTTGCTACCCTCCGTGTGTTAAAAATACTAAATACAACAAGGTCCAAAGATGCAAGCTATGTCCATAAACCAAACGTCCTATGTAAGTCCATTTTCTACACGCTTTTAATCGCTTGGTTCAAACGGTTTCTTATTGAGTTTTCATCTCCCCACCTCGCAAACTTGGCGCAGTATTTAGATCAGACAGCAGCGAACAACTTCCTTGACTGGATACCCCGCGCAATACAGAAAAAGCCGGACCCTACCAGTGCGGCGAGGCCCTGTAAGTGGGCAAAAATAGTATTTCAGTGAGCAAATCCTCATGACATGGGCAAATGAACGACTTACAGAGAACAAAATAAGGTGCCTGAAATTCGGGATCGTCTTGTCGTGGATGAACAGCCCCGCGATCGGCGTGCCCGCGAGCGCACCGGTGGACATGAACATGAACACCATGCCCACGCGCGCGCCGACCTCTTCGATGGGCGAGATTTGCGCGACGCAGGCCTGGTGGAGGGTGAGAACATGTATGGTATCAGCAACTACATATGTACGCAGGATGAGATAGGAAGGCCGAATATGTAAGGAATTCGTTGGAAGGAATATATTTGTCCATACGAATGATTGAATGGAGGGAGGGGGAAAAGATGAAAGTGAACGCACCGCGAGGAGGGGGAAGAACGGACCAGACGCGAGGCCGTAGAGCACCGCGAAGGCGATGAGGTTGGGCTCTGCCTTTGAGGTGTACCATAGAGCTATGACAAAGACGCCCGAGAGGGCGGTGGAGACGCACATTACGTTGAATCTATAGGTGCGAATAATAAATCAGCGAAGAGGTCTAGAGTAGAAAGTATGTTTACGAAGAAGAGCACGCACCTCCCCAGGCGATCCGCGACGAAACCCGGCGCAATGCGCCCCACGATGGCCGTCGCGCACATGATGGCGAGGTAGTACGGTGTCAGGGGCACAGCACCACCGTGCGTCACTGCACTGTAGAGCCCGACGTAGAAGAAGGGATTGAAAACGGCGAGGAGAGTGAACCAGCCGCCGAGGCAGAGGCAGGTGTACGACGGGTCGCGTAGCGCGCGGAAGGCCAGGAGCTGAGAGAGGCGGGGGAGCGGTTTGGGGGGGCGCGGAGTGCTCATTGTGAGGGAGGCGATGATATAGCAGACGAGGACGATGAAGGCGATGATACGGACCGTCCAGCCTAGCAATTGTTTAAAATTGGATGAGTGGGAGTTTTCAAAAAATAGAGTAATTAACCCACCGAACCCGATTCGATGGATAATCTTGCTGATCATGATGGGGTAGACAATTCCGCCGAGGCTGGCTGTGGCAACGGGAAAGCCGATGGCGAAGGCCAGGCGGCGCTTGAACCAGTGTGCGCAGATCGCAAGGGAGGGGAAGAACCTGAATGAAACATACCGAAAATCATTCGCAATGTGCAGGTGGGAGGAATCGTTACTCACGCAAATGCGGTCCCGAGACCGTAAAGCACGGCATGCGTAAGATATTGTTGATATATCTGCTGAGGTTTTGATATGGAGAGTAGGAACAGGGACAAGGAGGCCACGAATCCGCTCAGGGGGATCATATACCGCGGACCGTAGGCGTCGAAAAGAGCACCAGAAAGGCCTGCGACTGCATAGGCAAAATCATTAAAATTATGAAGCTGAGGCGACCCGAGACTCACAAATAAAAATCACAAACATCTGTATGGAGCCAATCATTGAAATTAGCGTTGCAGAGTAATTTGACAGGTATGTCTCCGTGTAATAGTCATTGAATGCGCCGAACGCATTTGCGGTTCTGACAAAATGGAATTGGGATTAATCGGTGGGCAAGTCGGTCAAATAGAAGTTGAACGACAAACCCGAAAGTCGCGAACGAAACGAGACTGGCGCCGAAGATGGTCAGCCATGCGTGCAGTCCGCCCTCCGGAGGACCAGGTACCAAGGCGATTTGGCTGATCTTTTCGCCTATTTCCTTCTCAGCGTCGGGCTGACTTTGACTTTGCAGTGTTGGGGTCGGACTCCTCGACTCAGCTGACTCGGAGCGGCGAAAGTTAGAGTTACTCTCCATGAATATGTAGAATGGTTCGGAGGCAGTCTTGAGGGGTGTTGATGGTCATGTCTGCGCTGGCATAGGCTTTTTGTGCGAGATCCGGTAAGATATTTCAAGAATCACATCATTCACTTCCCGTCTTTCACAACGGAAGATGTAAATAAGTGCATTCTACTGTTTGACAAGTGTTAGCGTTTGTTGTCACCCGCCACAGGCCACGTTATAACTCGCATAAATGACAACAGGATTGCCGGTCATCGAATTCAACCATCATGTGGGCCACTGTATATGCTCAAACAACGAACTTGCCATGTTCCTCCCCAGTCGAGAGATCGCTGATGTTGCTGGTAAGCAGGGAATCAATGAGGGTAATGGCGTTTGGAACAGCTTGGCTGCGGATGCTGTGGAGTAACCTGGCTTCTTGCCTGGCTTTGATACAGGAGGCGTTATCAGAAGCCGTGGGCTGTAGCCCTGTCGTGGGGTGTGAGGCGGGGCCTGGATGGTGACATGGGCAGAAGTTAGAAATAAGTACGACGTGGGGGAAGGAAGCAAGACCCGGGTTGATGGCATCATTCAGGCAAAAATGCTTCGGCATTAAAACCGGCTGAGCATGCGAGTCGCGATGCCGGTGTCTGCCATTTGAGCGGGAATGGAGTCTGAACGCTTTGAGACCGCCCAGAACGCGAATTTGGGCCGTCTAGATTCGCTCCCCAAAACCAATGTAATACGTATGTAAGCATTGGAGGGCCGCTGTACGCATTTCATAGTAGTGTTGAGAAATCTACATTGAGAATTATTCTGGAGAGTTATATAAATAAAGTCGTTCGGCGCCGAGGAAGGTTAGCCATGCATCAGAAGGCGCAGAAATACGCTGTCGTGACTACGTATCCCGGGGCACTCAATAATGCAGAAATGGACAAACATATGCTGAAGCGAAGCGGAATGTTAAATAACATTATATTGGGAAGATGAAGATGTGTCTGGCATGCCCAAAGCTCATATCAGAGTTCGGTAAGCGGCATTTAACGGTCCTGAGCCAATTTTCTATACTTGTGCTGGATTCAATCGGAGCGATGGAGCACATCCTGTAGGATCGTTGACTGTTATGGTGTGATTCTTCGTCAAGAGTACTCCGGCTTCAAAAATGGCTTTGTGCTCCTTTTACTGTCCAGCCAGTTCTTGTCAAATGGCTCCATTGAATTATAACTTTACAACCCCACCTCGCAGCCTCTACCCCAGACTCGAATTCAATATTCACTTGGATCAGACAGCAACAAAAGCCTTCCTCGACTGAATAACACGCGCGGCGCAGAAAAAGGCGGATCCGACCAGTGCGACGAGTCCCTACAAGCGAGTGAGTAAACAAAACAAAACTCCGGCGTGGGTAGTATAACGGAGTGGAAGAAACGCAGAAGTTGAAATCATATAATGGAAACGAAGGAATGACGTACCGAGAACAGCGCAAGGTGCCTGAAATTCGGGATTGTGATGTCGCGGATAAACAGCCCACCGAGCGGCGTGCCGGCAAGCGCGCCGGTGGACATGAACATGAACACCATGCCCATGCGCGCGCCGACCTCTTCGATGGGCGAGATTTGCGCGACGCAGGCCTGGTGAGGGTGAGATCATGCAAGAATGAGACGGATTTTATTAGAATGACGTTGTTCTGAAAGAAAAAGAGCGCACTGCGAGGAGGGAGAAGAACGGGCCGGACGCAAGGCCGTAGACCGCGGCGAAAGCGATAAGATTAGGCTCCGCCGTAGAGGTGTACCAGAGAGCGAGGCTGAGGATGCCGGAACATGCGGTGGAGACGCTTATTACGTTGAATCTGCATGGACAATAAACAATCAGCCAGGGGGTTGAATATAGGGTGAAAAAGTACGCACCGCCCCACATGATCGGCAACGAAACTCGGCACGATGCGCCCCACAATGGCCGTCGCACACATGATGGCGAGATAGTATGGTGTGAGCGACGTGGCACTGCCGTGCGCCACCGAGCTGTAGAGCCCGACGTAGAAGAACGGGTTGAAGATGGCGAGGATAGAGAACCAGCCGCCGAGGCAGAGGCACAGGTAGGAGGGGTCGCGCAGCGCGCGGAATGCGAGGAGCTGCGAGAAGCGGGGGAGCGGTTTTTTGGGGCGCGGGGTGCTTATTGTAAAGGTGGCGACAATGTAGCAGGCAAGGATGATGAAAGCGATGATGCGGACAGTCCAGCCTAGGTTGGGGAGATTATTTAATTTTGAATGAGCCGGGGCTGTGCTCACCGAACCCAATTCGGGGGATAAGCTTGCTGATCATGACTGGGTAGACGATTCCGCCGATACTGGCTGTGGCGATGGGAAACCCGAGGGCAAAGGCCAGGCGGCGTTTGAACCAATGTGCGCAGACCGCAAGAGAGGGGAAGAACCTGGATGAAGTGTACCAAAATGAATGGAACAGTGCATGTGGGAGGAGTAGCCACTTACCCAAATGCGGACCCGAGACCACAAAGCACAGCCTGGGTGAGATATTGTTGATATATCTGCTGAGGCTTTGATATGGAGAGCATGAACAGGGACAGGGAGGACACGATTCCGCTTATGGGGATCATGTATCGCGGACCGTAGGAGTCGAAAAGAGCGCCAGAAAGGGCTGCGACTGCAGGTAGACGATTAGAAGCGCCATGAAGCCGAGGTTACAACTTGAAACTCACAAATATAAATCACGAACAGCTGTATCGAGCCAATCATACTAATTAGTGTCGCAGAGTAATTGGAGAGGTATGTCTCCGTATAATAGTCGTTGAATGCGCCGTAAGCATTAACGGTGCTGTTACATCGCGAATTAAATTGGTGAGCAACTTGAAATTGAGTTTATGCCGACATACCCAAAAGTCGCGAACGAGACGAGACTGACGCCGAGAATGGTCAACCATGCGTGCAACCCGCCCTCTGGAGGCCCAGGGATCACCGCAAGTCCGCCGGTCTTCTCGTCTACCTCCCCAATTTGCTTCTCGGCGTCCCGACTTTGCAGCGTCGCGGTCGGACTCCTCGATTCAGCTGCGCGGTGAAAGCTAGTATCACTTTCCATTACTATTCCGAATGGTGCGGCCCGTGGTACGCATCGAAACTGAAGTTTCTTATAAAGTGGGAGTCGGAAGTCAAACGGAATCCCTCGGCTATTTTTGGACCATGTTTCGCAGGCATGTTGGTCAGCTGGTCAGCAAAGAGGACTCAGCAAAAATACGGGCTCACACAACTCGAAGAGGAATGACGAGAAGAGTCGGAGTCGGAGTCGGCTATTTCTCGCTTAGGGCGAGCCGACGATACTCAGCCGCCAATGCCAAGAATGGGAATGACATCAGAGGATTTAAACTCCGCGCACCGGCGCCGAAGGCGCCAGTTCCACGCAGTGGGCCCAGCGGCGAACGAAAATGCGCAGCGGGCCCTAGCGGTGAGCTCCAAGGGGGTTCCGCGGGGGTCTCCCCCGCGTAAGATCTAACTAAAAAAACTGAGATCAGGCCGCTAAAATTGGCCAAAATAATAAAATAAAAACAAAACAAAACAAAACAAAAAGGCCCCGCGCCAGCGGAAAAGGCAGCGCTAGCAAACGGGAGGGGTCTGGGGGGTCCTTCCCCAGAATGCCGCCGATGTTGAAGTTGATGGCGCATCAGCAAGCCTCATCAATAGTCGGGCTCGCTTAAATTGCCGAGTCTGACTCCGACTCTTCTTACTCCAACTCGAATCAGGTTTCGTCAGCTCCTTCGAAGAGATATGGTGGCAAATAAATATGATATTTGAAACATTAAATAATTGCATGTCTATGAACAAGTGTATGTGCATGGTTCCGCAGTCAATCCGCAATTAAAAATACAAGATGGCATGAAATACGTGCGCGTAGGTCTATTAGTGAGGCTCAGAGACTCTCTAAGTACTCACACCCGTCAGCAATGCGCAGAGAAAGCTCCGCAATCTGGGGGGTGTCGTCAGCCACATTAATTGAAATGATGACAAGCGCGACGTACATTAGAGGAATGGAACGGCTGGAAGTGGTGCCCGGGGATATCAAGTACCTTGACTGAGCAATGCGCGAGACTCTGCCAGCCGGCGACGGACGTCTGTGGATCGCTGCGGTCCGCCAGCCACGCCGGGATATCGACGTGCTTGACGCCGGTGGGGCGGTATCCCTCGCTCGAGCGCAGGAGCACGAGCGGCGGGCAGAGGCTCGCGGTCGCGTGCGGCACGTACTGGCCGAGCATGCGCGCGTTCATGGAGAACTGCTTCTTGACGAGCCCGTTGAGCTCCGAGCGTGCAGCGGCACGCGAGTCAAGGTCGATGACGGTGTCAATGAGCGAGTCCGAGAGCGGGATGTGATTGATGGGGCTGGGCGAGTCGATGAGGAGGATGCCCTTGACCTGCACCCCGCGGCTGGTGAGTTGGAGCGCGATTTCGTAGGCAGCGACGCCTCCGAAGGACCACCCTGGGGAACTTCGTCAGAAAGAACAAAACGTACACTGCGAAAAGGACTCACCGCCAAGGAGCAACGGGCCCGTCGTCGTGCTGAGGATGTACTCCACATACGCCGCTGCCATATCCACCAAGCCGTCCCACGGACGTCCCGTCGCAAACCGGGGATTGTGGATCCCCCAAATGGCGCGGTCGAGGAACGAGAGGCGGTCGTAGTAGTTGACCAGCCCGCTCCCGTCGTGGATGAAGAACAGTGGCAGCCGCCCGCTCGTCTCGGGGCGCTGGATGGGCACAGGCACCGTGTCGAGCTGCAAAGCCTTGGTGACGCGCCCGAGACTGGTGCTGACGGCGGCGTCTGCTTGCTGGAGCAACGTCGACATCTTCGGAGCAGCGACGAGCGTCATCGCAGCCACTTTATCGATCTTCGGCGCGCCGCGGGAACCCGAGATGAACGTCTGCACCGCGCGGGGCGTGGAGTAGGTGGTGAAGAAGTCGTTGGGCAGATCGAGGCCAAACTCCGTCTTGAGCGCGTGGAGGGCTTCGATGGCGGTCAGCGAGTCCAGGCCCAGCGCGTCCAGATCGACGTCGTCGCCCAGGCTCTCGATGGCGACCTCCAAGACAGTCGAAAGCACGCGGATGACGTCCGGCGTGCCCCCACCAAGCTCATGCTCCTCAAGCATCTTGTCGTCCAGCAGCGTGCGCGGGGACGACGACGTCTCCTCGCTAACCGTCTGCGTCATGCCGAGCGAGGGCGCGGAGGACTTGTTGCCTGTGACCTTGGCCGAGACCTCCCGACAGATGTCCGCGACGGTGATGCAGAACGAGAGAGCATGTGAATCGAGCTCCACCCTAGGGAACGCCGCGCGCAGCCCACCGAATATCTCGATCGACATCATCGAGTCGATGCCGATGGACGCGAGATCGGTGTGCATGTCGATGGAGGACGTGGGGATGTCGCACGTCTCGGAGACGAGGCGCAGTACGAGCGCGTCGATGTCGGCGACGAAGGGCGGCGAGGGCGAGGGCGTGCCGCGACTCGAGGCATGCTGGCGGCTCGAGGTATGTTGGCACTCGGCGATCCGGACGGCTTTGGTAGGCTGCGGGGCTTGAAGGAGCGTCGTCTGCTTACCCGCCGCGTGCGCCAAACTCTTCTTCAGACTGCTCAGCCTCACCCTCCGGAAATGCATACCCTTCAAATGCGCGACGATGCGCCTTGGCTCCGCGACCTGGATAGCATACGCCTCCGCAAGCATCACCGCCTCCTCGGGCAGCCACGCATTGTTGCAGTACACCAGATACGGCTTGTCGTTGTTCACGAGCTCGGGGAAGATCTTGAGCGCGCCGACCTGGGTGCAGATGTACGCGTCGTTGATCCCGCCCTGCATGTTCGCCACAAAGCCCGCGACGTGCAGCAGCGTGTCGACGAACACGGGGTGTACAACGAACGGGCGGCGGTCGTAGTCGCTCGGGAGCTTGACGGTAGCGCACCCCTCCATCCCGCTCGCGTCGACGGTGAGCGACTGCATCGTGTGGTACTCGCGCGCATAGTCGACCACGCGCGGGAAGATCACCTCGTACGCCGTACGCGTCGAAAACACCTCGGGCGGGTTGCCCCCCTGCGGCTGCACGACGGCCGCGATATGGCGCTTGATCATCGGCAGCGTCTGCACGAACTTGGTCGTCGTGCGCAGCGTCGACTGGTACCGGAACTCCCCCCGCACATGCACCGCCTCCTCCCCACCGCCGCCCCCATGGCCATTCTCAACGCGCGAGCTGACCGTGAACACCCCCTGGTCCTTGCTCAGCGTAATCCGCGTCACCACCGTCCGCCCCACGCCCTCGTCATACACCAGCGGCTTCTCGAACTCCGTGCGTCGCAGCACAACGTGGCTGTCGTGGTGCGCCATGCGCAGGTGCCGCGCGCTCAGCTCCACGCCCGCAAACACCAGCTCGATGTACACAGACGCGGGGCACAGCGGCATCCCGCCCACGCTGTGCCCCACAATCGCGCTCGCGAGCTCGCTAATCGGCGTCTCAAACACCGCCGCGCAGCCGTTCTCCGCACTCGGGTACTGGCTCCACGCGTGCAAGCATCGCGTACTCGGAGACCAGGTTGCGGTCGCTGGTGTTCCACGCTGGCGGCGGCGGCGGCTGCGGGCAGCAGGCTCGTGCTCCTGGAACGCGACCCAGAACTTGGTCTTCGCGAGCGGGTACGCCGGGAGGCTCACGCACTTGACGTCCGGCACGTGTGCGAACACCTCGCGCCACTTGAGCGCCCCACCGACGTTGGATGTGTACAGCTGCGCGAGGCTGCCCGACAGCGTCGTCCACGCGCTCGCGGGGTGCTGCCGGCGGATCGACCCGAGCAGTAGCGTGGCCGGTCTCGACCGCGGGGCTTGCCTTGAGCATCGGCAGACAGGTGGCATGCGGGCCCAGCTCGATGAACGCGTCGACGGCCTTGAACTCGGTGAGGGCCAGCAGTGCGCGCACGCCGCGGTCGAACTGCACAGGCTCGGCGCAGTGCCGCGCAAAGTACCCTGCCGAGAAAGCGTGCGCGTCCCCGGGGCGCACGACGTCGCCGAGGACGTTCGACACGACGGGGATCGCGGGCGCACGAAGCACGAAGCCGCGCTGCTTGACGAAGGCGGTGAGGTCGTCGAGGAGCGGTGCCATGGCGGCGCTGTGGTACCCGAACGGCACGGCGAGCACGGCGCTCTTGCAGCGCACGTCGCTGGCGCCGCTGTCGAGCCGCGCCTTAGCGCGTGGAGCTGCGCGACGGGGCCAGAGAGCACGCAGTCCGCGGGGCTGTTGTAGCAGGCGATGCTGAGGTCGGGATGCTGGCGCAGGGCGGGGGCGATGGCGTCCGCGCCGAGGTTGACGGCGAGCATGGCGGAGGCAGTCGAGCGCGCACTTTTGCACCATGAGGCGCACGCGGTGCGCGACGATGAGCAGCGCGTCGTGCATGCTGAGCACGCCGGCAGTGACGAGCGCTGCGTATTCTCCGAGACTGCAAACAAAAGCGTTTTCAGTATCCAAATAGACCGGGAGGAAAGAAAAGACGAACCTATGCCCCACAACCGCAGCGGGAACGACGCCCCACGACATCCACAGCTTCGCCAGCGCACACTCGAGCGCGAAGATCGCCGCCTGATATGCCTGCATCTCTTCCAGCGGCGTCAGCCCACTTGTCGTCTCGTCGCCCTCCTTCCCCAGCACAACGCCCAGCACGCCCACATATCCCGCTCCCCACCAGCACCGCCTCGCACTCGTCAATGACCACGCGGAACACCGCCGAGGCGCGATACAGCGCGCGCCCCATGCCGAGATACTGCCCGCCCTGCCCCGAAAACACGAACACCACCCCGCCGGCGGTGTTGTTGCTCCCCGCGCCGGCGGCGGCGGTGGCATTACTCGCCGCATCACCCCCCTTATCCTGAACGCCCCCCAGCTTCTCGAGTAATTCCGCGTGCGTGCTCGCAGTAACGGCAACACGGCAGGCGTAGAGCTGCCGCCGCGCCGTCGCCGAGTAGGCGATGTGCGCGAGGGGAATGTCTTGCGTCGCGGGCTCCTGTAGCCACACGAGATACTTGGCGAGCAGCTCCTGTAGCGCGGGGGCCGTCTTGGCGGAGAGGCCGACGACGAAGGGAGCCGAGTCAGAGGAGGGAGTGGCGGTGGAAAGGGTGGAGGGCCGGTGCTCTTCGAGGAGAAGCGCGGTGTTTGCTTCAAGAAAAATTGTCAATAAAAGCAAGTCAAAAAAAAGAAACACTCACACCCCGCCGCCCCAAAATTATTCAACAGCGCCATGCGCGTCAGCCCCTCCCCGGACGGGCGCCACTCCGCGCGCTCCGTATCAATAACCGCCCCGTCCGCGTCCAACGGCGCAATCAGCGGATTCAGCCGCTTCAGCGAGATCTGCCTTGGGATCGCGCGGTGCTTCAGCATCAACAACAGCTTCGCAAGCCCCGCCGCCCCACTCGCCGCCTCCAAATGCCCAATATTCGCCTTCACGCTCGTGATGTGCAGTGGGTTCCCCTGGGGCCGCCCGCCCGCGCACAGCACCGCGCGCAGGCTCGCGAGCTCGTTCGGGTCGCCCGCCTGCGTGCCCGTGCCGTGCGCCTCCACGACGTTCACCCGGTGCGCGTCGACGCCCGCGCGCGCGAGCACGCGTTGGAAGAGCGCGGCCTGCGTGGGCGCGTGGGGGTACGTGATGCTGTGCGCGAGCCCGGACTGGTTGACCTCGATCCCGCGCACGACGCCGAGGATGTTGTCGTGCTCGCGCTCCGCGTCCGCGAGGCGCTTGAGCACGAAGAGCCCGCAGCCCTCCGAGCGCGCGTACCCGTCCGCCGACGCGTCGAACGCCTTGCACTGCCCGGCCGGGGAGAGGAAGTGCCCGCGGTCGAGGCCGAGGAACATCTGTGCAGCATAAATGAGGTTGGGAGCAAGTGAGGATAGAGGGCGAACGTACGTCGGGGCTCGAGACGACGTTGACGCCGCCCACGAGCGCAGCGTCGCAATCTCCATTCATGAGCGCACGGGCGCCCTGGTACAGCGCGACGTTCGACGACGAGCACGCCGTGTCCACCACGATCGACGGCCCGCTCAGCTGCATCGCAAACGAGATGCGCCCGCTCAAAAACGCGCGCAGCGTGCCTGTGCCATCCATCAATAATAATATCAAAAAAAAAGACACGAAAGCAACGCACCAGTGCTATAATACACATCCACCTCCTCCCGCAGATTCTGTACATAGTCCAACGTCGCGACGCCGACATAGCACCCAAACGTCTCGGGGCGCGAGCTGCGCGTCGCGCCGGGGACGTACCCCGCGTCCTCCAGCGCGGCCTGCGCGGTGTGCAGCAGCAGCCGCTGCTGCGGGTCCATGCTCTTCGCCTCCCGGGGGCTGATCTTGAAGAACCGGTGGTCGAACTCGTCCACATTGTCGAGGAAGTTGCCCATGTGCGCCTTCATGGCGCGCCGCGGGTTCTTGCCCCCATTCGTGTAGTCTGAGACCTTGAAGCGGTGTTCGGGGATCTATGCGTATTGTTAATGAGTTGAGCGACGAAAGGGAGGGACGCAAACGCAAACGCACCTCGGAAACGGTGTTGACGCCATTCTCGAGCAACTCCCACAGCTCCGCCGCGCTCGGCGCGCCCGGCATATTCACTGCCATTCCCACGATGGCGATCGGCTCCTGGCGCGCGCCCACGTGTCCATCTTGCTCCTCCTCGCGCGCGTTCTCTGGCGTCTCCACGCGCGTCTTCTCCACCGGAACGGCGGGCACCAACACCGGCTTCTCCACAGACACCCCCACTGGCCCCCGGGTCAAATCCACCCCCCTCACCCTTCCCTTCGGGAACGCGCGCTCCGTCGCCTTCACCAGCCCCGTCCCAGGCCCAAAGTTCAAAAGGCGCACCGCGACCGTGTCCGGCAGCGCGTCCACCAGCGCGCCGGTCAGCACATCCCAGTTCACGGGCTGCGTGAGCACCATGTCCACGACGAGCTCGATGAGCGATGCCGATGCCGCCGACGACGATGTGGATGATGTGAAAGAGGATATGGATGAGATGGACGCGCAGCGCATGCGCCTTGTGAGCGCCTCACCCGTAAACGTCGAGCGCACGGGCACCCTCAAGTCGCCGAACCCCGGGAAGCGCACGCCGCGACGCGCGACGTCCGCGAGCACCGCGTCGCGCACGGACGCCAGGGCCGGCGCGTGGTAGAGCGTCGCGAGCGTCGTCTGGTGCACGCTCTTATCGCTTAAAGTCCCCGCGAATGCGGCGAGCACGTCCGGGCGCCCCGACACCGTCACGGTCGTGCTGTCCATGACCGCCGTGATGCATAGTGTAGTGGTGCCGTCGGCGAGAGTCTAAAACGCAATCAGTCAGCAAATATATTGATCATCGAATGTATTGAAGGAAGAAGAAGAAGAAAAGGCAAAACGCAATCAAAATCAACAAGTGTCGAGCTGGCCAAGGCGGCAAGACGGGTCCGCCAAAAAGTCAGCAAAGCGGCGAATGAATTGAACGCGAAGGCGGCGACATGTGTTGAAAATCAAAATGCCAAAAAGAAGAAGGGGAAAACGGCAAAACGGCAAAACGTAAAGTCAAGTGCTGCAATCACGCGTGTCGTGTGCGCAATCAAAAGGCGAATGTATTGAACTCGCCAAAGAAGGCGGATCGCACTCGCCACAGGCGGATCGTGTCGATCTCGCCAAGCCAAAGGCGGCAAAACGCCCAAAAGCGTAAGTGGCTGCAACAACACACCAAATCGCAGAAAACGCCAAAATGTCAAAAGAATAAAAAATCGGAGACGCGACTCGAAAAAACGCAATCAAAAAGGCGGCAAAATGTATTGCCCTCACCAAACGGTAAAACGCGCCGCGCCCAGTTGTCCGCCAAACCCGCGGCGCGGCATCATCTCGACTCGCCAAAAAAAAGAGGAAAGCGCGCGAAAAGGGTTTGGTAAAAAAACGCCAAAACGCGAATCAAAAACCGCGGCGACATCACATGACTCGACTGCCCCCCAAAAAAACGCGCCCAAATGGAGGAATCGCGGGTGGGAGAGGAATAGGCGGAAATACGCAAAACGCGCAGTGCGAAACGCGGGAAGGCGGGAAGGCGGGAAGGCGGGAAGAAGGCTAAAATGCCAAAAAAAAGCCACGAGCTCGACTGCGCCAAAAATAAATCGCAAATCGCGCCGAAATGGAGGAATCGGGAGCGGGACCGAGATACCCGAGATGGGGAGGAATAGTCGGGAAAACGCAAAACGAAACGCGCAGTGCGAAACGCGAGAAGCGGAAAAGAGGCTAAAACGCCCAAAAAAAACGCCGCGAAGCAAAAAGAGAACAAAAAAAAAAGAGAGGGAAAAGGAAGAAAAGAAAAGAAGAACGCCACAACGCGCGCCATCACGCAATCAGAAAGAATAAACGCCGGAAAGAGAGCGAAAAAATACAAAACAGAAAACAGAAAACCCCAAAACTTACCGCATCCGAGTTGAACGCGCGGATGCGCTCCTCCGCCTCTGCGCGTCCCAGCCCGAGCACGACGACGCTCCACGGGAGGGCATTCGAGTTATTATTAGAATCGGAATCTGAACGCGAGGGTTGAGGTGAAGAATAAATAAATGAATTAGAATAAAGCTCACTCGTTAGGGTCGTGCGCGACGGGCCCACGGGCGTGAGGAGCTCTGCATCGTCCTCCGCGTCACCATTCAAGCTCTCGGTATCACGGTCGGTCGTACCGCGTACACCCTCGGCAGCGCGCCACCCCTCCGCCCTCACCCCAATCCACAGCGCCACTTTGTACGCCTCCACCGCATGTGCAATATAGCTGGGGAGGTCGGGCGAGGTGGCGGCGACGCACGCGGGGAGCACGCCGGATGAGAAGCCGAGGACGCCGTTGGAGGACGCGAGGGCGTCGAGGAAGGGGGTGAGCGAGGTACGCGGTGGTGTGTCGCTAGAAGAATCGCCAGTAGAGGAACAAGACCCCTCGACGAAGCGCAGATAGCGCAGCGCGTGGACGAGGAAGAGGGAGGTTACCCGCGAGGACGGCGTTGCGCTCGTACGGGCTTACGTATAATTGGTCCGGCGTTGGGCGGGAGTTGTGTAACGATTCCGTTCCGCTTGGCGTCGGCTGATGGTTCCGCGGGGTCGGCAACGCGAGCACCGTCTCGCAAGCGGCAAAGTCGCGCAGGTCGACGCCCGCAAGTGCGCGCTCCGTGGGTGAGAGGGAGAGGAGCTCGGCGTGGAAGGCGGCGTGGCATGCTGCGAGGAGGGTCGCGCAGGCGGGGGAGCCGGGGTAGTATGAGGGATTGGAAGAGGAAGATGGTATAGGCAAAGGCGCGGGCGAAGCGTCGCGCAGGGCCTGCTGCCTCGCTTGGGCCGTCGACGCATAAGAGGTGCCCTGTCCGCCGAAAAGTGGAATGTCCATCGTCGCGGTCATGGTAGTGGTGGTGGTGGGCACAGAGCCTGAGGAAGGCTCTGTATCGATAGGCATCATCCGAGTCAGCACGCTGCACACGGAATCAAAAAACTGTTGAAGTTAGTATGATGCCCAGCTAGCCTCGGCCTTGTCTAATGAATGTAAAATTCAAATAGCCAAATAGGCACGGCACGCGCGAAGCTGCGAAGTAGAAGAAGACTGCTGCAGAAGATGATCAAAAACGGTTGTTTTGCGTTTTAGATGATCAGTCTATGGGCGAGTTGCGCACAAGCACAAAGTGTGGACGCGCAGGACGTCTATAAGATGATCACTGGGGCGTGATGTGCAGCATATGCTTTGTGCGGGGGCTTAAGAGCCCGGGGAGCTGGTATGTACCGCCCCCGACGGACC
This sequence comes from Mycena rebaudengoi, assembly GCA_029282285.1. Classification (NCBI taxonomy): domain Eukaryota; kingdom Fungi; phylum Basidiomycota; class Agaricomycetes; order Agaricales; family Mycenaceae; genus Mycena; species Mycena rebaudengoi. The sequence goes on from JARJCX010000166.1 coordinate 342,105, forward strand.
AGTGGGTGGCGCGGTGTTAGCACAAATCTAGTCGGTTACTGTTACAGACATATGCACGTAGGTTAACGTTCCCCCGAATGTCCCCGCACGCCCGGGGATCACTCCGCGTATCTGCTATGTCATAGGATAAGAAACCGAAACGAAACGAGACGAACCGAAACGACACGCCCCAACATGGAAGTATCTACGCTGGGATCCCGCCGATGGGGTTCTTCCATCGCACGCCCCGAAAATGGGGTGCGCCATCACGATCATTCCGTGCGAACATCCGCCCTTTTGGGCTAGGATCGCGCACCCCGTTTTGGGGTTCTGATCGCCAAGTAGAAGTCGACGATCCGCAACTTGATCCGCAACGGTCCGCGGGCCATGAGCGAAGTGCCGCGCCATCTCAGCTGTCTTGCCTGTTCATCAGCGTATGTTTTATTCTTTTGATCACTTGCGCGTCGAGATTCTTACAGCGCGCGCGTGGTCGGGCGGCGGCACCAATTAGGGGTGCACCGTTTGTTTGCGGCGTGCCTGCGCCACGACTAGTAATAATCGGATTCGCATCCGCATCACCGCTCACGAGGTCTGGGATCTGCCGTTGATCATGAATAATTAATACTTTGCGGAGGAGGAGA